>JAUTXW010003105.1:0-521994 GCA_030620095.1 Kuschelorhynchus macadamiae
ACAATAAAATATATAAAGTTAAATTAATCCTATTTTAAAAACCCACAAATCTTTTAAATTTTTTATTTTTGTGTTATATTATGTTTGTGTAAATTATTGTTATGTATGTAAATTTTTTTTAAATTCATCCAAATATCCTTTTCAAAAAATATGAAAAAGAAATTCTTTAGAGAACATTTGTTTTGATTTTCTGAACTAGAAATTATTTTGTAGGTTTGTAATAGTATGTGCTACTGCAATTGTGTTACCTTACACTTTTGAAATTCAGACTGACCAGAAAAAAGTATTTTTTGTTCAAAATTGATAGTTTATTTTTTATATTTTCAATTACTTTTGAAATTGTAGGCAAAAAAATAGGGTGATAGTTATTAGTATCAGAATATTTAGCATGATTATTTTTAAAATTTTGATATATTCCTTGCTGACATAGCTTTAAATTGGAGACTTAACCTAATCGCCTTCTTATACCTGGTAGGCAATTTTTTTAACATTTAGATTTTTTGTTTCCTTTTAATTTTCTTCAAATTCATCCCTTCACTATTCCTAATAAGAGGAAATATTCATAACGAGGGAAGTTATGGGTAAAAGAAACTTAGTGATTATTTATTTGCTATTAAAGAAAAAACGAATTTTAAATAGTTTATCTATAACCTATCAATGTTATTTTTTTTTAGACTGGCCAATAGCTCTCTATGTGTTCAAAGTGCTAAAGACATGAAAACAAAAGGCAGCTCTCTAGTTCTTCGGCCGTGCTTAAAATCCAAAAACCAAATTTGGTATCAGACTGACAGAAACGAGCTAGTTTTAGCACAACTTTTGTGTTTGCAAGCATCGAAGCCAAAACCCATTTTGTATAAGTGCCATGAATTGGGTGCCGATCAGGAATGGAAACACAAAGGTGGAGTAAGTAGGCAATTTTATACAATGAATATATATTTAGTAAACTAACTTTAAATGTTGTAAAAAACCTCTTACTTTTATAACCAAAATTGTATAAATTTATAATCAGTATGCATAAACATTGCATTACATTTTTGGAACTATTCTCCCTAAGATTTTTAATAGCTAAAATTAGGGCCAACGACAATTTTATTCAAAATTCAAATAATCTACCCCAGAGAAAAATAATATATCACCTAATACCTTTAATAATTATTTTTTCAACATCGCAAATAATTTAATAAAACAAATTCCAGCTTTAGATCTGAATTTAAGTGCAGATGATATGATCACTTCTGCAGGCCCAATCACTGAATTTTTATTTTCTGAAGTGAGCTTTAACATGACACGTGATATGATAAATGGCCTTAAAAATAAAAATAGTCGAGATATATACGGTTTAAGCGTTAAATTAATAAAATCTATAAAAAATCTTATAATATCGCCCCTTACTAAGCTAATCAATTTATGTTTTAAGGAGAGCAGTTTTCCATCAGTTCTAAAGAAAGCTCTAGTGTGCCCTATTTTCAAAAAGGGGAATAAACAACAGCCAGAAAACTATAGACCAATTTCGCTACTAACCATAATTTCAAAAATAATAGAGAAATGTATGTCCACACAAATAGTGAGTTTTTTAGAACATAATAAATGCTTCTCGGATTGTCAATTTGGATTTAGAAGGAATAAAAACACAATCCTAGGTATTTTAGATCTTGTCTCACAAATAGCCGAATCATTTCGTAATCTGCAATACACATCAGTATTTTTTTGTGATTTGAGAAAGGCTTTCAATTGTGTCGACTATGGGATCCTCATAGAAAAACTCAGTAGGTACAACTTCTCCGGTGGGAGTGTCAGACTCATTGAGTCATACCTAAAAGATAGAGTACGAGCTGTGAGAGTAGCTGGGATGAAGTCTGCAGAGAGTGTTATCCATATCGGAGTCTCTCAAGGTTCTGTGCTGGGCCTAATACTGTTTTTACTGTGCATTAATGAACTTCCTGACCATGATCAAACACCTAAATATACACTGTTTGCTGACGACACCACAATTGCATGTACGGCTGATACTCTTGATGGAGCAATTAGTGATTATTCAGCATTGCAGGAGAAGGCTGCGCAATGGTTTCAAGTAAATAAACTGGTTTTAAATAGCACAAAAACCAAGCAATTAGTATTTTCTATGAGAGATCTAGGAGATATGAATGATAATGTAGATGAAGTAAAATTTTTGGGAGTTCATCTCGACCCAAAGTTACAATGGGGCACTCATATAAACATTATTTCAAAGAAATTAAGTAAATACCTATTTATACTTAGAAATCTTTCTAAGTGTGTGTCTCAAAAGGTTTTAATATTTCTCACATATTTCATATGCCATCTTAGTTTGGGGACACTCTGCAGAAATGCATAGAGTGTTTAGCTTACAAGGTAAAGCTATTAGAATTTTGGCTGGTCTTGATTACAGAGACCACTACAGACAGGCATATATTTCATTGAAAATTTTAACAGTTACCTCTCAATACATATTAGAAAATTTGAGGTTCCTAAAAGAAAATGTTAAATCCTACAGTAGCCACAAGAACATTCATAATTACAACACCAGGGATAAGGAGGATTTGATTCCAACTTATTGGAGGCTAAAGAGGTGTCAAACGGGTCTGGGATATTGGTCAATTCGGTTTTATAATGCCTTGCCTGATAATATAAAATAACTACCTGATAGAGCATTTGATTGTAAAATAAGAACCATTCTAATAGAGAATGCATTTTATTCTGATAATGAATATTTGTCATTTAGATTTTAACGTTTTATACAGTTTGTACTTGCAATGTTTCTGTTATTTTCTATGTGTATAATCTTTAGGGTATTTTAAATCTTACCTGTATTTAAAAAAAATAATTTTATATGTTCTAGTATGTATTTACTGCATTTTTTATATTTATCATTCGTTTATACATTAACATAAATAAAGAGTATGAGTATGAATAGAACCTGCAAAAGACCAACTGGATGAAGATCGGACAGAGAAATGTTAACTTTGCAGATAGGCTGCACAATTGACACATTTTTTCGAATTGACTGTGGATTTATTACAAAACTAAAAGCAACGAGGAAACGACTACCATATGGGAATATCTTGGAACAAAATTTTTATAATTATAAAATATGAAAATTTATAATTACTAAATATGAAAAGTTGAGATAAGCATAGTTCTCTAACATCTAAACGGTCTTAAAAAGTGTTGCATATATACAGGGTATTCCATACTTGATGGTACGTTAGAAGTATCGAGAACAAAAAGAAAAATAAATGTGAATTTTTGTCCTCGCACATAGGAGGCTGCGCTCTAGCTTTTAAAAATAATTTCACGCTTGTAGTGTTGCCAGATCTACTGGTAACTGGCATCAACTTTGGAAATTTAAATAGGACACCCAGTAGTTTATTTTATTTTTACATTCTGTGAAACAATCTAAGTTTTTTTGTATAGGATATTATTTCATTTCTCTTAGGTTAGATTAGGTTAAAAGTGAGTGGATCAAACCGACCTTCCACTGCGACTCTGTGATCTATTGTGGTTCACACCTATGTTTACACTTCCCCAAGCAACTCTAAATCCTCAATGTGTCTTATCATTGCATTTGGGGAGGTATTCTTCAAGTCCTCGAGCAGCAGGAGATCTCTACCAAATATGGAGAACCTGATTCTGGTAGCTGCTGGGCATTCACACAGCACACATACATAAGCGGCACTCGGATTCATTTTCAAGCTCCATTCTGTGCATGTAATGTCTCAGACCACAATGGCCAGTGTTTCATTTTCATTCATTTCTCTTACCGTTTCTTAAATATGAATTATTTTGTGTTTTTTTCTACCAAAACTATATGAACTAAAACTTCAATATTTGTTGTATGCTGTTGTCAGTTCAATGTGAAATTTTAATATTATTTAGTCAACATGTGGTACCTTAATTTTAGCAACATAGGATCGCCGACTTTTATATAGAGTGTCCTAAAAATTAACTGCAATTAAAATTTTATAAATTTGATTAAAAGTGACTTCTTGTATTGGAACACCCTGTATATTATTGAAGCGTTGAATAGAGTAGACAAATTGAATTTTTTTCATATCAGGTTTTTTTATACCTATTTTGAACCGCTTTCGATTTATAAGCGATTTTATGTATAATTACTATTAATATTCGACATGACATTAAAGATCCAAAGCAAGTGTCCTATGATCTTTTTCCGAATTTACCGCCAATTGAAACAAGGACATTTTTCAGAATTGAAGGTAACTTTTTAAATATCGGAACTGTGCAGGCTCCAAGAATTCAATTACATAAACATAACATGCTTGGCTACAAACTAATTACATTACAGGCTTTACAACCAGTTGATCCTCCAAAACGTGTAGATCTTTGCGAAATATTATTGATTCCTATTCAGGAGGATCCAGATTTTCTGAAAAGAATTATTTGGGCTGACGAAGCAAAATTCTCACGCGAAAGGGTCTTTAACCGTCAAAATAATTATTTTTGGGCTACAGATAATACACACTATAAAAGAAAAGGGTTACCAAGAAAAATTTAGTTTTAATGTTTTTTGTTTGTTATTGGATAGGCAGTTTTCAATATACATTTATACTGAATATTTAACTTCTGAACTGTATAATATGTTTGAAGATAGGTGGATAAGACGTAAAGGATCATGGAGTTGGCCACAGCGATCTCCAGATCTTACTCCATTAGACTTTTCTGTGGGGTAGGATTAAAGAAATGTTTTATAAAATATAAATAAATTCAAAAGAAGATCTAGAAAATCGAGTAAGGCGCGCTTTTGAACAACTTGATCTATCAGAAATTTAAAGAGCAGCTACCTGTCATGTGATGAAATGTATTACCGACGCTTACATCTAAATGGTCAGCACTTTAAATATCTGACGTATTAGGTGAGATTTCCAAGAGTTTTAATTTACTGACAAAATCCGTTCTTTTCAGAACCACAATTTATATTAAAAGAAAATAGTTTGGCATTGCGTAAACTGTGGTTACAACATAAAAGACTTAGCGTTTTAGATATTTACCCCCGTATTCACTAAATAGGTTTAAGAGTTAAACCAGGTCTAGTTGCCATGGTACTTTAAACTCTTAGTTCTCGTAATGTTTCGCTTATGTCACTGTCATTTTGTAATTGTGACATTTAGAAAAATCTTCATCAAAATCAAACTGTTAAAAATGTCATCTTAAACCTATAACTGTCAGGTTAGACCTGGTCTAAATTTAAACCTTTTTAGTGAATACAGCTGTTAATGTCTATTTCTCGAATATCAATATTAATTATTTATAAAATCGCTTATAAATCGAAAGCAGTTCAAAATAGGTATAGAAACACCTTATATGAAAAAAAATCAATTTGTCCATTGTATTCAACGCTTCAATAATATACAGGGTGTTTCATTTAAGTACCACATGATGACTAAATAATATTAAAATTTTACATTGATTTGGCATCTGGAGACGAAAAAGTTTTAATTTACATAGTTTTGGTAAAAAACACACAAAATAACTAATATTTAAGAAACGGTAATAAAAATGAAAAAATATCCTATACAACAAAAAACTTAGTATGGGTTTGTGTTAAAAATGCTCTCAAAACTGATCAATATGCACTTGACAACCAAAAGCCAAGGAAAAGAAAAAGAAATTGATCTCGAAAAAAAAAGAGCCGAAAGTGAACTTTATCATTTAGAACTTAGAGTAAGAATTAAAGTAGAGATCACAATTCATTCATAAATCACATTAGGGGTATGCGTCAACATGGTTCCCCTATTTTTCACATTATATCGACCAATGTTTACGATAAAACAAGAAGTGAAGTGGGGTGGCCCATGTCAAAGCCTTGGCCATTTGTTGACGAATGCCAGTAACGGCGCGAGGTTTCACTTCTCGCATAAGGAAATATCATTAATCGTGAAAAAAATCATCGTTCCGGGTTTTTACAGATCTTCATGTTTTTCCATTATTGTCGTTCGGTCGGGCTGTTATGGTATTGCTAAAAAATCCCCTTACTCGATTTTATTTAATTTTCCACAAAAATTACGTCTGATATAAAAAAAATGGTAAAATATTGGTATGAATTCAATATGGCGAAACAAAATGACGAGCTGTTAAAATATTTAATGTACGAAACTGAAGAAATGGGCCATGCTTAATTATCATTGACAAAAGGAAGGAGTCTTACCTATTCCTTAATGAGGCAAATAGGTATTTTTCCAAATATCAAAGAAATAATCGTTCCCTACTTCACTATCTAAAATCAAACCATTAAGTTAGGTAAGTTTAAAAGGAAATAAGTTATTTATATATTATTATACTTTAGTTTTTAGTTATGTTTGCTTTATGTCACTGTTATTTTGTAATTGTGACATTTAGAAAAATTATTTGTTCAGTTGTTAAAAATGTTATCTTAAACCTGTAACTGTCAAGTTAGATCTTGTCTAAATTTAAACCTCTTTAGTGAATACGGGTGTTAGAGTTTTAAGTTAAAATCAATGCTTTTAACGCGCTTCAGTATCTAGAAGTACATATTTAAGAATAAAAGTTACGAAATTTTAGTCAATATTTGAGAATTAAAAATGCCGGCACCACCATAGCAGACTAATTTTAAAATTTTTGCAGATTTGATTAAAATTCGGCATTTAGGGGTATTTAAGACAGCACTTCATGAATTTTTGTCAACATTTAAAAATTCAAGATTGTAATGCCAACATGGCGGCGGAATTTTAACATTTATATAAATTTGACTGAAAGAAAGTAGGCATCTGGGGGTATTTGAGAATATATATCATACATTTTTATTAAATATTTGAAAAATGAGAGTAGGAATGCCTAGGTTGCGAGCGAATTTTAATATTTATACAAATTTGATTAAAAATCGATATTAAGTGAGCAATTCATACATTTTTAGTAATAAATATTCAAAATGGGGATGTCATCAATCAATCAATCCGATAAGTACTTTTTTCAGCTATTTTTAAACATTTAATTAGGTCACCGTTTTGTTCCCTCATTTTGAATTTGTCTCAACATTTTTATCAGATCACCCCTATATAATTTTGAAACTTCGAGCAAAATTTGAACATAATCGATGCAGTAGTTTTCTGCGTTGACTTTTACAACATTTTATTAGGCCGCCATTTTGGATTTGTATTAAAAATCGATATTAAGTGAGCAATTCATACATTTTTAGTAATAAATATTCAAAATGGGAATGTCATCAATCAATCAATCCGATAAGTACTTTTTTCAGCTATTTTTAAACATTTAGTTAGGCCACCGTTTTGTTCCCCCATTTTGACTTTGTCTCAACATTTTTACCAGTTCATCCCTATATAATTTTTGATTTTTGAGCAAAATTTGAACATAATCGATGCAGTAGTTTTCTGCATTGACTTTTATAACATTTTATTAGGCCGCCATTTTGGATTTGTTTTAAATATCGATATTAAGTGAGCAATTCATACATTTTTAGTAATAAATATTCAAAATGAGGATGTCATCAATCAATCAATCGATAAGTACTTTTTTTAGCTATTTTTAAACATTTAATTAGGCACCGTTTTGTTCCCCCATTTTGAATTTGTCTCAACATTTTTACCAGTTCATCCCTATATAATTTTTGATTTTTGAGCAAAATTTGAACATAATCGATGCAGTAGTTTTTTGCATTGACTTTTATAACATTTTATTAGACCGTCATTTTGTATTTGTAGTAAAACTTATCAGTTGATGGTCATATCACACCTAATTTTTCTGCAAAATTTGGATAAAATGGATAAGCAGTTTTTTAGTAATATTTTTTTAACATTTCAATAAGCCGCCATTTTGTTCTAACATATTGGATTTTTACCAAAATGATTCTACGTCATCATCATATGACCTTTAATTTTTAACCAAAACTTGAAGGAAACAGGACAAGCAGTTCTTGAGCTTTGTCGCGGACAGGCATACAGACTAACCGACGGAACTGAGAAAACATGTTTTTTTGCGACTAGAATATTTTCACCTTGCGAGGAAAGTATTCTAGTTGTTATTCCATGTTAATAGCTAAATTTAAAAAATAAAAGATTTTTTTAATTTTCTATATCCTAAATCTTAAATTCTAACCAGTTTAGAACATGTTTACGAACACATTTTTACTTTTAATTACCTAAAGAATTACCATTTACATTCCTTTACTTCACAACACTTCACAACTACTTCACACAATTGGCCCAACTCAAGTGAAAATAAAAAAAGGCCCTAAATCATCCGAAACTTTATTATTTCCTCAGATTTCATCCAAAATCTAATGAATTTCGAAATCGCAGTACGTTTTTTTGAGCATGAGACGCCCTTTGACTGTGTTAATATAGTATAGATATATTTATTCTATAATTATTTTAATACTCTGATAGGAAAAACTATTGTAATCGTTAAAAAACAATCACCTCTGAGTCTTTCTTGTATTATTTTGCTTCTGAGGATTCTCACATGACCCCCGACGAAGTAAACGTTCTATTATACTGAACCGGATTGGTCAAGTCATGTGACCCAAAATAAGTGATCAGGGTATCTTCCATTAGACATAACAAGTCCCCCTGATAAAGGAAATAAAATATATTTATTAAATATTTAAAAAATCAATGTTCTTCTAATGTCACCGCACCTTTAGAACGCTGCTTCTTGAAGTAAGGCAACATATAATTAGAAGATTTGAACCGTATCAACAATTACATAATAATGCATTAAAACACATGCAGAGTGCAGCTAAGAAAAGCTTGGTACCTAATAACAATTTTAATTGAATTAATTTCTGGGTTAAAATACTTTTTAGCAAATTAATTTCTTTAATGTAAAAGTTTATTGTAGTTCCACGACCCCCTATTGATTTTTAAGCCACGCCAGTCACGTGACCCTGTAACAATCTTTACTGTAGACTATTATACTTTTTTACTATAAGGATCCCTTGTCAATGAAAGTGGGATGGTCTAATACGATAGTGGGATGGTCTAAAACGTGGAGTCGTCGATCGAGTTTGCCATATCTAACTAAAACTCTTGCTACTGGTGTAATCTGATCTGAGGCTTTGGGTATTTTAGCTTGTATTTTACTATTTTGCAATAAAAGTATTTTCTTTATACTGCTTAGAAACCAATACTGGAAAAACATTACTATTTTTTGTATGAAAATTTTATTGCATCTTGTTTAAACATTGGAGTTCCTGGCTAGGCTTGGCATCATCGTACGATCGACCTTATACTGTGAGGTAATCTTGGCAGTGGCTAAATATGTAAATAAAGAACTCTATTTTTATTCTTACTCTAAGATTTAGAAAATAACAAGAAAAAAACTAGAAAAGGAAGCAGCATCCATGGAACTGGAAATATCGGAACTAAGACGAAAACTTTAAAATACTTATTATTTTCTATTTTTTCTATAATTCTTTTAAATTTATTTTTTAATAACGACATGTCGGAAATATATATTTATTTATTTATTTGCAAATTTTACGGGTACATCCCATTTTATTACAAAAGTACTATGTATCTATGTTTACTTAGAAACTATTTGAGACCTATTTAAACAGAAAGTCCGCATTATGTGGCGATGAGCAAATCACATCACAGTGACATACTCAAAATATGTAAGGCTTTTCTTTTTTTACATAATTCAAGCCAGATGAAAAAAAGTCAAGCTCTTCATGCTGATTCGCAAATCTCATTGCCCTTGTAATAGGTGAATGGAAACCAAAATTGGTATTATGGTGTTCAATATAAAAAAGTTCAGTTCTTCTAAGCGATCTATATGGTACATGCAAGTTAATCAGCCGTAGAAGAGCTGGACATCTCACCCGGCCGTTTAAGAGGTTAAACAATAGGCTCACATCGTTAACAGTTCTTCTGTTGGTTAATTTATCTAACTTAAGGATACTACGGATGTGTTCATAATTATGATCAACAATGATAATATTTATTTTATAGGCACATAGCCTGAGAAATCTGTTTTGAACTTTTTCTATACTATACTTATAAACTTCATAATTTGGCGACCATATCACAGAGGCATATTCTAGTACAGATCTTACTAGAGTACAATAAATTAGTCTTAATGAATTAACAGATAAATCTCCGCTGGTTCTCTGGATAAAACCTATCAATTTGCTTGATTTAGCAGTCACTGAATTAATATAGTCACTGAATGACAGACGATAATCAAAAATCACTCCAAGGTCTTTCACTGTGTTAACTCTATCCAGAGGCGCTCCAGCAATATTATAATATGTATTGAATTTTAATTGTCCTTTAAAAAAGCTAATGTAACTACATTTACCAGTTTTAAGAGCTAGTCCGTTTACTCTCGACCACTCCACAAATCGGTCCAGGTCCGACTGTAAGGCATCCGAATCGACAGTGGATTCAATCACTTTAAATATTTTAAGATCGTCAGCGAACATCAAAAAATCAGAAAGCAGTATAGAATTATCAACGTCATTAACAAAAAGGTTAAACAATAAGGGAGAGCAGTGTGTGCCTTGAGGCACCCCCGAGACGGCTGCGATTGGGTTAGACCTGAAGCCACCAACTCTGACTCTGTACGTCCGCCCTTGCAAATAACTCTCGATCCATTGAACAAGATGTTCACCGAAACCCAAAGCTGAAATCTTAGCCAATAGTAGCTTGTGATTAACTCTGTCGAACGCCTTGGAGAAATCCGTGTAGATAGAATCTACCTGAACATTCCTCTCCAAGGCGCTCAGCAGACGCGACTGATAGACAGCCAAATTGGTGACCGTAGATCTGCCCAACACAAAACCATGTTGGTAATTTGAGATTAATTCTCTACATAACCACGAAAGCTGCCCATACATGAGTGCATCAAATAACTTAGGAATACTAGATTGGATACAGACACTACGATAATTCTTAATAGATTCCTTATCACCGGTTTTGTGGATTGGGACCAGAAAACCCTCTTTAAATGTATCCGGGAATTGACCAAACTTTAATGAAACATTAAAAAGCATAGTGAGAGCCTGAGACAAGGTGCAGACGCAACGTTTCAGCAGATAGTTCGGAATCCCATCCGTTCCCGAAGATAATTTATCAGGCAATCCATTGATCTGCTCAAAAATCTCAGATACTGAAAACAATCGATAGTTTATGTTAACATGAGGATTTGATATATAATCGGGTACAGGAGTGTTCTGGTTAGCAAAAACAGTTGAGAAATATGCTGCAAAAGCATTAGCTATGTCTACACCCCCTGAAATCCTCACATCATCCAAAAACATTGTAGATGGCAAACTAAATGATGAACGATTTTGATTTACAAATGACCAGAAATTGCGCGGATTGGTATTTATGTCAGCATCAACTCTCGCAAGATGTTGGGCATAACATAGAGTAGTGAGGTTTTTACACGTTGTTCTTAACTCGGAGAAGTGTAAATAATGGTGGTATAAGCCTGATTCTTTATATAATTTATGTACCCTCTTTTTATCAACAATGCATTTTTTTAACTCTGTAGAGTATCACTTTGGAAAATTGCTTGAAACAAATCGTCTGCGCGGTACAAACAGTTGGATCCCCTGATTAACAATGTCGTAAAAGGTGTTTGTCGCGGCATTAGCATCAGAAGAGTGATTTATCATACCATCCCAATCCACCGATGCAAAGAAACCATTTAAACCTATAAAATCAGCTTGCCTAAAGTCCCAGTACTCTTCATCCTGCTTCAATATATTATTACAAGGAACAATTTCTATAACAAATTCATAGGCAGAATGATGAAGACTATCTGGGAGTACAGCATCTACTGATGTACGCGCATCTAAAGATTCAAACCTGCTAAAAATTAAATCAAGGTATACATTACGTTTGTTAGGTATGGTGACATTTTGGAATAAATTAAGGAACCCAAATGATTCACTTACGTGGACAGCTGAAGAGCCCACTGGACAATTAACTAGAGTCCCTAAGTTATCGTTATACCATGTGGCTTCTGGTAGATTGTAATCTCCGAAAACGAGCAGCTTAGTGTCTGGATATTCCTGACGCAACGACTCCACAGTTGTGCAGTGTGCTACGTATTTACCAACATCACTACTGGGAGGTATATACAAGCCTCCAATAATGATGTCCTTAAACCTTCATTTAACTAATACAAAAATTTGCTCAACTGAGGGGTTATCATTATGAATTAAGTTCGAATTTAAATTTGCACGAACTACAATTAGGACACCACCACCACGTTTTTTCTCACTAGATTCCGCTGATCTGTCTCTTCGGTAGATATTATATCCGTCAATCTGCATCTCCGAATCACCAACATCGCCATCCAACCATGACTCCACAATTATTATGATCTCGTATCCAGAATTCAGAACTGCTGTTTTAAAAGTATTTAATTTAGTCTTCATGCCTCCCACATTTTGACAGTATATATTCAATGGAATGTACCTTGCATGTCAGTTTATGGCACCACCCACTAAAATATTGCTATCATTACTGTTGTTATTTATTGTGACAATGCACGGAATCCCCCGTTCGAACCTTACAGCTAGATTCTGTTCTCCATTTTCCTTTCTTCTATCCATTTCTTTATATAAAATCTCGCTGAAGTTGAGTAAGATCGTTCTTTAGCTTTATGTTACAGCCGTTAAGTTTGTGTTTATTTCTTAAGCAGTTTTTAGCTAATTCTGTGTTAGCAAAGGTTATTTTTAAGGGCCTCGGTTTATCTGATATGCGCCCAATCCTTGATGCTCTAAAATCCACATCTGTATTTAAATCCAAGCTGTGATGTGCTCTCTTGAATGTTATATGCTATAACGTTTTTAGCTCTTAACTACCTTTCATAGGTTTCATGTATAATGACTGCAGAGTGGAGTGGGGGTCATAGTGGATGACAGGGGGGAGGACTGTTATTAGTAGACAGTTGATTTTGAATTTCCATAATTTCCTTTTCAAGTTTATCGATTTTTTGTTGTTCAGTATTTCTTAATTCAGTCAGGACCCTATCAGTCTTTTGTTGTTGATCTAAAAGCAGTGTTAATACCTGGGAAATGAGGGAAACCACATCATTAATGGTCGCATTACCTGCAGTTTCCAAATTGTTAATTTGACTCCGTAATACAGATTCCTGTGTGATGTTCTGAGTGGGATGAGTAGGGAGAGGGGTTGCACGATTTTTTCGTTTGCCTCCACTAGAAGTGGGATTATTCGAGGTAGTTGAGTTATCTGACGTTCCTCCGAACGATATACGTTTAGTTTGAACACCGCTGCAGCTCTTGCAAGACCAGTCATGGGAACCATTCCTCTTACATTGGGAGTAGTTTTTGTCAAATTCAGAATTTGACAAACCTGAACATCCCTTATGGAACCAGGCACAACAACGAGTGCACTCAATCAAACAACAAAACAAAACAAAACAAAAGTATGCTTTATTGCCGCAGAAAAATTCTACAATTTTATGGACAAAGCAAAATATACCTAAAAATAAGACATATCAAAACATTAATCGAAAATAATTTCGACAAGTCAGTGCTTTTATTTTTAAAATGTAAATTATCAATTTACCAAATCGTAAAACACACGTTAGAATATAGCATAACATTGCAAACAGTAAATGAATCATGATAACCTTATAAAAGTAAACAAACACACATGTACGAGGTGAATAATTTCGATGACATTGAAATCAAAATTGCAACTATGCGACCTTAAACTCTATGTTATTATAGTTATACAAATAATTGTGATGTTAAACAGAAGGTATATTGAACTAGTGCAGAATGTAGTATACAAAAAGAATTAAATTGTTTTTAATCCAATACCTAACAAAAATAATTAAGTTTTAAGTGAATGTTCGACAGTTCTTTTCCCTATATAATGATTTACAAAATTCTATGCTATGAGTTAGGACATGACTCACAAAAGATTTAAGTAAACAAGCGAGTTTAGTGACAATTTAAAGAGACTTACTCACTGAAAAAAAAATCATTAACGCTGTAAAGTGGTCTCTCAATGAGGTATGCTTTGGTGTTTTTTCGAAATTGTGCAAGCATAGGGATAGATTTTAAATGTACTGGCAGATTGTTGTAAAGTTTTATGGCGTTGTAAATAATTGATTTTTTTATTAATTCTGTGGAAGGAATGGGAAGATAAATATCATGCCTAGAGTTTCTGGTAGGGTATACATGTTGTGGCCTTTCTGGGAGGGTGTTTATATGTTTTCTCAGCAAACATACCGTTTCCAAAATAAATAATGCAGGAAGTGTTAATATTTCATGTTTTTTGAAATAGTATTGGCAGTGAGCTCTATTATTTAGACCAAACAAATAACGAATGGCTCTCTTTTGAAGCATAAAAATACTACGAAATTGCTCGGTGGTACAGCAGCCCCAAAAGGGAAGGCCATAGCGGAGGTGGGATTCAAATAAAGAGAAATAAGTAAGTCTGGCAGAAGGAACGTCTAGTTCTTTTGAAACTGATCGAATGGCGAAGCAGGCGGTAGAAAGTTTTTTAGTTAAGGTGTCAATATGATTAGACCATTTTAGGTTGCTATTTATATTTAAACCCAGGAATTTAACCGACTCTACGTATTCAATATTGCTGTTATGTACCTGAAGTGGTTGTAAAGTTCCCTTATAAGATAACGCCACCGTTTTATCGACGTTAAAACAAAGCATATTGGAATCGGACCAAGCCTTAATTATAACCAAGTCTTTGGAGATACTAGAGTGTAAAGACGTTGTATCAAAATCACTCCATGTTATGCTTGTGTCATCAGCAAAAAGGGAGATTCTTCCATTAATTTTAAGGTTCGTGATATCATTAATGTATAACAAAAAAAGAATAGGTCCCAAGACTGAACCTTGAGGAACTCCACTTGTAATCAACTTACAATCAGAATCGGAACCATTAGCCCTTACAAGTTGTTGCCTTTTTCCAAGATAAGATTTGAACCAATTTAAAGAAGTACCACGAATTCCATAAAAATGTAGTTTGTTTATCAGAATTTCATGACTAACACAATCAAAGGCTTTCGCATAGTCACAAAAAACTGAGGCAGTTGGGTGGTTGTTATTGAGAGATGAGTAGACGCCTCTAAGCAACGTGAACATGGCGTCACTGGTGCACTTGTTGGGTAGAAATCCGAACTGCTCCGGGGATATTATCTGATGTTTCAGGAGAAATGGCATAAGACGGTTCTTCAGTAGCCTTTCGATGATTTTTGATAGCACTGGTAGTAGTGCAATTGGGCGATAATTGCAAGAGTTAGTTTTTTCGCCGCCTTTATGAAGTGGAATAATTATAGCTGTTTTAAGGCAATCAGGGAATACACCTTTTATAAAGGACTCATTTATTAATGTTGTAAGGGCCTCTATGACTGGGAGTGGCAAGTTCAGGAATATTCTAATTGATAGGCCATCAGTGCTACACGAAGATTTACTTTTAATATTATGTATTACCTTCAATAGTTCAGTGTTGCTAACGGGACTTAAGAAAAAGCTATCAGCTAAATTTTTTGAAGGAGGGAGAAACGAAAGAGGGTCCAAACTTGGCGAGATACTAGAGGTGACATTTTTGCTTACATTAATAAAATAATCATTTAGATCATTAGCCCCTGGCAAGTTCTGAGTCACAGGGTTTGATTTGTTTCTGAGGTTATTGATGATGGACCAGGTTTCTTTTGAAACGTTATTAGAGTTTGTTAGACGTTTTCGGTAGTGTAATTTTTTTGCTGACTTAATAAGAGTAGTGTAGATCCTCCTATAATTAGAGATATAGTCGAGAATAAGAAAGGAGTCGGTGAATTTTTTTATATATGAGAGCGAGCGCATATTTTTAGCAGAAATTCGTATTCCTTTCGTGGTCCACGGTTTATGCCGCTTAGGTTTGATATTCTTAAGCGGGAAGGCCTTGTTAAAAGCACTTAAAGTTTTATTTAAAAAAGTTCTGAAGTTTGTGTTGACATTATCAGATTCAAAATTCCAATTGGTGTTAAAGCAAATATTATGAAATACTGAGAAATTTGCGGCCGAGAAAATTCTGCCCCGATGGCGAGATCTTGGTAAGGGCCTAATAGGTAAACTAAACCTGGAAATTACCGCCTCGTGATCGGAAAGACCTGAGTTATAGACCTGTGATTGCACCTCTGATGGAGAAAAATCAGACGCCATGTAATCGATGATAGAAGAAGAGTTTTTTGAAATTCTAGTTGGCGAGGATACATGCATTGAAAGACCGAAAGAGTCGAATATAGAAATTAGATATTTCTGGATGGCACAAACAGTAGCATAGTCAATATTAAAGTCTCCGCATAGAATTTTTTTACCTTTAATCGGTAGGCTGTCTAGCAAACTTACCAGGCTATTTAAAAATGATTGTACATCAGAGTTTGGTGATCTATAAATACAAATTACATAAAGATCAAGGTTTTGATTATATACTATAGAGAATTCAAAAGAGCTATCCGCTAACAAATGATCATATTTAGATACCGACATGAAATCTCCATTTAGGGATAGAATCAGTGTTCCCCCATGAGCTGAGTTTTTTCTGTCATATCTAGCTACTGTGGTATACCTCTCAATATAAAAGGGTTCGTTTAGATTCAGCCAGTGCTCAGTAATTGCAACAAGTTGGGGGAACTCCAATTCTTCCAGAAATAGGTACAACTCGTCAGTTTTATTTCTTAGAGAAGCAATATTAATTAGAACCATATTAAGACTAGTAACAACAGGAAGTTTTGAGGAATCTAGTTCCTCAGGACACGTCGTGTTTTCTAAAAATCATCAATCACATGTTGGTTTGATCTGATAATTTTTTTGCAAACAGCACAATTCTCTTGAGCAGACATTTAGAACGCGAAAATTTGAAAAGTTTTGTCGTTTATGGACACCTTTATTGACGAAACAACGTAACAGCTGATTCAGTACTTTGGAGGTTAGAACAAAGTCGTAATCGGTTTAACGAAATTACCGGAGTGAAATCCCCGTTTTTTAAGAAAATAAATAAGTCCAGTCGGTAGCAGGATTATTTATTTTCTATATTAATTTTTTGTTTGTAAATGCTTTGTATAACTGCATTTTTTACTTAATTTTAAATAGAACAGAATATCGTTTCAAAAATGTATACCTCTTCCAGTTAAAATAACCCTGCTTGCTCTATTACTATAGCATTTTCTTTAATATTTTATATTTCTTATGCAATTACATTTAAGTTTAATTTCATGAGTTTTGTTGGCTTTTTTGTAAGAAATATAAATTCTCAAATTATAACCTGGAATTTCCTGTCAGGGAAAACTTGGAAAAGTCAGGGAATCTGATAATTCAAAATTGCTAAGAACCCTGATAAACCATATATACATTTAAAGTATTTTTTTTTGTAAAATTTTAGAAATCTCTCGAGATATTTGCCATTAGATTTTACGAATAAGTTTGTAATTTAATGTGACGATTTTTAATTTCAGAAAAACACGCCTATTTATAACCTCGGGGCAGGAACATGTTTAGGGGTTGGACAGAAAAAAGTTAACACCACTGTGGATCTGAAACTGTGTACTGAACCTGACTTAAGCACATGGGATTTAGTAAATTACTAGCTCGCATTAAGTCTATGGTCTCTTGATCTCATCATAGGAGGCATTTGCCTATTCGAATCTAAATTACTGTCGGGTGGAGGTGTATGCAATATACATATTTATATAATTTTTATACGTCCATATGAGATTAATATAAGGTATATTTTTGTTTATATTTATTGTTAATTTTTATATATAATGTCTTTGATAAAGTTTAAAATATGTAGAATACATATATACGTACATACAGTGTGTCCCAAATTGGGTGTAGATGTATGGGGATCTCAGAAACAGATTCAAAAACGATTAAATGATGAAACAATTTTCTTACTAACTTAGAAACATCTGAGGAGGGGTTCTAGTATTTTGGTTTTTAAAATATTTTTAAAAAAATAAAATGTTGCGTTTTTGAAAATCTGTCGTAATTCTTTTGTTTTTAAAAATATGCGTTTCAAACCGTGTCGAAAGTTTTTACGCTGAATTTATCTATTGAATCCGATTTTTATTTCAACGTTTCGGTTTCCTGATTTCATCAACTTTTTTTTATGGACGACATATTAAATTCTAGAATTTTTTTTGCTTTTCCGTGATGTAACACACGTGGTAAAAGAAATGATAATCAGTGACGGCTCCTCAGGGGCGGCAGGGTTGGCCGGGCCGTACCAGAAAATATACAGGGAAATTCTTTTTAAAAAAGTAGGTGAATATTTTTTGAAAGTAATTTTGCAAATATCCTAAAAACGCACAAAACCAAAATGTAGTTTATTATTTCCTGGGCACATAGTAAAATAGACAGGTATCCCTATTATCGTTGCTTGACTAACATATAAATAACGTCATTAACAGCAGTCCGTGGGCCACCGTCCACAGATATTCTAATATATTTTTTATAGACGGTGGCTCGGCCAGCCGATTCCATCATTTCACTAACTAATTCAAGCGGTACGTAGTACGTTCGCATACATCCTCATGCTATAACGTTCGTCGTAGCTTATATCACCCAACATCGGCCCGTCTCGATGTGGTCGTATCCCCGGAATTTTTCTCAATTGAATACTACCATTTTACAGGTATTATAATTATTATAAAATGATACTACTTATTTTTAAATTATTTTGTTAGTTCTTTACATTAGTCATGACCAATGATGGTTAATACATTAGATTAGGAATTTTCACTCCATGTTACATGTTTAAATGTGGTGACGAAAGTGAAGTGAATATTTTAAAATATCATTTATAATTTAAAAAAAGTTTGTTAATATATTTTTTATCATACTTGTTGTGGCATAAGTGAAAAAAAAAACAGCCTCTAATAAATAGTTATAGAATAACGTTCATTTTTTTTTCCTGCAGCAAATTTATTAATTACATTGTTTATATTTACATCAACAATCATGGATATGCAAGCGATCCGATCCAACAGGTCGTTCTTGTGCTATAGTGTTTCCTAGCCAAGTTTTAATCGTAATTTTCACGTAAAAATATGTAAATTACACATGATATTTGACCGGTCTGAGGGGAGGGGGGTAATTACCTCATTACCCCCTCACCGTAAAACCGCCCTTGATTGGCCCTAAATTTTAGAGTACGAGCCGTCACTGATAAAAATCATACCAGAAATCCATTAAAATTTCAATATGATTTAATACAAATTAAATTATATGTCTATGTAATGTTAATAATTTAGTCTATACCTGTGGAGAGAAACATTAGACTCATTTAGCTATGTTACTTTAATAAAAAGTAGGTATATTTTTAAAAAACAATTAAATACTGTAGTTCTAGGGATTCAAAAATGTATATCTGGAAACAACCTACAACTAAATTTATTGTTAAAAATGTCGACCGTTTTTGTCCATACACTTTTGACACTTTTTTAGTACTATTCTGATAACTGAGAGTGCTCTAGTTGATGGCAGCGAGTATACCTCTCGCACTTTGTTTCAGGATTCCCCTGTGTTCAGGAGCTTTAAATACATACATTTTATTTTTTACATCTCACAATTTTTAAAAAAAGAATTACGACAGGTTTTCAAAAATGTACCTTTTTTTTCAAAATATTTAAAAAACTAAAATGAATCATTCGGAAGACGGTTCTAAGTTAGTAAGAAAATTGTTTAAAATTTTTCTAAGACATTTCTCTACGAAAATCGTGGAAAAGGGCTTACTTGCTAAAATATAAAAATGAAGTTGTTTATTTTATAATTTTCCATATGTATATATTTTTAATTTTTATAAGTTTTTCCAAAAGCCTTGAATACTTGATAGTTTAAAAATTCGATTAACACTAAATTATTTCATCGTTATTTTTTGTATTTTGTAAGACATATATTTACTATAATAGAACTTATTTTAATTAACATATACTTAAATTTTTTTTTAAATCAAGCATCAGTCTTGACATTTTTTAAAATGCGATTTTATATTGTTTCAAAAAAAGATGCTGTATTTGATTATATAAAATTAATATTATGGAGTAGATACTCAAAGAAACTTAACTTTTTAAAGTTAGAAAATTATATTTTTTTTAGAATTCTCGAAAAACAATTAGTTATTAAAAAAAAAACTTAAATTTGTAAAAAATATTCGGTATAAGATGGGTGTCACTTTTACTTTTTAAAATAAATATCACTTTTATCAATTTTTGGATTCTCGAGATTCTAAACATTCTTTAGTATAGCAAAAAAAAAATGACTGATCTAGGCAGCTAACGTCTTTCATGCTTTAAAATTCTGTTAACCTTGGTCGCACTTGTGCACATTATTTTTGGTCTAATTTATAGCACAATCTGATGTTTAAGTCAAAGTTTACTTGAATCCAGGAATTCAAAAATTCGAATTGTGCTGGTAACTTAATACTTCCAAAGAAACTATGTGGTCATTTTATAGGCAAATTGCATCATTTTTATATAATAATATATAGACTGTAAGAATTCCACTGCCCAGAATAAAGACATTAGATTCATTTTGTAGTAAAGTTTAAACATATCAGAATAATTAGATAATTGCATGTATACATTCCCTAGTAAAGACACAACACGAGAGACTGGAGATAGGTGTTACATGTTATTTAAAATTCGCGCTACAGTCATTACAGGCCTTTCAAGCGCTCCGTGAATGACGACTCAATGTTGTTATGCTTCAGTCTGCAACGTACTTCATGGGTAGGCTAAATTCCACAGTCCACATCAACTTTGATTGTATTTAGAATTAAGTTGATGCGAGTCATATTACTGATATAAGTTATATAAAATAGGTTAATATACATCTCAACCTTAATATCAATGACGTAATTTTAAAATGATTTATAAAACAATTTCTTGGTGTAAAGTCAAATTAAGTTTTGGAAATTGGTTCTTCTAAAGCGGCATCCAGACAAGGCAAACTTAAACTGCTTCCAGACCACTGTAATATCGCGAACATTGAAAAACATGCTTTTGAAATCTGCGTCTTTATGTCACACCAAATTTATTTCCGATTGTACGTATATCAAAGAAAAACACTTCTAAATCTAAATTAACGGGAATATTGACAAACCTTTTCGAACTTTACTTCTTTTTGGCGGTCTAAAGATAGCGGTTCGCGAACGTTGTAACGCGTTACAACGGCCTGGACGCACTTTTAGGCGAGGGTTCGTTTATGTAATCCGTGTTCTACAGAAAAGTACCCATTATATTATCTGGAAATCCATACTAGATACGAAAAAAAGTTTCTTTAAATTTGAAGTTCTTTTAAAATTTAATGTTTCCATGTATACAGGGTATCTCAATTTTGTTGGGCCGACATCAACTATAAAATTTTAAATGTATTTTTGTCCATTATTTGATTCCTTGTCAAAAATAAACATAAGTTACCAAATTAAACTATAGTCGATTACTGCATATTTTCCGGGATAAGTAAGGTAAAATTGGGCGTTTGGGTGGTAATTTCCAGTTTATAAAGAATCAATGCATATAAGGAATCTAACTATTTGTTTTAAATTTGATAGTTTTCCAATTTATTTGTGTCTTAGTGGTTGTTGTTTTATTGAAATAATTTAAGTTTAAAATAATTAGACTTTAAAAACGATTTTTTGTATCGGTGTTTACTTGTATTTTAAAAAATGGCTCAAGTCAAGAGCGACTAAATTTGTATACCTAACTGTTATATTGAAAATAATAACAGTCTAGCACTTGCATTAAGAGAGTATCGCCGAATATTTCCCATGGCAAGTATACTAAACAAGAAAATTTTTGACAAAATTTGCAGTGGTTTATCAACTCATGTAGTTTTGGAATATAGAAAAAGGGAAAAAGCCCTTTCAGTTGTCTCTGAATATTTTCAAATGGAGGTTGTATTATGTTTCATTAAATATCCTACCAACTCTTTAAGAGATGCACAAAGGGATTTGAATTTTTCCATGACGAACATACATCGAATATTAAAAGAAAAAAATATCCCCATATAAGTTTCAATTTTTAAGTGAAGCTGATTATCAGATCAGACTGGATTTTTCTATGCAAATGATGAATCTGCATTTTGAGAGAGGGATTTTAAATAAAATCCTTTGGACACATGAGGCGATATTTTCGACTGCGGTAATGCATAACAAAAAAATACTCACTACAATTCTGAGACAAATAAGCATCTGTTAAAGCAAATTAAGAGGCAAGGACATCAAAGTGTTAAAGTGTGGTGTGGTATTATGAACGACCGCATAATAGGACCTGTGTTTTTTGACAACTATTTCAATAGACAAACATTTTTAAACATTTTCAGAAATCAAATTATGGAAAAACTCAATATATTGGTGTGGTGTAGACTTGATATATCAACAAGATAATGCTCCAGACCACTGTGGAGAAGATATAAGAGCATGTTTAAACGAGTAATTTAATTTTAAATTCGGCAACTCTCAGAATCTTTTTTATAGGGCACACTTAAAAATAGAGTGTATAAAAATCGTAAATGAATTATTATTAATTATAAACTGTGTATAGCAGAAAACAGACAGTATGTGGAAAGTCGCTTATATAGTCATTTAATTTAAATTTTTTTTGTTTTTCTATTTCCATGTAATCTGTTGTTATTTGTTGTTTATGTTGACAGCTATGTTGCTCAAGAAGTTTGTTTCTAATATTCATTTTCAATATTAGGTTCAAATTTAAAATTTAGCAATAAATAAATATAGTATAAAATTAGAACTATAGTTATGCAAATAGAAAAATAATTATACATTCCATGGCCTCCTAGAGCTTTTCTGTTAAATTGCGATTTTCTCTGTAATATATATATATATATATATATATATATATATATATATATATATATATACATATATATCTATATATATATATATATATATATATATATATATATATATATATATATATATATATATATATATATATATGAAAAATCGACTTTTTTCACTTTAAACAAGTGCAAGATTGATTTCGTAATATGTCCACCCTGTATAGTTGTGGCAGCAAATGTGTATTCCGGAAATACACTGATGCTTTATAAACTGAAAATTACCACCCAAACGCCCAATTTTAGATTTTTGCTATTTTTTTTATAGTGATTTGAAAATAAGCTTCAGTTTTCAAAAAATCAACACATCAACCTTAATTATCTCGGAAACTCCTAACACTGGAACCTGTGGTGGAAGATAGATCAAAATACGAGAATTCTAACCACACTACACCAGAACTTGTTACGTTCTGGACGCGCGTCTCGATAACCAAGTTCATCATCAGCAGATGATATAAACATTGTGCAGTTTGTATCATCTGCTGATGATGCTAACTTGGTTAGCGAAACGCGCGTCCAGAACGTAACAAGTTGTCGTGTAATGTGTTTTGAACTCTTGGTATTTTGATCTATCTATGCAGAAATCGACTATAGTTTAAATTGGAAAAGTGCGGTACACGAAAGAAAACCGGGCGTAGTCAATCAATCGGTTTAGGAAGGTCGGCCAAGAAATCTCTTTAAAGCAGTGGTGTCCCGTCGTTCTTTAAATAATATGGCACTCCTTTTTGACTATACGCACTTCAGATAATTAAAAAATGTAACTATGCTTAATGAACCTTTATCTATATTTGTCTGTTTTCTTTCGTGTGCCGTTCTTCTATATCTCTTTTGTGTTGCAAAAACGGCGAACTTTCGAATTTTAAAATGATTTCATTTTGATTTTTCTTCATCGATTTACCTATAAATATAAATATATTTTTTTCTTGAGTTCTGTCATTAACGGTTTCCGGGCTACTGCCTACGTCCACTATTATTGGACCACCCAGTATAGTGATACACGAATTACAAGTCCAGATTTTACAAGGGCAGTCAGCATCAGATCCAGTGACAAGATTTATCAAAATTTTAATTTATGGAGTTCGACTTTGAGCTACTCGGGTATGCCAAAAGTGACCGTCTGTCTCCGTTTGTCATATTACTTTATACAGGGGCCGTCATTGTGAAGTACTATATAGGGCGTTTCCTAATTGCGTACTGATATTAAAGGGGGTGTTTTTATGTCCTAAAAGTCTTACCTTTTGAGATACAGGATGGTAAAGTTTAAAAAGAAAACATTTTCTTCCATCCCAATTCTGATGCTATTGTAGATAATTGCAAGAAATTTGATACACATCTTCTATGCATTAAGGAGCATACGGATTTACCCAGGTTAATTACATATGCACGCCACTGGTAGAAATTTCAAAAATTGATTGTTAATAAAAAATGCCGTTTTATGCTTTAAAGACGTATATCAAATTTTACACAGTTATTTATCTATAATAGCATCAGAATTAGGATTTTAATAAAATGTTTTTTTAAAACCCTGTATCTCCAAAGTTAAGACTTCTTTAGGTTCATATTAAACTGTTTTCTTAAAAAGGTCCAAGAATCACTCCCTTTAACATTACCACGCAATTAGGAAACGCCCTGTATAGTACTTCACAATGACGCCCCCTGTAAAAAGTAATATGACAGACGGAGACAAACGGTCACTTTTGGCATACCCGAATAGCCCAAAGTCGAACTGCATAAGTTAAAATATTGATAAATCTTGTTCACTGGAATCAGAGCTAGAGAAATATTAATTGCAATAATAGATATTTTTTGACACCCGGTATTGAACAGAAAATTAATTATTTTGAAGCAGTTTATTGGCAGCTACTTTATGAGCAATTTTACAAAATATATGAAAAAAAACTAAGCCATTTTTGAGGTTGACGGCTGTGATTCTAATGGTTCGATTCCTTCTAAATCGTTGTATTCCTCTGAAAATGATGAGGTTTCGTCGTCACTACTTGAAGATCACTAATCATCAATAACCGTTTCAATTTTGCCATCTACTTTCCAGTATTTATCTTCAATAGAACGAACATGTTTAACATACGATTTCCAATTCTCAGCGGATATTGAGTCAATCGCTTCTAATGTTATTTTATTTAAATCCTTGATTGAAAGTTTACCGGTGTTGCGCTCTCGAATATATTTTTTTACTCCTGCCCATGCAAGTTCAATAGAGTTGAATTTTATACTTTTTTTCTCTAGGCTTGTTGGCTGATATTACTTCATATAATTGATATTTTCTTCATGTTGGATCACATACAAGATTGTTCGATTTAAGCCACGATATAATATGAGCTTTTGTAGAGTATTTAGTTGGCACTTTATCTTCTACGTGGGAATGATAAGACGCATTATCCACTACCACGACTGATTTGGGAGGAATGTTAGGTAGAAGCTTTTCGAGCAACCACTTTTCAAAATGATCTCTATTCATCTGTCCATGATAGTCTCCAGTTGTTAGTCCCGAGCGAAAAACTAAAGCAGCACCTGGAACAAATCCGGCTTCTGAACCAGCATGAACTATGATAAAGCGACTACTAGAGCGGATTCCCTGAACAACACCTGTAACACTTTCACTTTGCCAGCATTTGTTCACTGTCATATCATTATCTATCTAGGTTTCGGCTAGATACACAATATTGCGTCCTTCTTGCCTATCTTGCCTTACAGTTGATAGATATTTCACCCGCCAGTGAAAAATATTTGGTCTCTCAATGAGCAATTTTCGTTTATTTTGCACTTGGCATTTGGTACGGAAAATCTATTTTGTTCTTTACAGCACGAAGTAGGGGTTTGCAGGTCGGAACCTTCTTCAAGTTTATATAAAAATCCTCTATTGTTCGTCGAATTACTTGAAAATCGCCATCGTCAATTTTATCTTTGTATGATAATCGGGGTCTTTTTTTACCAGAAGATTTTAAAGGTGAAATACAACATGAGCGTTCATTATGTTCTCTTTGAATTTTTCTTACACTACTTTCCCAAACACCAGTGTAAAATGCAGCGCGTTCTGTTCGATTTTGAATTGGAATAGTCAAACTATTATTTTCAGCTTCTCTAGTACAGGCCTCTATAACGCTCGCAATAACTTCACGAGCACCGCTTCGAATTTATTTCCTCTTTTGCTCGCCATCGTTACTTCGAATTAATAATTCAAATTCAGCGTAACGCATTTATATAGAAATGAAAACAAATGCTCGTGATGTATAGGCGCCACTGGAAATAGCTAAAATCTTCTAGCGGCAAGTGCATGGAGAGTCTAGGCACATCCCATTTACAAGTGGACCAGTGCGAAATTTACTAATTTTCTGTACCGCTTAGCTGGCGCACTTTATAGGTGAAGCGGCAAACTATTACAACAAATAAAATAACATAAATTTTATTTGCATACACAAATTTTACTTTTCCGCTTGCTTAAGACGATGAACCTTTATTTAAAGGACCGCCCGGTTTTCTTTCGTGTCCCACACTTTAACTTATGCTTATTTTTAAAAAGGAATCAAATAATGGACAAAAATACAGTGTGTCCCATTTAAAATTTTATAGTTGCTAAATTAATTTAAAGAAACTTTCGTATGAAACTTTTTTCGTATCTATTTCTATATAGTATAGTGGTTAGGTAATTTTATGTGGAACACGGTGTACTTGTGACGGAGATTTGCCAAACATTTTCCGATGCCAAATTGTAAGCATGTTCGTCATTCTTCGTTTACGTATGCCTTGGCGTGTATGGATGCGGCTTAAGAGCTCCTGCAGTTGCGTTTGAATGCAATCGGCAATTATTAATTGTTTTAAACAATGGTTGAAACATTTCCCTCATTGTGAATATAGATTTAATTTGTATATTATCCTATTTTATATTTAATTCCTATAGTTATGAATATTAAATTTAAATAAAGGTAGAGCAGCACAATTTTGTTCTTTCTGTACTGGCTTATTCATAATATACAATTAGAGCCTCTACAAAAGTTGTTGTAATTTAATAGATCCTAGACAAAATTTAGAATATAGAGATACAACTTTTGTATAAATAAATTTCCTATATATATTGTGAGTTCTAAGATATTTCGATCCAGTTTGGTTTTCCCTTTTTATAAATATTCAGGGTCTGTGGTATGTATTGAAACAGTCGATTAGTTCCAAAAGTAAGAGATAGCTAGCAAAAAATGTCAAATAGAAAATTGTTATTGGAGTAGAGAAAAATTAATTATACGGGATTGATTATAAACTCATTGAAAACCAAAGTTACATTTCTTAAATGGAATACTCTGTATATTAAATGTCCATCAAATGAATCACTTTCTACTGATTATAAATATCCAGGTTGTTCAAGCCATAAGTGAAAATTTGTTAGAAAAAGGGGGAAAACCCACTACACTACATAGTGACCCTATGGGAATACATTGCATTGTTAAAGGGTTTTTTCAAATTTCTTGGGAACCTTTAAAATTAGTATATAGCACGAAAGCTTTCACGGCGGGAGTAGACTAAAAAAATCACGTTTTTTTAGCTTGGACTGTTTCAAACTGGAATTACTCTCCGACGTGCAGTGAAGATTCCTGAAGATACTTATTGTAATTGCAGGGGAAACGTCGGAAATAATTTTAATTTGACATCGTCTGAAGCGTTATTTCTTAAATGCTTAATACCGAAAGTTAACATAATATACAATAATATACAGGGTAGACATACATACTTTGCTCTCTAAAAGAAACAAGATTTTTTCAGGTAAAGAAATTATATATTTAGTATGTTTTATTTAATATTTGTTTATTATGCAATACTTACGTTTGTTCAAATGTTATCAATAAATATTTTTTTACATTTTACTAAATATGTTTTATTCATCACAGGGCCACTAAGAAGTATAGTATAATTTGTAGACTTCACATTAGGTACAAGACAAGTAAATTTTTTGATATATTTTGGGTTATTCGCAGTTCTTGGTAACATCATCCATCAGCTCCTTATATTCATTCTGGTATTGTATTTTGTTTCCTGATGCAGTGCTTGCCGATGGAGCCCTACCGATGTACCTAAAAAGGAGCAACACACTTGGATTGAAAATATATGTTTTTACAGCTGAACAGAAAATGACACTGATTTTTGTTGATAAAAAAATAATTCTTTTAAGATACGGAGTGGAAAATACTCTGTACGTAAACTGCGCTGTACAAATGAGCCCTAATTAAGAGAGCGTGTGTTGATAAAGCGTTCTATCAAAATAGTGCGAAAAAATAGCGTCTAGTAAAACTGCGCTATAATAAAATAGGGGTACCAGTTCCGGGTTAGCAACTTGAAAAACTGATTAATATCCTTTATTATGGATATATTTATTTATATTTATATAATATATATTCGTGGATCTGTGGCAGGTTATAGTCTATTTCAGAAATGTATAGAGTAATAAAACCTCATTACGTATGCAAAAACACTACAGGGTGACCCACCAATAATTATGCCACTTCCATAGTTTGGCATTGATCTCATTGCAATTCTTTTTCTTTTCATGAAGTGCAGGTAGTACCAGCCGGTTTTGGTGGGTCAATTTAGGCGAGTTGCCTATTGTTATCCATTCATAAACACTTAAAATGGTACGTCAAAGGCGTGCGGTTGGATACTTATAGAAATAATTTAAATTTGATGGAAACAAAATTAAAATTATAATATCTATGTATAGTCGAATGCGGTCTTATCGTGCGGGTCCAAAGGTCACCAACATTATGAATTAAATCAGAAAACACAGTGAATACCAAAATGTTGTGCGATTCTTTTATCGAGCTATTAAATCTCGTTGGGCTATTTACAAATAAACAGGGAGAAAGAAAATAGTTTTTTTATTATATTACGCAATATTATTAAGATAGCCACTTAATATTATTTTATATATTAAATGCCGAGGGACTAAATAAGAAAATTCGCTAAATATGTATTTGGTTAAAATTTTTTGGTTGACAAAAACAAAAACACACAAAATGGCAAGCGCCTTAATAAAGTTGGAAGGCGATTCGAATCAGTGGAACAATCAAGATATGTTCTGTTTACCAAAAATTATGAGGCCCGCATGACCTAAAAATCTAACCCCTTATACAGTGTCATTTATTTAAATACTGGCCACCCCTGTGCAAAAAAAAAACTGTTTTTTTTTGTATTGTGATAACAGAAAAGTTTATTTTGCAAAAATATACACTTTTGTTAAAAACACAAGATAATTAGTTATTACTTCCCTCCTGAGATTTTTTCAGATCTTCACGTTTAAGGGTCTCTAGGTGCCGGAAAACACGTTTTCTCAATTCCGTCTGTCTGTAGATATGTCTGTCAGTCTGTCTGTTCGCGGCATAGCTAAAAAACTACTTATCCGAAAATACAGGCTATTTATCCTAATTTTTCTTGGTTTGAGGTCATACATTAACAATAAAATTAGTACATATTTTTAAACATATATTTCGTTTTTAAGGTGACGTTTCGACCATAGTTTTGGTCTTTTTCAAACCATAGAACGTAAAATAGTAGAATAAAAAGTATACATAATCCACATATCTGACATATACTACACATATTTAATTTACATTTTAAAAATATTGTCGACGTTTATTACAGACAAATTACAAGCGACTGAGCGAACACTGTTATAGTAAAGATTTACTATAACATAGTAACTATAGATCTTTACTATAACAGTGTTCGCTCAGTCTGTAATAAACGTCCACAATATTTTTAAAATGTAAATTAAATATGTGTAATATATGTCAGATATGTGGATTATGTATACTTTTTATTCAACTATTTTACGTTCTATGGTTTGAAAAAGACCAAAACTATGGTCGAAACGTCACCTTACAAACGAAATATATGTTTAAAAATATGTACTAATTTTGTTGTTAATGTATGACCTCAAACCAAGAAAAATTAGGATAAATATATATTGAAAAAAAAGGTCAAAGAACACAAAGCAAAAAAAAATATATATATATATATATATATATATATATATATATATATATATATATAGCCTGTATTTTTCGTTGGCCCCGAGTTTCTGGTAAAGCGATTTTACCGATTTTTATATATCAAATTTTGTCTTATAATTCATAAAAAAATTTACTTATTTTAAACACTGTAAAATTGGAACAAGTATTCTATAATTATTTATTTATTGCCTACAAAATTACAAATGTACTAAAAAAGTAAGCAAAAAAATGGTGTCAAATCTATTAAAAAAATTTTAAATTAAAATTCACTGGCTAATATCCAGGAGCCAGTAGCAAAAGCTCTGAGAATCGGTATAAGGAATGTACAGAAACTTGTGCATGAAAAAAAAACATAATTTACTTCCGAAGAAGATTAAGAAATGTACACGAAAAAATCCAAAGGCAAAAGCCTTAAGTTACAATGCAAAAGTGGATATTCATAATGCAATTTATGATTTATACACGTCAAAGACTAATATAATGCTTCAGAAACTTTTTAATTATAGACTAAAAAATATCATCATCACTTAAAAAGTCCGCATCTTCTGAGTCGTCCTCAAATGGCGCAGTGATCGTTGGTGCTATTTCGACATCTAGAACTCGTTCTCGATCCACCAATCCCATATTAATTTCTCCGTATGTTCCACAGATTTCTTCCAGTACTCCGGCGTAATATAATTTAATGAATCTTTTTAAACAATTTGCACTTCATCTGATGTAAGACCATCGTTCACGTGTTTTTCGTAATATGATTTTGCTCCAGCCCATATTAATTCTATTGCTTTAAACTGGCAATGGTATGGCGGCGCGGCAGTCGTAAAACCTCATATCCATTTTCCCGTAATATTTCATCTACGGCATATATTGTTGGTTTTTTAATAGATTTTGCCATTAAAAGAAGTTTTAGTTTTAGCATACTGGGTAAAGGATTTTGTTTTATTAGCCAGTCATAAATATCACTTTTCTTCCGGGATGAAGTAGGTTGTTTATTTAAGATTCTTGAATGATAAGATGCATTGTCCAGAATGATTAAAGATGGAGCATCTAAATTTGGAATCAGTTGATCTTTTAACCACTTTTCAAACAGTTCACAGTTCATATTATCATGGTAGTCCATACTTTTGGATGTTGAAGAAAACAGTAAACTTGCACCTGGGAGAAATCCTGTTGAAGAACCTGCATGCAAAATGATGAACCGTTTTCCCGCCCCACATCCCTTTTCTCTTGACATTTTTTACAGACTCGTCCTGCCAAGATTTCGAACCACTTCTATTAGAAAATATCCAAGTCTCGTCTAAAAATACCACTTTTCTAAATTTTGAATTAACATTTTCCGTGTATTTCCTTAAAAACTGGATACGCTGACTTACTATATGTGGCAACTTGCATAAAAATCTTCGATTACAGTCCTTTTTAAAGGAAAAACCCAACATTTTTATTAATTTTGCCAACGATTTTAGTCCAATTTCCAATATGCCTCGATTTTTTAAGCTTCTTTTAAAACTTGAAGGGTTATATTAGTTTTTGATGTGTATAAATCGTAAATTGTACTACGAACTTCCATTTTTACTTAAGTCTTCTGTCTTTGACTTTCGTGTACATTTCATAATCTTCGGTAGTAAATTATGCTTTTTTTCATGCACAATTTTCCGCACAGTCCTTATACCGATTCCCAAAGCTTTTGCTACTGTCTCCTAGATATTGGCTGGTGAATTTTCATTTTCGTAATATTTTATTAGATTTAATACCCTTTTTTTCGCTTGTGGATGCAAAAAACCCGAAAATTGTTTTCTATTACTCATTTTGTCACAGACTTGTCAATCTGACTTTGAAGTGACATCGCTTAAAGATTTTTGCAACTGCTGGTATTTATATGTTTATCCTCGTTTTTCGTACGAAAATATCATAGGTCTATCTAATTCGTCTTCCGGATTTTATGCGGAGGAAATGATTACACGTAATAAAAGAAAAACAAACTTAAAAAGTCGTTGATAAATCGGATGACCCGCACGATAACACTGCTTTTGACTATATATAATAAGTGTTTCGTTTTCCTACAAATTCTTATATGCTTTCGTATTATAAGAAATTTTGGTTAACCAAACGTCAAGTAGTCCATGGAAGCCATGGAAATGAACTGGCATTGTGAGAGTTAATAAAATTTAATTAATAATAAAACTTTTGTTGTTCTTCGTTTGGATATTTGCAAGTCTTAAAAATTATGGCACAACTAACAAACAATTAACAATTTATTGCCTATTAAGTCAGGCAAGAAAAAAAAACAATAACTAACCTAACTTCTAACAACTACATAATTTGGCGACTAAAAAAAAGTCCTTGGCTATCTGTAAACATCTCAAAATCTGGGAAGACTAAAATAAAGGATTCTCATTTATAAACTCGTGGTAAGGTACTATAAAATAATTTTTAGTTTCAAACATTTTGCTTCGGTAAGTACCTCTAAATAGATCTAGACACAGGTTAGTAGTAGTAGTAGTAGTAATATGGTTTATTTAGCAAAAATGTTACTCTTACATTCTATTTAAAATAAGATTATTTTATAAATATATGAATCTCGGTTATTTAGCAAATATTCTTTTAACACTTTTTTCAATTTATTAGACCTTTGTGACCTAATAGATGGTTTTAATTTATTATAATTTATTAGACCATTACAAAACACCGACTTATAGCTTAACTATTTCGAAATTATATTTAGGTAAAAACGTTGACAATGTCTAGTGTCATATGCGTGATTTTGACAATTTAGTATAACAAAATTATATAAATGTTCCGGAAGCAAGTTATTTTGAATTTTATTTCTAAATATGCAAACAAGAAAAATATTAAATTTTTGACATTTAACCATTGTTAACCTTCCAGTACTCTCGCAAGTTTTACAGACCCGACAGATATGTACGCATGATTTATTTAGTGGTGGGGGAGTGCAGGCATCTCGAAGTCTATGTAGCTTTCCATGTTCAGTCGAGGTTTGATTTTACTTTGTGTGGCATCAGATCGGCCTTATTTGTGCGAAGTAATTAGCGTTAAAGTCTGTTGGACCCGGCGCGAGCAGTGACGTAACTATTAATATAGCACTATTTTATTATTATCCTGGCATCTGAAGATTGTATATTTGAAAGGTATGATATTAATTTATTATATGTTAGTAGTTTAGCACGAAGTAGTAGTATTTTTAGATGTCGTACGAACAAGAACAGGCATATCTTCACCGGTTGAATGCTGAAACGTATCCTGTTTTTCTCCATGTAGAAGAAACTGAAGTTGAGGAAGCTCCAATTGACGAGGAATCTGAACAGGAAGAGGATCACGTCGAAGCAGACACAGAGAGCGTTCATACTGAACAAGACGCAAATTCCAAAGACGAAAGCTTTGTGCCTCCAGCAAAAATTCAACGGGTTCCAACATTTCTTGGTAAGAATGGGAAAACTATTTGGAACAAACATATGCCTAATAAAAATATTAGAACGCGAAGATGTAATATTGTTACTTCACTTTCTGACATTAGACCATGTGCAAAGGATGCAAAGACGGCAATTGAATGTTGGAATTTATTCTTTAGTAACGAGATATTAGAAATTATTGTAGAAAATACAAATAAAATGATTCAGATATACAGTGGTAATTTTTCTCGACCAAGGGATGCAAAGATCACTGATTTACTTGAAATCAAGGCCCTACTCGGTCGACTTACTTTATCTAGGTGGGACTCTTCGAAGTACCGTTTAAATGTTGAAGACTTATTGAATAGGAATGGTACAGGTATTGAAAAGTTTTGTTTGACGATGTCTAAAGAAAGATTTTTATTTCTTCTTCTTTTCTATATTCTTCGTTTTGACGATAAAGAAACTCGGCATGAAAGAAAAGCTATAGATAAACTAACCCCCAATCAGACAGCTATTTGATTGTTTTGTTTCGAATTGTAAGAAGTGCTATACAATTAGTCAGTTTGCAACGATTGATGAACAGTTACCGGCATTTAAAGGAAAGTGCTCGTTTCGCCAAGCCGAATAAATATGGCATTAAAATTTTTGCTATGGTTGACGCCAAAATGAAATATGTTTAAAACTTAGAAATATACGTTGGAAAACAACCCGTTGGACGTTATTGCGTTCCAAATGATGACTGTAGTATTGTACAGAGACTAGTGCTTCCCATTTCTGGCACTGGCCGAAACGTCACCTGTGATAACTGGTTTACTTCCTTTCCTCTTATATCCACACTAATTACTGAACATAACCTAACCTTTGTTGGAACCGTAAGGAGAAACAAGCGATAATTACCACCTTTTTTTGTGAATACAACAAGTCGTCCAGAACGATCTTTGGATTTCAGGAACACCACACTTGTGTCGTATGTACCACGCAAAGGTAAAAATGTTATTATCGCATCAAGTATGCACCATGATGATGTGATCGATCCAGAAACCGGTCATTCGGCTAAACCAGAAATTATCACATTCTATAATTCGAAGAATTTTTTTTTTTAAATGGGAACGATCTGACTGAAAAAGAAGCAATATTTGGGAAAGCCTAGCAGAGAACGGCCCCCAATTGGCCAGGCAGATAATTTGAAACACAGTGGATCCACCATGGTTGAGGCGAGCGCAAAACAGAAATCACTGAAAAACCGAGACCTATGTTGAAAAATAAACCGATACAGGTTAAATAAAAAAAAGACCAACTTGGCAAAAACGTCATCGTCACGATGTGCTACGAGAGGCATTATCAAAATTTCGTCATTTCATATGTTTAAATCTAAACATCTAGACCCTTAGTCGTTTTCTTTGCGCGACATATTATATTTTTTCAAAAAATTGATTGTCTAAATAAATAGAAAATAAATTAGGACTTACACTATATCTCTCACTCCTTTCAAGGCAGTCTCGAATCGGGGCTGCACATACGTCCAACAGCCAGAATTCTTGTGTTCCTCTTGACCCCATGCGACCTGCGCCTTACTATATTTATTGGTTTCTTTTTGAACAAGATCATATGGGAAAGGACAAATCTAAAATAAAACTTTTTCTTGAAAGAACATGGCACATCTAATATATGATTTCGGCTTTTTTAAGTGTGCTGTGCAGGTCGGGAGAAGAAGCTTTCAAATACGATACAGGACCCAAAAAAATCCGATTAAAATTTGACAACTTGCCCTTATTCAGAATGTAGAGAAGAAATGATCGGTACTTTGTACTGATGCGCAAAATTATTCTAATAATAAAAAAAATATTTAATCAATAATTTAGTTAAACCTCGGAATTTCTTTTATTTTCATTAATTTCATTTCATGTGCATTATATTGCAATATATCAAGAAAAATATTAGGAATAACAATCAACACACAACATACAATACATCGAATGTGATATGTGTTATAGCAAAGAATTATTGCATCACTTTTTGGAAATTTGTCAATATCAGTAATAAGTACAGAATAGCTATTTACCTAAAAAGTGCGGAAAATGATTTTTTCCCCACGAGTCTGCCGTTCCGGAAAAAATATTTTCCGCAAGTGTTAGGTACTTTTATATATTTTTGTATTTCATTCTCTAATTCTATTTATACGAGTTATATTGTAAATGTTAGATTTAACAAATAGCCACTGAGTCCATTGTATATGTAACATCCAAACTCTTTGCCTGATATTATGGTGAACGCTTATATTATTCAATAACGCATCGCGTAAATAATTCAAAATGGCGCCACACCGCCATTGTAAAACATTTTTTCAATATGCTTCTTATCGGAACATTCTTGGATATTTCATGAAAATTTTATCCAAATTCGTCAAACCATGGCGAAGTAAGCGATGTACTTACATTAAATGATAAGCTCTCAGAGTTACAATTAAAAAAAAATCGTGTGCTTCTTAACTCTCCTGACGTCTATTTGTTCAGGTACTGGCTTATAATATGTTCCGCATGAAATGAAACTATTTGTGTTTATTTTATAATTTTTATATTTCCCTTATTTAAAGGTATGTTTTTGTACTGAAATTTGGTAACTCTTTTTCCAAAAAGTTTAATCATGTAATTTCAAGAGGCTTTTAAATTATATTAATACTTAAAAATGCTCGGTCAACTGTTTATATAATAGGCTCTCAATATGTTTTAATCTGTCCATTTGTCAGAATATCGATACGCTTTCATCATCCCTAGCCCCGTCCTAAATATAGTAGAGGTGCTGCTTCCTAGTGCAATTTATACGAATAATCAAAATAAACACAGTGAATCAGTGATTTGAATTTTCTAGTGGTGTATGAGTGGTATGGCCTTGTTTTCCCAAATTAAGAGTTATAAAAAAAATCCGTGGCTCCTTTTTAATTTGATGGTGTAGGTTCAGTGAATAGTGTTAATGTGATTAAAAAGTAATAGGTAAGTACTTTTCATTAATAATTTTAAAATTTAAACTATTAGTATTTTTGATAGGACTTAGGCGGTAATCTTAACTTTCGTTTAATTCACATATTTATAAAGCTGGAAAGAACTGAAGTTTCATTAAACTATAAACTATAAGTACAGTGTAGCTAAACATAAATATATTAGAAAACGATAAGAAAGTTGTGTGTTGAAAAGAAATTTAAGAAACAAATTTGTACAGTCTACATAAGTTTGCTTTTCTTCTAGACTTCCTTTACATAAATAGGCTAAACAAATCTACCCAAAAAATACCTCATAGTGAATTCTTTCATTTATACAAGAAAAGTGAAAGACAACTACAGTTTTTTTTTTGTGAAGAAAATACAATTTTTAAACACACCTACATAACTATTTGCGGAACTAATCAAAGCGCTATGAACAATTCACTTTTCCTGAGAAAAGGAAGGATTCATAACAAGGGAAGTTCGCGTAAAGTCAACTTACCGATAACATTATTTCGGTAACTTTTATTATGTACCGCTTTTTAAATTACCAAGCGAATTTTTTATCAAAAATAATTATTTTCAGTATCTAAAACATTATTTTAAAAGGGGAAATCCGTGGCTACAATATGTGATAAGTAATAATTAGTTTTTACGTGTAAAAATTTCGAAATATGGAAAACATGTTTGATTTTTTTGCCTATTTTACGACTTTACAGACAAGTTGTAGGATTTACCTTCTATAATTTTTTAAAAATATGAAAAAATATATAAAAATTGTTGAAAAAATTACATTACTTATATTTTTTAAATCGGACACACCGTATATGAATATTTAACCGAATATAAATATACCAGGTATCCAGAAAATTGACTAAAACCCAGGATAAAATCTTGCCATAAAACGTAATGCGTTTTATGCGTTAAAAAGAGAGATGGAATAGTCTCTTTTAGATGTGGAGTCAATAGGAATATACTGCCTCTCTTACGGCATGGTTTTAGTCAATTTTTTGTCTTTAAAGATAAAGGTATCATATTTATTATGAGTAAGAAAATCCCGATTTAATAAAATAATACTATAGAGAGTGTATCATTTAAAAAATATAGGTTATGTAATTTTTCATACTATTCTGAGAATTAATAAAAAAAAAATCCTATAACTTTTGTATTTAATTTTTTTGTACCTTCTATTGTTATAGCTGTAACTAAGTGTCGAAATATAGAAATATAAATGAAGGCCACTAGGAAAGCCCTGTACTTTCCCGCATTTTTAAAAACTCTTAATCTCAAACAATAATCAACAAATAAAAACCCGTGTAAAAATACTAAAAACCTTAGAAATTATGATTTCGCTTCACATTTAGTGTTATTTGAAAACTTGAGATTCTATTTATTATTAAGTTTTTCGTTTTTTTTTTTAAATATTTTTCAAATATCTATCACGACTGTCATAATCGAATTTTTTTCTTTAAATCGCATTTTTAAGGTTATTTTTTCTAGAGGTTTTATATATAAAATCAAAGAGGAATTCACGATCATGCGGAGACCGCTTCAGCATATGCTGTATTATGCGCACCCGCTGCTGTATATGCCCAGCTAGATGCCCAGTTTACTTGTAAAAAGTAATGACCACACATTGTAGTCATGCATACATTTCCCTTTTCAAATTTGTGTTCAAGTTTCAAATTAGTGGAATAATTTGCAAATTTGGTCCCCAGACAAGACAACTTCACAGTTTTCAGTTTTTTAAGTTGACAGGTTAGTGGGAAATATTCGAGGAAATAATTAACTGTAGACTCAGAAACTATCATATTTAGGAAAAAAACGTCTTTGATAGAGCATATCCCAGAGCATAATTATCTTAAGTATCATTTTTACGTTTACACATTATATATATTTAACATTGTTGTAAGAGAAATAATGTGTAAATGTAAATATGTGTTTTTGATAATTTATACATTTAACTTCTGGCGTGTCATAATGACGTAATTTTGATAGTAATTTTAGGGCCAAAATAAAACACTTTTTCGGACTGAGTACTCGAATGGATTCATTGTAGTCTCGATTACAGCCTTTCGGGAATATTTTTTAACAAAATTTACACAATATTTGCCTCAATTGACGCTGGAAGGTAAAGTTTTGCATGTTGCATCGTTATTTCGACCGTTATAACATAAACAGCTATTTTTACATCTTGTTTGCATTTCCTTTTGAACTTGCAGAGAGTCCAGCAATGTAAACTTTGAGCTTCCACACATAAATACTACCTTAAACCTATCTTTCCTTCAGAATTAAATCTAATAGGTTTTAAGAAGACTTATGCCAAGACATTTAGGTTTTATAGACAGTATATGTATATTAAGTCTTGTAAACGAACTTCATAATTTTATTATCATATCATTTATTGGTTTTAAAACGTTTAAATAGACATTCCTAAGAGTAAACACCTTGGTAACCCTTTTCATAACTAATTTAATATTTTATTAATAATAGGTTTGCCTGGATAAACATTCAGAATCTTATTCACAAAAATTGTTGGCCCTGTATTTAATTATGTTGAATTCACCGATTTATGACTCGGTCTAGGTTTCAGGCACGCTATGGATTTTTCCTGTAAAAGGAATTTCCTTAACTCATATTTAAAAGTAAACAGTTTCAAAAGATAAGTTAATTGTACGTTCATAAACACTTTCAATAATACACATGTTTGTCTATATCATTTAACCGAACCTATCACTTCAAATTTAGCTCACGCAACTGGGACATCTCACATCGACTTGACAAACAATATAATGTTAAGTGTCCCGTTGGCAACATTTTATGTCTCAAATGAGAGTAATAGGAGGTTTTAAGATGGGTTTATTTTGGGATAGGTAAGGACCAAATAGCCATACAAGCAATATCGCCACTTTATTAGTACCAAACAACGTATCTTTAAGAGTCCATTTTGAATTAAATCAAGAATTTTAGTAAAAACGGGAAAATATATGTAAATATTGTTAAAAAAGTTTCGCAAATGACTTTTTAGCTTATCTTAGCTAAACACATAACTGAAGTAAACATTCATTTTTATGAAATACAATTTTTGCGGCAAACCCAAAAATTCCAGAATTTCAAGATATTTTCAAATTTGTAGACGCATGTTGATATTTACGTCGATATTTAAGATGAAGTTTGATGCGCAGAAAAAATTGTGTTACAAATGATCTTCTACGTAATTATCAGGGGCGTGCGGTGAAATTGTAAGAAAGGGAAGCAATTTTTAGAAATTTACCTATTTATAATGTAATTCGATTCTTCGATCATTTTTTGCAAAGTCGTCAATGACGTCATCATAAAAATGTCGATGCTCCCACATATTTTGGAGAAGTTTATTTTCAATGGACAACAGCGATGTATGCGAAAGTCTCTCCTGCCCTGTTGAATTTGTTACGAAATTTTTTATACGTTAAAGTGTTGAAAAATTGCGTTCTACTGATGAACTTCTGGCAGGTATTGTCAATACTAGTTCACACAATTTCTACACTTCGGTGTAGGCATTTTCCAGCTCCTTGTCTTTTAAAAATGCGTTAGTTCCTTAGCGTTATTTTTTGCGCTAATGTCATCAGTTTCGTAAATCATTTTTAGGTCAGATCGCAATAACACTCGGTCGAAGAACTGGCCATAATGAAGAAGAGATTTAAACGCATCTTCTGGAAAAGTTTTTCCTTTAAATGCATCAAAATTGCAGAGCTCGAGGAATTTAAAATCATTTAAACCGTTAAATCTATAGTTTATTTGTTGCTGAATTTGATCGATTATTTTATAAAAGAGGCGTCTGAATGATGTTTGAACATCTCCCACCTTGTCTGTTCGAAGACGCTTGGCTTGTGGCTCTACATTTAACGTCATCGTTTTCTCTCAAAATAGGTCAATGTCATCTCTTTTTTGGCTTAACATGGATTTAAAATCATCCACTTTTTTTAGGCAAAAAGCAATATCATTTGTTTTAGTTTGTAATATATTAAAAACATTGTCTGAGAATGGAAATATTTTTGAAAATATGTTGAACAAATAATTAAAATTAAAATCTCGTTTCAAACAGTCCAAAAACCCCCTCGAACTATTTATTGCTTCTAAGTTCCACGTTTCATTAGTTCAATTAGTGATTCACGATTTTCAGATACTGTTAACACAAGTCTTCCATTATAGTTCCACTTAGTAGGAGCTACTTTGGGCCATCGTTTGTGGACAATGGAGTCCAAAGCTTGTGTACGTTTTGTTGAGTTGACTTGGAAAAAAAGCAGCCATGCCACTTAAAGTAACGAAAAATACACATTCTTAAAACCTAAAAATCGCTGTTGAACATTTCCGTCTATTTTAACGTAGCGTATTACTATAGATAATTGGCTAAAATTAGTGATATCAGTTGGTTCGTTCAGAACAATAGCAATGAACCGCGCCTCGCCAATCTCCTGCTTAATTCTTTTTAGAATAATGGTTGCAACAACGAAAATTAAATCATTCTGGATTCGATTCGACGTTCCGCGAAAAACGCTAGACTGCTCTAAATGATTTTTTAAGCAATCATCATATTTAGCCATTAAATTAAGTAAATCTTGCAAATTTCCTCTATTTGTAGAAACCCTTGTTTCGTCATGACCTCTAAATCCCAATTCGTGCTGTCCGAGAAAACAAACAACATGGATAAGTCTTCTTAATATTTGCCTATTTTTATCGACTAGTTCATTGTGTTGGCGGTGACTAATTTCCAACTGTTTATTAAGGGCGTGTTCAATTCTGGTTTTGCCGAAGACTTTTTCTTTTATGACGACCTGTAAATGCGCTTTATGGAAATTGTTTAAATCGGAAAAACCAGTTTTATTCCAGAGACCTTTTTCATTTTCAGAAAGTAAACATGGCCAACAAAATAATTTACTTATATTTTCACACCCTGTTAGCCATTTAAATTGTTGGTATTGTTTTTCCGGATAAAAATGTCTAATACAGTATTTCATTTTTGTGGTTAAATTTTTCATAGGCGGTTTTGCCCTTCCTTTGGAAATTATTTGAAGCTTATCAGCGAAGTTTAATGTTGAAAATCCCTTTATTATTAAGACACACACCACACATTCACACACACTCTTCTTACTAAATTCTCCAACATTTTCAACGTTATTACCGACAGCCGAAGTAGACGGTATTTGCATATCCACGTCCGTATTATTGTCTTCCATATCGCATCACGTACGGCGCGCGTACGTATCACACAACAGATGGATAGCCGTTCAAACAAAGAATCTACTCCAACGATAGCTTCCACCACCACTTAAAGAACGCGACTAAAATGAAAAAATTGCAAACAGGCGGTGGAAAGTTGAATAATCTCTGGCTCGATTCACAGGAAATCAAGCATACGGGACTTAGCTGCAGAGAAGCTAGCGGCCCGCATAGGTTCTATTCGATATTCTATTGTGGCTGGGTCGGAGTCAAGGCCGCATTTATTACGGGCTTGATAATTAAGATAATATTTTAGCATTTTTAATACAAACTAAATTAATTTAATAATTATTTCAAAAATGACATTTTAGAAGATGTTTTGTAATTTTTTTGAGTAAGCACTGCTTCCCTTGCTTCCATGGACTGCACCCCACTGGTAATTATTATACCTCAGGGATATTCAGATAACATATCACTAAGAGCAGTTTTATATCAGGCTGTTGTTTGTATCTATCATTTTTTATTTGTTTATCAAAATTAATAAATTAACTCTTCGTTTCCGCAATATTAGACTTTACAAAACATCCTTAAGGGTTTTTGAGTTTAACTAGATAACTCTTAAATACTTACAATAAAACTTATGGTGGATTTTTCGTGAATTTATGAGATATCTACTAGCGGTAAGTGTAAATTAAACAAAGAATAAATATACTTAAAAATAGTTTAGAAAAATGTACTTAAAGATTTTTTTAAGATATGGCCTTTTAAGCTTTAAGTCGTACCTAACCAGCTCTTGGAGAATCTTTAAATTTAAAAAGGTTTTATGAGAAATTTTATAAAAAGGTTTTTTTTTATATCCTGAAGACCTTCATAAATATTAAATAGTTTCTGGGGTTATTCACTAAATTTTTTGACTCGGCAGCTTTTAAATTCCTATTTTTAGTTGGAAATGTTGGAAACGGAAATTGTTCTTACCTGTTCTACTCTCGCAACGGCTATTTTATCTTCAAGTTTTTTATCTTTGATCACTTTCATGAACTCAACGGAATATACATGCGCAAGAACAGAAATGACTTTTCCACTGCAAAATATGAGTTTTTTAACATTGGTTGGATTTTGGGATGCTGGTCCTGTGTCGGGAATCAATCTTTGAAATTCGGTTCCTAAAAATATTAATTTTACAGACTGTATGGAAAATTTAAAACTAAACAGACGAAAACCACTGATATCACTTTCGGGGTACAAATAAACTGTTAAATAAACAGATAAACATTTTGCACGTTTTTAAAATTTCAGGTCAGGCAAAAAAGTTTTAGACGAATTGATAAATGATTACGTCGCCAATCAGATATTTATGAGAGGGGATTGTTTGTTATAAACGCCGTATAAAATAAGTGAAATTATTTTATAAAAAAGATGCCGGAATGTATTGAACAGCGCATGCGCAAGAACAGAAATGACGTTTACATTCCTGATAAATTATTTGGCAGTTGACAATAATCCAAGGAAATAAACGAAGATTCCAAATGCAATGGGCATATTCTAACTTTGGTCTCACAAAAGTTTTATAGAGCTTTGTCATCATCTTATTTGAATGAATGATGAATGATTTTTGGACGAGGTATATAGGAGTGTTGGCCTTGTTTATTATTTGAACTATGTGATTCTCCCATTTTAAATCGGAAGCTACATCCAAATCCTTCTGGTTCTGAACTTCAACAATCTCTGTTTGATTGAAATAATTGGATGGCTTGAGGTTGTTTCGGCCTATGTGAAGAACAGTACACTTAAGATCATTTAAGATCATTTTCCAGGTTGTTGTCAAGAATTTTATTTTATTCAGGTCATTCTGAAGGTGAACACTTTGCAGCAGTGGATTGCAATAGATGTTGGTGTTGTTCGACCAGCATATAAGTTCTAAAGAAAACTACTGATTAGCTGCAGTAGCCGGCCTCTGATGTCATAATGTTCAAGTTTGTATAATAGGCTACTAATGGGGATCTTGTCAAAGGCTTTTTCAAAGTTCAGGTAGATCACGTCTATCGGCTGCTGTTATACAAGATGCGCACAAACAGGTTAACGCAAATAGGCAAAACAAAAAAAATGTGAACGTTTCTGAGATAGCCATAAAGTCATTTCCTTCGGAATTACTAGAAAGGTTTAAGGGATATGCCAGATTTATTTGTCAGGTTAATCTTCAATTCGATCCCAAGAAACTTAATAAATTCAAAATACAAGAGTTCTAACCGCACTACACTACAACTTGTTACGTTCTGGACGCGCGTTTCGCTAACCAAGTTAGCATCATCAGCAGATGATATAAAACGTAACGAGTTGTGGTGTAGTGTGCTTAGAACTCTTGTATTTTGATCTATCTTCCACCACAGGTTCCAGTGTTAGGACTTAATAAATTCAATTTGGATTTAACCTTGCTTAAAAGTAGTTTTATCCTATAAATGGGAACTTTTATTTCAATCAGTATTAACTTAAAAAATTGTCTTCAAGATATATATAAGACATCATTTTATTTTTATTCTTAAATATTTTTGAGTTTTTAGCTCAACTAGATAACTCTTAAGTACATTAAAACTTAAGGCGTATTTATGAGATATTTTACCCAGAACTGATAACTGTAACCTCTAGTGTGAGTTAAAGAAATGATAAATATACTTTTTTTTAGAATAGTTTTATTAATGCCTTGAAAAAGACGATAAGGCTAAAGTTCTTAAGAGCATTGGTTTTATGATTTATTTAAAAAATGTACTTAAACATATCACATTGGGTCTTTTTAGCTTTAAGGCGTACTCCTGAAGATTCTTTAAACTTTTTATGAGAAGGTTTATGGAAAGTTTTGTATCAGTATCTTGAAGACCTTCATAAAGATTAAATTGTTTGTTATGTCGCAATATCAGCAATGGTAGTACTAAATTTTATGTCTAAGGTTCTGTTTTTTTTTCTTGTTCTTAAGGACGAATTAGATAATATGATACATAAGTTAGACAGACAATATAAACCATTCTACAGAGTTAGTGATATGTATGGAAACGGTCGAGTATCTCTGAAATCATTAAAGATACTTTTAAAAATTTTGCTACAAAGTAATTTTAGGACATTGCCAGTTTAGATGTGTTATCGGCAGTGTCCCATAAATTTGAGCTTCTGCAATTACAGTAATTTTATTAATTTAAATTGGATACCTTATTACCTGCCTTCTTTCTTTCCTGATTCCAAATATGCCTACTTTGTTATATTTATCTTTAAAGGTAACCCATAAAATGGGACAGAGAAGCTTTATCATGATAATCTTATCTTCACAGTTCTAACACATAATTTTTGGAGCAGTGTTTGCCTTTTGAAGTAAAATATACAGGGTGTCCTATTTAAAATAAAAAACTACAGCAAACTGAAAAATCTGGTGACTGTCAATAGCATTTTTGTATTGGAAATGCTCTTAAACCCCTTTGTGCCAAATTTTGTTAATGCGTCTTCAGGAGTTTCAGAGATATTCACTGCTTCCATACACATAACAAACCCTGTATATTTAAAGTATTACATAATGGTTTTAATTTTCCTTGCATTTTATTATCTTGTTATACATTATTGGTTTTTTTTATATAAAAAGCTTTTAAACAATTCTAGAAGTTCAGCTCAAGGTTCACATCCTTATTCTAAGAAAATTTACAAATGCATGGAATACAAAATCCAAAGCGGCCTTTTAAAATTTTGAAAGGAAAGACATTTTTTTTATTTTGCCTTATCACTCAAAATAAAGTCAACGAAAATTAAAAATGAATTTGTAAATATATATTGTATATTTTACGAATTATTAAAAATTATTACCAGGTGACTTTTAGCAGAGAGAGATTTTCTATTTAACCAATATATAGTTTATACGAGGAATTGTTGTAAGGGTACTATTGAATTGTTAACTCTTAAAACATGTAATGCAAAAATATTACCTTCTTTCATTTCATCAAATTTGCTTCTTGCTTCGGGATGCCTTAATAAACTTTTCGGTGACATTAGTACAAGAGGTTTTCTAAAAATATTTAAGATTTGTTAATTGGTCAATGAAGAACAATTATTTAAAGGGGATATCGGAGTAAGTTCAAAACGATTTTTATTTTCATGCTCATATTTTCGGACGAGGAAAAAATGTCCCCAGTAAAACCACGGAAAATACTTGCGGTAGATTTTTCGAGGTAAAAGTACCCTCCGATATTTTTTTAGATCTTTACGTTGTGTCTTCTAGATGCCGAAAAACATGATTTTATTTTCAATTCCGTTAGACTGTAGGTTGTCTGTCTGCGGTATAGCAAAAAACTACTTAGCAGATTGATTTCAAATGTTGTTCAAAAATTAAAGGTGATGTGGGGACCATATGGTAATAATATGGCGAAACAAAATGGCGGTAAAAATAAAATATTAAAAGATTCTTACTTAAAAACGACTAATTCAATTTATCTTAAATTTTGCCCAAAAATCTAGTGTAACATAAGGATAAATTGATAACATTTTGGTGAGGAGCTATTATGGTGAAAGAAAATGGCGGCCTAATTAAATGTTTGAAATATCAGGATCAAAAAACTAATAAAGATTTTGCACAAAAGTCTATAGCTAAGCTAAAGCTAAATAGAAAAAGAAAATGGTTGTCTAATTAAATGTCGGTAAAATTCCTAGAATAAAGACCTCCTTTTTATGGAGGAAAATAATACTGTGATAATTGATTTTATTATAGATTGTGCAAATAAACTCAAAAAATAAAAAATAATAAATTATTGAAATCAAAGTAACTTTTTGAATTTGAAAAATGGTATAGTGGAGTATCGAAGCAGTTTTTTTTTAATATGTATGGTAAGTGAATGAATGTTTGTATGTACGTCTGTATCTTGATGTATATTTTCAATTAGAACGAACATGAAAAAAAAATTGACGAATTGGCTTGAATATTGATTTTCTTTCCAAAAAAGCTTGGCCTTTGTTTTATTGAAAAAAAGGGTATTTCGTTTGCTATTTTATTTAAAAGATTTTTAGGGTTCGACTACATAACCAAATAAAAGTTGGCTAATGCTCCGCTTTTTTGTGATACTCTGTATATTAAAACATAGTTTTGGAAAATAGAAAAAATCAAATAAAAACGACAAGTTTAACCGATTTTCTTTATACTGATGAGCTGCTGAGAGTTTCAAATTAATTATTCACCGTAAATAAGGACTCACCTAAATGGCAGTTTAACCTGCCTCCTCCATATATGGAAAATATTTGCTGGCACCGTGCAGTTAGCGACAATCCAGTTAACTTCTCGAAGCTGCTTAAGAGCAAAATCGGGCGAATCCGGTGGGAGGTAGTCAGGATCATCCGCGCTTAACTGCAAGTATCTCTCTACGCGAGCGCTGGAATGTTCCGGACCCTGTCCTGTTAAAATTGATTAATAATAATAATATTTATTATAATATAATAATGATAATTATTTTTAGTATTATATATTTAGTGTCAGAGGTTTCATAGGAAAGATTACAACGCCAAAAAATACAAAAATAAAAATTACTGTATAGGCACGTAAATCTAAAATAACATAAAAATAACCATTCAATACGTATATATAAACAGAATAACATCAAACAAAAATTCGACAAAAACTGCATAAGTAAACTAATTGACAGAATTAAAACATATGATTCATCCAAAGAATAAAAGGATATCATACATTTTATTACGTTATTTATATATTATATACTTTCTGGTAACTTATTATATATTTTTATGTAAATCAAATATCGACCCTTTTTAATGTTGTCTTGTGTGAAGAATACTGAGGCGAGCCCCTTGTTCTCATATAGCGATGTCAATCCCGAAGGGTTTTCCAAATCCCGGGATTTTCGAGATTGCTTGCGTAATCCCAGGATTAGACATCGAAAAAAAAAAGAAACAATAATGTCATTTAATAACTTTAAATAAAGATAAAAATAATTGCAGAGAAACATTAGTGCATCTCAAGTTTCGTCTTAACCTCGAACGTATTTTGTTACATAAAACATCTTTTAGTTTCTATCCTTGTGGGCTGAATAGTTATTAAAAATGTATTCATTTATTTATTTATTTCATTATTCATGTTAATACAATGCAGTTTACATACGTCAGATATCAATTAAAAATTAAAATATATACATTTAAAAAGTATCAATATCTACAATTTAAAATTCACTAAATGAGTAAAATTATTTTTGAAGTGAGTAAATATCGAGGGCCGTCCTGACAACTCTTTGATCACCAGTATTGAGTAACTACATTATCCGTCCCACGCATATAATGGTTATGAGGGTCACTACTCAAATTCGAATTCAAATCTAAATTCTACATTACGTTGGAAATTATCATTATTTTTCTTTGCAAATACTAGATTTTCAAGAACATATAAAGGTGGCAGTGTAAGTATTCCCAGAGATACATATGCGTCCCTGCAGTTATCAATGTTTCTCATTGCCCTTCTCTGCAGAGCAAATACTTTTTGAGCCCCCGAGGAGTGTCCCCAGGCCAGTATCGCATAGGATAAATGAGAGTGAAGTGACTCCCAAAAATTTTGCCTCAGGCACAGCATCCCCTCATTTATCCAGATCACCACTTTTTGTGTTTTTTTCCTTATTTAGGAGAAGCTGGTTTGCACAAAACTAAAGCCCTGCCTCAGCATGCGCAACCACAGACCCAGTTAAAGCATCCTCCAGTGTTTCCCTGGTAATTGAGATGGTCGTGTCATCAGCAAAGAGCGTGGATCGTGCTGCACCATCATTAGCGGGCAAGTCATTGATGTCATTTGATGTAAATGAGAACAAGAACTGGGCCCAAAATTGAGCCCTGCCAATGTTGATATTTCTCTCTGCTGATGTCACCCATCACACTTCACCACCTGATGCTTGTTCTCAAGGTAGGACTCTACTAGTTTAATGCTACTGGTGTTAAAATTGTAGGCACGTAGTTTTTGTAGGAGAATACTATGGTTGACACAGTCAAAGGCCTTGCTGATATGATAGAAAAGGACCATGCTGTACTGCTTCTCGTGAAAAGCATTCACAATTCGAAGGCTTTTTGAAAATTACAGCCCCGACTTCCACCATGTGCGAATAGACCAATTTCTTGCCTAATGATCTTGGCCAACCGCGCTTTATTTTTTGTCGTTCGCTTTTGTATTGATCAGTGTTGTGATTTGGATTTTTTTTTAATTCCTTTTGCAATATAACGCTTACAGGTTCATGTGCCACTTCCGGAATTTTTGTAAGGGAAATATCATCTTCGTCACTGATCTCTGTTTCATATTGATTAGTTGATTCATTTTGGTTGTCTAGCTTGACTAAAAGTTTTCCTAATTCAGATTTAGTGAAAAATTGACATCCCTGTTGTAATACCATCATAAATATCTGTATTTTTAGCAAATGTTGAATTTATTTCTTGGTAAATACAGATATATTAGTATAGTATATATATATATATATATATATATATATTTATACTATATATATATATATATTTATATATGTATATATATATATATATATATATATATATATATATATATATATATATATATATATATATATATATATATATATATTTTAAGTGCTTATTGTGGTCTAAGACTTCCTGATGCAAACAACAAATATCGATCTGATAATACGCTTTTGAGCATGTAGCTTTATACAAAATCATAACACTACCCTGAAATGTCGAAACCTGGTTTCACGCACCTGAGGAACCGATTTACCATGAACAAATAAAAAAAACCCAAGATAGAACCATGAAGGACACCTAACCGCAGATAAAAGCTATGAATAATTAATTCAGTGAAGGCTTGGAGTTGTAGATTCTATGCACATTCTCTGATTTCTGCTATTAAATATGATTTTACGAGTGCAATCCGGTCTCAAACTAATTTTTTTTACGCACAAACAAGGAAAGTAAAATTTTTTATTTTTGGCACCGCTGGAAATCGAGAATATTTTCCCGAAATTCGAAATTATGTTGAACGGAGGTCGAAACCGTCATCAAAATATTAACCCAAATTTTTATTTAACGAAGCAACAAAAGCAGAACTTTAAAAAAGAGGTATACGTTGTGACAGTGGCGTATATATACATTGCCTCTGGGGAGCGGGGTGAGAGAGAAAATTTCAGCTACCAAAAAAAAAAGATTCCCGGTTTTGTTTTGTAATAAGTGGACGTTTTGAGCTTAATTTTTATTTAATTATGGACAACAAAAGAAACACTCATCACTACTACTTAATTTTAGCTATAAGTAAAACTGGCTGTGGGGGGGTTGGGCCACAAATCCCGAATTAAACAAAAGTTGCTTTGGGGGGCATTAACCTCAAAACCTCTCATAAATACGCCACTGCTTTGTGATACAAAACTGGTGGTAGTTTCCGCCTTTAAAGTAACTATCTATATTTCAAAAAATTAGCCAACAAAACACCGAAAAACACGCAAAAAAACAATATTTTAAGAAACGTTTTAACTTATTTTAGATTGTGTTTCACCTTTGATCCAGAGTCAATTTTAACATCAGTTGTGTATGTTCGAAACTGCTTAACTTCGAAATCATAAAAACAGGCATAATAATTACGGTTGTTGACGTCATACTAAACTTTATTGAATTAGTAAACAAATTGTTAGACAAACAAATCACTTATGTCTGGACCTTGAAAAAAAAAGGGAAATATCAATTGAATTTTTGTCATCGAGAAATCGAGATGTACATTTTTCATTTTCAATGTACCATATCCCCAAGAAATCCGAAGCCGTAATCATGGTTTCGTCAATGCATAGAGATAATATCAGATTTTTTTTTAATCCTATGCATTTCTGCTGTGACCCATGCATTTCAGCTGTGACCCAATGAGATGAAAAAAGGTTAGTGTTACTCTTTTATGAACGTTACTTCTCCGTTTCCAAAAGAAGAAGCAAAAACAATGATACAAAAAAGATCTTTACCTTCAAGCCCATGTGGCAGCAGCATAATCAGCCCGCATTGCCTAATCCACTTCCATTGTCCACTTGCTATCATGCAGTCGAAAATTGGCTGTCCATTGTTGGCAAAATCCCCGAATTGAGCTTCCCAAATCACCAAAGCATCCGGTTTTGCCATGGAATATCCGTGTTCAAAGCCCAATACCCCGTATTCTGAAATGGGACTGTTGGTAGTAATGTAAGTTGCTTGATTGGGACTGAGGTCTCTCAAATACCTAAAAAATTGCTTATACATTGACAGGATTACGTTTGAAACATTTATTACACTGGTCTGCGACATTTCTGAGGTCACGATTTTTTTGACTGACTTATTATTATTTTTATATATAGAATTCAGCAAAATAACGATTTTCGCTCTATCAGATCAAGTTTTCGTTATATTGTAAAAAATTAATAATAATATACTAAAAAAAAAAAAATGGGAATTTTCGCTATTACTGGCAACGCCGCTCAAACAGTTTGCTTCGATCACATATTGTATAAACAAAAAATTAATATTTTTAATATAATTTTCTTCAAAATGAACAGAAAAAATGTAAAAATGACCCAGACAGGTTCTGTTACATATGTGGGCAAAAAAAAAAAATATCACGCGTTTTGTGCAAAAAATTTTCGCTATTACTCGGGGACCAACGCACATTTGCTATGCGTAGAATTGCACTAAGAAACAAAAATGCCTACCATTTGGCATACCGATGGTTTGGCGTGAAGGAAAAGACTGACTGCTATTTTTGTATGACTAATCTGGAAGGTAAGAATGAGTAAAAAATGAAATTTATTTTCCTAAATTAAAATTCCTTAATTTTACTTTTAAGGCATAAATAGAAAAATCGACAACATGTCAAGTATCCTGATGTTTCGCCATAAAGCCTGTCAGCCATGGTCGGAAGTGCTCATTCCAGAACCACCGGATCATTTACAGATTCTTCTTAAGATTCTTTTGAGCAGATGAAAATGATATATTTTTTGAAGACACCTCTGAATTAAATCACCCGAATACACAAGCCGAATTTTCGAGAGATTTATTCTGTGTATAAATTTGAAAATCACTTACAGCTCCGGGCACAACATTTTCGTGATCCAGAGGAAGAATTTAGAGTTTTTTTTTGAAAAAGATAAAAACACAGCACTAGTTTTCTGCAACAATATCAAGGGTCTCATTGAGCCTTTAGGCTTAAAATATGTTCCTAGCGAATGGATTTATTGATTCCTCGAGCAGAAGTTTAAAGGCAGTACTCTTGTTCAATTGCAATAAAGTTTCTTCTGTTCCACATTCAGTACAGATGACAGAAAGTTACGAAAACATGGAACGTTTACTGACTTCCTTGAAATATCGAGACCACAACTGGAAAATATGTGGAGATCTAAAGGTACTATAATTGACCTTAGTTATATAAAAACGTTTTTAATAAAGACTCTTTTGCCTTATATCCTATGAATGGAAGAGAGCCTGTAATGTCAAAGGAGTCTTTTTAGAAGTTTTAACCTTAGTTTCTTCAATCAGAAAAATTAAATTGACAGTAAACTTTACTAGTTAGAAACCGGCAATTTTAAAATAGGTTTTATTTAATTGCTGGGCTTACAAGGCGGCTATACAAAATATGTTAGTCACGATGTGGCATTATGTAAAACGTGATTGGCAACCAAGAACTGGGCTCACATAAATCAATGCTTTAGTGGGAAGAGACTGCTTTCCATTACATATTAAACTAGGGCTTATGAAAAATTTTGTTAAGGCTTTAAGCAAAGAAGGACGTGCTTTTAGTTTTCTTAATAAAAAATTTCCAAATATCAGTGATGCTAAACTCAAAGTTGGAATTTTTGACGGCACATACCTCAAATCTTTGAAAAAGCCTTTTCTGCCTCAATAACTTTTTTGTTATTGTAAATTATTTTTATGTCATTAAATGTTAAATAAATGCATTTTAATTTTTCATGTTTTGAGATTTTTTTTTTCATTTTTTTAAAAAACTTCAGCTTTTTAGATTTTTTTTTTAATATTCACTAATAGTAGAAAAACTTGACCTGATATCAAAAAATGAGCTACATTTCTGGAATCAGCACATATTAATTATTAAAAAACAGTTATAAAACCTTTGACCTCAGAGAAAAGTTATTTTAACGCAGACCAGTGTTATCAATAGTAACAGAACGAGTATAAAGCCATTTTTGGGAAATTTGCTCGAATGCATGTTAAGTTGGAAGAAAAGCACGAGTGCACGTAGTTTACAAAGCTTGAAATGCATAAGAGCAAAGGACCACGCACACATTATTAACCGTCAAATTTGACCTCCTGATTAAAAGTCTTCATGGGCAAAAGTCAATCCTATGACTAGTTTTATTTCAGATATACAGAAAGATGTTCAATTTTACCCAAATCCCATATGAAATACATATGGGAAACAAAATACATTTTTCCGCACTTATTTTCATGGCAAAGTAGTAATTTTCGGATAAAATTTCAAGCGATCGTTTTCTTATAACATTGCTAAATGTCTTAATGAATATGACTTTGATTTTTTTGATCAAAATATATCCAAAACAAAATTTAGGTCGGTGACCTTGCAGACCTGAGAGTGCCTGAGTACTTTTGCTCAAAACAATATATCCATTGTGATCGACCTTAACTTTAGTATCATATCAGTTATGCTTAAATTAAGATATATTTTTTTCTAGCATCACTGTTTGTCAGCCTGTTCTGAGGTTTAGTTAGTATGTATATTTTTGAGATATAGTATACTGAATTGTAATCTAAATATCGTATTTTTTGTTTTTGTTTTGTTTTAATATTTATTTCCTTGGGTTAGTTGAACAGATGCCCAAGGCATTTTTTTATGCCTTGGTCGAACTGAATCTCGCCCAATATCTTTATTATAAACTGATTTGTAGGAAATTTATAAATTGAATAAAGACCTTTATTATTCTTATTGTTAAATGTTAATAAAAAATACGGGTTTTAAAGAGAAATTTCGTAGGAATCGTAATTTTTTGGATTTCAGTAAAATCTGGCACATTATCTTTAAATGTCAGAAACAATTTTAATTTACATTTATTAACTTAATGATTAATACGAGTTTGTTTGTTCCAATGGTTTTTTTTTCTAAAAAAACCATTGGAACACAAACCGTGTACTAACATTCTTGTCACCGCCACGTCAGAGTAAAACTCATTTTTTGCCATCGTTAATAACATTTGTTGACATGGAGATAACATTAGAAAAACTGTGAAATGTTTTTCAAGCCACAAACGTCGCTAATTTAGAATTCATGCCGGCCAAAGTTCAAGGGGAAGTATGAAAAACAGTATGAATCGTTTCCCAAATGGTGTGCAAAAGGCATGAAAAACTATAAAATTGATTATGGTTAAAATATTCTATGCTCAAAAGACAGTGGGATCTAAACAAAAAAAAGAAATCACAAAGAAAAAATATAGGCAAGTATTAGATAAAACACTGCGGATGAAATATAACTTTTAATAAAAGTCTCAACTATTTTTGGGCTTGCCGATGCCTGTAGAAGAAATCACAAAATTATACATAAATAATATCGAAGATAAGGGTAATTTAATTATCGTAAAAATTCGAGGATCAAAAAATTATACTCCAAGATCGTGATATCAGCAAAAATTAATATTGGGACACATTTACAGTTGTATAGAGAAAATACACTGCTTTACGACCATCAGAGACACAAAACTAACGTTTTCTCCTAAACGATAGACGGGGAAAATGTAGCGCACATTGTGTTGGAATAAACAGTTTTGGAAAAATGCTCCACGAAATTGCTGGTTATTTAAAACTTGCAAATCCCGAACTCTATACGGTACCACCGAACATAAACAACGACTGTTCGTTCGGTGACGGTACCTAGTTTTTAACGCTCGTCAGCAACTTTCCTGGTCAATTCGGGAGAAGGAATTACCGACATAAAGCGCTTAGGAGGCTGGAAATCAACTCCAGTAGCCAAAATTATATCGACGAATCAACAATATACAAAAGAGGGCTATCCAACAAGATCTTAGATTACAAACCAAACAAACTGATAAAATACCCTCGAAAATACCAATTCCTCAAGTTCTGGGTCCCTCCCATCTCATTCCCTAACACTAATGGATCATGAACTGTCGTCTGTTGCCTCAAGAAGTCAACTACAATATGTCATACATTTGCAACATGCTACAAATTGCACTTTTATTGTTATTGTAATTTTAAAATGCTTTCCTGTCTAATTTGTGAGCGATTATTTCTAACACTTGCGCAAAGTATCTTTCCCGCCCTCAAAGCTTTTCCGAACTTTTTACGTGCGGGAAAATATCACTTTATTATTATTAAATTATATGAACATAGGTCCAAATGCATATCGAGAACAAAGCATTTGCGGACCTATGTTCTTACTTTTTTCTTATTATTAAATAAATATTTTCAAAGAAGTAATTTGATGTCAACTTCTTTTCCTCCTGTAGGTATTTTTTTTATATTATGGTAAGTAAAATTTCTTGAAACTTGACGGTTCATAAAAAATCCATAAAATGTAATTACTTAGATGATCTAGTAGTATGACCACATGGAGAAGAAAATTTAACCATATTTCTGTATCATCTAAACCAGGGGTGCTCAAACGGTCGATCGCGAGTGCTTTTTGAGTAGATCTCGAGAAGAAAAAATTTTCTAAAAACTAAACTACAAAAATTTATTACGTAATAAAATAACACTCTGCTAGAGGCAAAAGGCGACTTTATCAAAGAACGCGCGGTACTTGTCAAAGAAAAGCCGCGTTTTTTATTCTTGCCGCTTTTCTAGAAATTTCGGGCGGCGCGTTTGACGGGAACATTCGAGACTTTCGTTCACGCCGATATAAATGTTGCGCCTGCAGGAATTGGAGTCATTCTGAATTGCAACTTGAAGGCAATACTACGTCGATACAAAGTTTATTATTAAATAGTACAAAAAGAGTGCAGCGAAGAAATCTAAAACGTATCATTTTAATAACGATTGGAAGAGTTTTTGTTTTGTATTTGTCGTGCGTTAGTTGCAATACCTAAGCGTGGTAACTTAGAGAGGCATCATAAAACGGTTCATAAAAACTATGAAAAGGATTTTCCGCCACAGAAAGAATTAAGAAAACGAAAAGTACGTGATTTGATATCTTGTTTGAAAAAAGAACAAACCATGTTCACAAGACCAGCCAAACAATCAAAAGCTGTTACGATCGTGTCATTTAAAATATCTGATATATTGGCGAAACACAAGAAACCATTCGAAGATGTATCGGTTGTGAAGGAAGCATTTATTGAAGCGGGTGAGACTTTATTTGGAGATTTTAAAAATAAAACAGAAATCATGTCTGCTATTAGAGAACTTCAGTTATCTCGTCCGACTGTCACAAGGCGTATTGAAGTCATGAGTCAGGACATGGCAGATAAACTAAAAAATGATATCATGGAATGTACATACTTTTCTTTACAGTTCGACGAATCCACCTATATGACAGACACTGCCCAGCTGTGTATTTTTATTCGGATGGTATTCAATGACATGTTGGCTAAGAAAGAATTTTTGACAATCATTCCTCTGAAGGGGAAGACCCGTGGCGAAGATATATATGACGTTTTCTTCAATTTTGTAAAAAACTACAAGCTACCAATATATAAATTAGTGTGCATTACAACCGATGGAGCACCAGCACTGACTGGAAACAAAAACGGTTTTGTGGCATTGTGTCGAGCTAATGAAGATTTCCCTTAATGTTTTTCAATCCATTGCGTTATACATCAACAAGTTTTGTGTTCAAAAGTTTTAAACAGGAGGAAATTATGGGCATTGCAACAAAAATTGTGAATTCCATCCATGCACGTAGCTTGTAACGGCGGCTCTTTAAGTTGCAGTTGGAAGATAGGGAGTCAGCTGAACACACTGATTTAGTTCTTCACACGGACGTCGGGTGGTTGAGTCGCGGAAAATTCCTAGAAAGGTTTCAAAAATTATTGCCCGAAATAACAGCTTTTCTAGACGAAAGAGGTGATGACACTCAGATGTTGAAAAACGAAAAATGGTTGACTGATTTGGCATTTTTGACTGACATCACAATGCACTTAAACACCATTAACTTGGAGCCTCAAGGTTAAGGAAAAACTGTTATTGAGATGATTAGCGCAGTAAACGCATTCAAAAGTAAATTGCAACTTATGATAAATCAACTGAAAAGAAAGGATCTGAAACATTTTCCGTCTTTGAAAGCAAGGATTCCTCAGTTGAATTATGATACGTATGAGGCTGAATTATCGAATATTTTGGGACAATTCGAAATACGTTTTTATGATTGTAGTAAATTGGCAAATGTAGCATTATTTATGAGTTATCCTTTTTCATGTAAAAATATTCAGGAATTAGCTACTGAAATAGCAAGTCAGTTTAATATGAACTCATGTTCTGTTGAAAATGAATTGGTGCAGATTATATCAGATATACATCTCAAAGCTACAGCATCTGATACAAATTTCTGGTTCGCACAACTTACTTGTGCGAGTCTGCATTTTCTGAAATGAAGATAATTAAGGCAAAATATCATATGTATATCATATACATATGTCATCATGCTTGCGATTAGCACTCAGTGGTTACGTACCATCTTATAAAAAGTATGCTGAGGACATGCAGTGCCACGCTTCAACATCCAAAGTCACTCCTTAGTTAAGTTTAACACCATATGTAACTCTTTTGTTTTGTAACAACCAATAAACTCGCAATTTTGAATAACTATGAGTTTTTTCATTGATATTGCAGAGAAGAACCTAACTAATCCTAACCCAAATCTTGACTAAAATAATGTATATTATGCGGAAAGCTAATATCTATATATGCTACGGTACACCCTACCTAGGTAGGTAGATAGGTAGGTAGGGTGTATGTATCGTGTATGTACGACAACCCTGCATCACACATACTTGCAGCCTCTTAGAGTCGATCGTAAGTAGTCTAAAAATATTGAGGTAGATCGCCAGCAGTTCAAGTTTGAGCACCCCTGATCTAAACTATTCTAAACCAGCAACATTCTAATTTAAAATTCACTAAGGAAATTATGTAAAATGTGTCACTCCCTTCCTTGATATGTCAGTGCAACCTAGGTCATTCTATTTTTAGTAAATCGACACATACGAATAGATATTTAAATTTTATTTTCTTCGTCATCTATCTCAGTCGGTTATCAGTTCAGCAGTCTTTAAAGTTTTGTCAATATGTGAAGGACGCATAAAAATTGGCTGAAGCTTAAAAATCAAACAGGTATTTATTACATTGAACATATTAGGCGTTCGATTATTCCATAACTCCACCAGTATTGGATACTTAACGATAAGTAGTGCAGTTTTACCTTTTAATATCACAGATACAATTGCAAGAATTCTGCGGAGATCTAACATTCGCACAATCTTTAATACTCACAGAAAGCCTGTGCACAGTGCTTAACATCGACCAAAAATGTAACTCCTTAGAAATCAGAAGGGGTATACAATTCCTTGTTCTTGCCGTAAAGTGTATATAGGCGAAACTAAACGGTCTGACTTAAGGAACATGAAAGATTAAGGGTTCCTATGCCAGTCACAGGATATTGTAAAAGGAAGATTATAGGATCTATTGAAATTATCAAGCAGCCAGAAAATTTCAATAGAGATGCGGGCTACATGGTTGCCTGAACCCTGCTCATAGGAGCTCATTCAGTATTATGATCACAAGTAAAGTGAATACCCTGAATACCTTCCTCAGCTTTTACTCACCAAGAGTTTCTAAAAATGGTAAATTTATACATCGAAATCGAAATATAGTGGGTGAAAATCAGTTAACAAAATTAAGAGAATATGGTAACGTTAACTTTGTTACATTTTATTTACAACTGGATCAGCAGTTTCATAAAAAACCTTGTCATAAAATTGAGGAAGAATGGTGAATATACAGAAGTAGTCGCTTCTAAAACTTCGGGAACCCGCAGCAGCAGCCTAGTATCTGGATACGAACTGTGTTTAATTGCAACTATTTTAATAATTACACACACACCTGTAAATTTATTTGTAAAGCTAGGTATAAGTTCTGTTTACTTAAAAAGCACGTTGCATGTTTTGAAACGTCTGGCTGAGAAGGGTCTGGTCTAGCATTGATTAGTTCGTTTGAGTTATGTTTGTTTATTTAGGAGATCTCAGATAGTGAGGCACGTAAAATGAAGAGTAAAAATAACTAGCAGTCGGAATTAGGAGGGGTGTCGGAAAATTGATTTAGCTCGATTATTTGACTTCAGTTACAACACATTGCAGGAGGAAGGATCCTGTTAACTGTGTTGGAAAAATAATACAAATGGCCTGGCTCTCAGGATTTTACGTGTGTTCGAAAAGTTATAAAGCAGCTTACAGTTGTCGTAAAGTGGGAATACAGTGTTCAACAATTTATGGATATTGTCGAGGTCAGTCGTGCTGTAATGTAGGGATGAGATCGACAAAGAAGCATTGAGCCTAGATCTGTGTTCAGTTAGGATGTTTCAAAGCGCAAGGGGTTAGTTATGAAAACACTTGTGCCGAAGATGAAGAAAATGAGGATGCTAGATCACAAAGTAATCTATCGTCATCAATGGCTATAACACTTGACCGATCTCCCCCTCCTGAACCACCCGAGATACGGAAAACGCGACATTTGAAAGTTATATTCAGTCAATGTAGTAGAAAAATAAAAGAATTTGTTTCTTTAATATAAAATCTTGTGTTAACCTTTGTCTGTTATTAACTTTTTCTCTTATTTTGTACAGAGTAAATAGTAAGTATGGCACACAAATTATTTTATAATTTAGGTCTGCTTACTTTCCTCAAGTTAGGTATTCGTTAGTTATTTATAGTTACAATATAACCATGCATTCTTGATTAAGATAACCTAAGAATAATGTAAAAGATATGAAATAATTTTATGTTTATTCATTTTATTCATAAACAAATCTTCACGTCCCAAAACGTTCAATTTTTGTGACGATAAAACATACCGGAGAATTCAAAAATGGCTTTTGATATTTCTTTCGCTTGAACTTACTGGTAGGGACATCATAAAACAAAAATAGAAAACTTCTTGTAATTTTACATAAATCATTTATTCTGCAATAAAATTGTATGTTCCTTGATGCCAAAATTTTATTTATCTGCTCCACAATAATTTTTTCAATTACAAATTTTATTCATTCGTATATTGATGAATGGGTTAATTGTGCGTGACGCATATTAGTCATCCTGACGTGGTTGTCCCGGCTAGTGTTACGTAAAAAGTGTATAAAACCTTTTTTGTAGAGAATGTTAAAAGCTTTTATTTTATATACCATTATATTTATTGTATGACAAAAATAAAATGAATTCGGTTTTAGGTGCATATTTGGAGTCCATAGGGGGTGGTAGAATTTTTTATTTTTTTCATTACTCCCAAATCTAACTATTAAAACAGAAATAGTGTCTAATTTTTTAAAATAAATTATTAGTTATTAAAGCAACATCTATAGCTTGTCAGTTTACTGTTAGAATATCTATTTTGACAGATGAATGAAATTCTCAAAAGTATATATTCACTTAATCCCAAAGGTATAAGCGTCAGTTATTTACTTACGTATATTTAGTTTTCGGTTTAGTTTGATGATGAACTACGTGATGCCGATGAGAAAATGTGCCTCTTTGAACATCCTCTCCAGATAATCTCACATGCGTTCCCTCCATTAAGAGACTGCCAATAGCTAGTGCTTCTCCCATAGCCCAGTCAACTGTCTCGTGCTTGAACATATCTTGCCGCATGCTCAGTACACGGAGCAAAGCTTATAATAAAATGTGAATACAATAGTTTCGTAAATTGCTTGGTTTTAAATTGTATTTTAATAGTCTGATTGTTTGTCGAGGTATCTGGATTTAATTCTGTTATCATATTGGATGTTGATAGAATTTTGTAGACATATAAAAACAGTACCACCAAAGACATGTGTTTCTTCGTCGTCGCTTTTATTTAGACGGCATTTTGTCTCCTCTATATGTAAGATTGTATTGACAGTATCCGAAAAAATTAAATCTAAAAGTTATTAGTAAAGTTTCAGTATACCGGGTGGTTCAAATAAAAGCAATGACCCAATCGTATGTATTTCTAAATAGAATAACGAATAGATAAAATTTGTGTTTCAGAATTCGATGTAATTTTATGTATGGTTGTTCTTACATGCTTCATATCTAACGTTATTTGCTTTAAATCTAGGAATAAATTTAATTCTTATTTTTAATCTTGACGAGTAACTTTTATATTTAATTTTGTTTGATATTCTCAGTACAACCCGTAATAGAGAGAAGAGTTATAAATATGAGACACCCTGAACAGGGCAGTAAAAAAAACCAAAATATTTTTCGTCTTAGTTTCACAAAAATTTTCAAACGAAAAATTCCTGTACCTATAAATTTTATGAAATTAGGTACTTCAAAATTTAATTTTGGGTCTACAGACCGTTTCAGCCGATATTTTTTAACTATGAAAAGACTTTTATGAACTTAGGTCATTTATTTTATTATTTTAATATCAGCTTAAAACAGCAGTATTAATTTATTGAAAAATTTTTCATAAGCCGTAGAGTATTGAGTAACGTAAAAGTTCAAAAAAGCTTATTAGATAAAAATTCGATAGCGAAAAAGAGGGTTCTTTTTATGGTATTTAGGGGATATTATATCTAGTTGCCTACAAAGTTGCATCAAAATCCGATAACACGAGTACTCAGTACCAAAACAAACGACCCGTTTGAGTTACACTTCGAAATTATCGAGTCATTTACCCTGGTTTCCAAAATACCTTATAGATTGGACAAAAAATCTATTCAGATTCAAAAACTTAATATATACAACTACATACTCATACAAGAACACTCGCGAGGTACAGGCGAATCTTTTGAAGCCTCATTCTTTAAAAGCTGTCCAGCCTGTCAAGGTGGATACGATGGATTTGGAACAGGAATGTTTACTGAATACTGCCAGCTGAGAAAATACCTTTACAATATATACAGTGATCTCTTTACTACGGAATGGCACTGTAATGCTCGAAAAATGAGGCAAATCCATAAACAGGCAACCCACAGTGTTGGAGTATCTCCGTCTCTCTCTATCTTATGAAGTAAAATGGCAAGAAATCCGGATTTATATGTATTTTAGGTTTTTAAAGATTATTTTATGCTTAACATGGAAATAAATTAGGCATGGTTAGCTGTATTGAATTAGGGGTAATTATTTTGACGTATTTTTTTTATAATCATACGTCTGTTCGAAATCCAAATTTGTTGTTTAATTGGAAAACTGTATTTTCCAAAATATGGGGTATCTAATCTGCTAAAAAAATAGCATGAGAGAGATAGAGAACAAAAAAGGCACGTTGCCAGAGGGTCCGGACTCCCCCCCACTGGAAACTTTAAAAATATTTTTTTTTTACAATTTCTTATCTACGAAACCAGTTTTTTCTAAATTCCACGAAAGTGATTTATTTATAGTTCATAGTAACACTCCGCTTTTGTATCAACACTTTATCCAAACGATATGATTTAACACACACTTAACAATGTAAATGATTTACTAATGATTTACCTCGAATAAAAAGCGAAAACAAAACTTCTACATGAAACAATTTATTATAACAAAACGCCATTTGTTTTAATAAATGGGATAAAAACATGTATACACTTTCATCTCTTTCTCCCTGCTTCACTTTTCAATCGGTTCATCGTTTGGCGGGCTGTTTCAGTTAGTTACAATATGAAGTTAAGTGGCATTTCCTTTATAGAGACAAGAAGAAGGTACGACAATATTACATTTACTCTGTTTCATCAATCATACAATCCCCATAAAATTGGTTTTTACTATTTTAATGGGGAGTGGTGTTGAAGTTATGTAAAAATTCCTGTTTTTGAGTAAGACCAGACATTCGTGTATATACGGCAGTTTAGCCTTACTATCTTGAAGTTTGTTTCTCCCCAATGTATGATCCCAAATCTAGGACCGAACACTGGCGCAGCCGGAAAAGTTATTTGGGGCTGGAAGGTCAGATGGCTACCAACTTTGCTCATGAAGTTAAGTGACATTTACTTTGTAGAGCTTGACAAGAAGAAGGTAAGACAATACTACATTTACTCTGTTTCGTCAATCATACAATCCCTATTAAAATAGCTCTTGCCTCCTATCGCCAGCTTAAGAATATCCTCCCTATACGACCACTTGCTTTTTAAAGAATAGGGTTGCTTTTGGCACAGGGGTTTGTGGCTCTAATGATCCATCTTCCAACCACATACCGAATACTCACCTTTGTGGAGTTCGAAGTCTCCTGGTGGGGGTTCGGAGTACTTTTTTGCTATATGTTTCAGAATATCTAATTTAACACCAGTGGGTTCGCATTTTGTCTGATCCCTGCTTTTGAAGAACTTAGGCCAGGGGCTGTCAATCCAGTCGGCGAACCTTACGGTTGTCTCTTTAGCAGCTTTCGCAAATTCTTCTTCCATCCTCGCTTCATATTCATCTACAAATGTTTTTACTTCGGCTGCCGTTACGAAACCTACGTAGAATTACTAACATTAGTTGAAAGTATTACACCAGATAAATCAGTCAATTCATAAAGATAGAAAAAACTATTACGAGACCAAAAAACGTATAAAAAAAGAATACTCAAGCTATGCACTATAATAAATTAAAAAAAAACGAAATTCAAATATTTGGTAAATGAATATGGCTCTATAACTAAATAATAGTAGGTTTTTAAAGATGTCTCGATAACTTTTGATTGTTTATTTTATTTATATCATTTCAAAGCTAAAGCGTTTACAAACCTTGTTAGGAACGCACCATTTTTATAACTGAAATAATATATATGGAAAATTTTCAAACTTAACAGGCAGGTTAATAATCTTAATCACTTATCAGTAATAGAGTTTTTGTTGCCATGGTTTTACATTTAAAATACTATTTTTTTTATCAAATTGAAAACCACTTCAATATGGTAAAAGAATCATCAACATTTTGCTCCAAATTTAATCACATGTTAAACTAAAAAATTAAATATGCATAAACAATACGTAAACAATTGGTTGAAAAATTGTTCGAGAATTTCTCCCCTTCTTTCCAAACACAAATAGACATGTTCTAAGAATTTTCGATGAGTGGAATTTCTAACACTTGCTATAGAAATATTTTGGCAAGCATTTCGCACTTTCTGATAACTCTGAACCATGGTCTCTGATGGTGACAAAGCTAATACCTAAAAGGTTTTATTCCAGGATTGTTCCAAATTCTACAAATTGAAGGTTTTGATATTGCACTGGCGTAGGCTGCTGATCTTGTAGAATTCCCTGGGTCATTATGGAAGAAATCCAAATCTGAGGCTGAAGAAGTATCTGCATTGGTTACTGGCTTTCTTCTTTGTGTGTTGTAAAAAAAGTTTAGTTTTACATTAAAAAATGAATATATGCATATGTGGGGTTCATCTCAGTTGCAAGTCTATGAACAAGGATGTGAAACCTTGGTCTGTAAGTGGTGTTGGAGTTCGAAATCTAAAAATCCCTGTTCTTGAGTAAGACCAGACATTCGTGTATATACAGCAGTATAGCCTTACTAGTTTGAAGTTTGTTTAGAGACAAAACAACACGCACATCTCTTTTCATTGTGGGAGAAATGCACGATTTACATTCAGTACTTCCCCTACAATATGATCCCAAATCTAGGACCGAGCACTGACGTAGCCGGAACAATTATTTGGGAGTGGAAGGGCAGAAGGCTACCTATTTTGCTCATTGAGTGTTGTAGGACTCGTATCCAGGGCTATTTTGTAATCAAACTTAATCGGGCCATTTTTTCTTAGAAGAAAATGATCAAATAATGGTCATTGCAGGTAATCATATATGCTCAAAATATTTTCTTGCCTCAAATTGTAGAAGATATGTAAAAGTACTGGTTCCAGCAAGACGCTGCGACTAGCCACACTGTAATTGAAATCTCAGGGGAATCATTTCCTTATCGTATGGTTTCTCAAAATTGGAACTTACATTGACCACCTAGATCTCCGGACATTACTACCACAGATTTTTTTATATAGGGGTAGCTAAAAGGAAAAGTTTAGACTACCAAACCAAGGACAGTTGATGAACTTAACAGAAATATTGCGCAGATATTCAAGATATTCCCGCAGAATTACTGGCTAGACTCATATCGAATCTTATTATAAGAGTGTATTGAGTATCAGGAGCGACGGCGACCCCCTTTATGCAGTATTTTATAAATAAACTGCCGATTCATATAATTCATTATTACTTTCTGTTCCCATTTTGTAATAATTTGCAATAGCTACATTTTTACCTGAAAACTAAACTCCTAGACTGATGAAAACGGATAATGAGAATTTTTTTGATGTCATTTTCAAAGTGAATATTTCCGTAAAGGAAAGGGATATTAAGATATGGTTGTAGCACTTTTGTTGAACACACCGCTTAAAGCAAACATATTGCTTATGGTAAGAAATCTATTGTATATGGTGTAAAGCCAGAGGGAGCAAATTCTTTCAAATTTTGGTTGCTCTTAAAATGTCCAAAACAATTCTTTATTTTTTGTTTTCTATATTAAAACACTCTTGATTAAAATTGTAAAAAACTATTTCGGCGATTTTTCAATATGTTGAATTTTTTCGAAAAATCGTTTTGTTTTTCGGACTTTGAGAAACTGTAAAATCTAAACGGTATGACCTATGTCAAAACGAATTATACATGTCTATTTTAGTTTTTTTATTTTCTTTCTTATGGCATTCACAGAAAAATTGAATTATGTTAAACTTAAAAGAGTCGCCATAAAGATCATCAAAAATTAAGATAGAATGGGCAATTTGTTTTGCCCTACGTCGCGCGAACCGTTTGGATTTTAGAGCCTCTCAAAATTCACATGTGAATATCTCGAAAAAATTGATGATAAGTATAAGGTATAAAATACAGGGTGTTGCACTTAAATTAACGAATTTTTAATTTATTTTTATCATATGTGCACAACTAAACTTAAATTCATTTCTGAACGCCCTGCATATACAGAGTACAAACCACAAGATACATGTTAATAAGCAAAAAAATATATTTTTACAAAAACAGAGAATCTAAAAAAAACTCAGTATACTGAAAAATGCTTTAATTGTTTTTGCAATTTTAGTGAAGATTCTTTTAACATAACAAACAAAAAATACAAACGATTTTTGCAAAGTTTCGGAACAACTAATATTCATAATATTTTACACGCTCTGGCGTTATACCCTATCCTATTTATAATAAGATTTGCAACAGACCTGCGTTTGCTATATTAAAACAATCTTTATTAAAATTGCGAAAAAACAAAACAACAATTTTTCAATATATTGAGTTTTTTTTTCGAAAAATATTTTGTTTTTGTATATTAATACTTCTTTTCGTTACGAAAATGTTCTTATCTTTAAAAAATCCACTAAAAGCTTTGTTTATTCGTTTTATTTCACGGACCCTGTATATTAATATACTTCTGAACCAACCACTTTTCATAAAATACATTAGACCAGTAAACCCTATACTTGCCCTGTTTAATTGCCGCCTCGGAATATTTCTTAAATATGTTTGGCATATTCTTAATTTTGTGATACATCAGTGGCTGTGTGAACATAGGCTCGTCCGTCTCATTGTGACCATGTCTTCTATAGCCTATTAAATCAATAACTACGTCTTTATGGAATTTAGACCTCCATTCAGCGGCTACTTTGGCTACGTAGATACAACTTTCCGGGTCATCGGCATTCACATGGAAAACAGGAGCACTTACAACCTTGCCAACGTCTGAAAAGTAAGATTTAATATTAACTTTTAAAACTAACTGGAAAAAAGAGACTTATTTCAGTTTTAAACTAATTATGTAAAACTTGTAATGAAGAATGTTTAAAACATAACAATCTTGTATTTTACTGAATTAACGTATGCTATCCTCATCAGTAAATCTTTTTACTTAACTGCAGTATAGTTACACGGTGTCCAGAAATTATATGACATACTCTCGGGAGCATATAGGGCAGGTCATAACACTAGTTTTTCGTATAAATAAAAATTTAAAGTGTCTTAACGTACACAGTGATTCATTTTTTAGGTTATAACTTTTGAGCTGACATGTATAATTTAAGGAAATTTTAATATTTTATGTAGGTCATTAAAACCCATAAAATAAATGAATAAATAAGTAAATATGTAAATATGTCTTTATTAGGGGCGGGGCTCAGCCAAAGGTTGCTTAGGCCCAACCCAAACCATTTCATTACAATATTTTTTTCTTGATAATATTACTGAAAAACAGTACCTAACCTGCTTACTTAAGTAAGTTAAATATTCTGTGATTTATACTAAACGAGTAAGATTACAAAAAAGATATACGAAAAGATGCATGAAAAGATATATAGCCATACCAAGTAGAAAGAAATTATTAGAAATGTTATTACATATTATTGACATAAAAACTCTAAAGATTACGTTTAAATGTATTAATATTTGTAATAGTTTTTAAATGATGTGGTAAACAATTATACAGGAGAGAGGAATAATATGAGAAAGATCCCTTGAAGGTGGTGGTAGCATGACGTGGTACCACTAACAACACTAGATTTCTTCTTGTTCCCTCAACATTTTCACTAGCAAAAACCAATTTATCTCTCAGATAGGAAGGGAGCTCAGAGGTTATTATTTTTTTATTAGAGTGACGAAATGTACGTCTCTTCTATCATTCATCCTAAGCAAGCCGTACTGCAAGTAATAAGGGGTTATGTGATCCCGTCTCCCAATGTCTGCAGAGTACCTAAAACAAGAATTTTGAACCACCTGTATACGATTTGCGTAGTAATTATTTAGACATGGACCGTATACTGCATCGCAGTAGTCAAATAATGGTAGAAGCAAGGACTCAGTTAACTTGAGTTTAACTTGAAAATTTAAAATATTTTTGAAAGGATACAGATTTTTCAGACAAAGATATGCTAAGTGTATTTGACTTATTGCATGATTAGAAAAGCTTAAGTTGTGGTCTATAATTAGTCCCAGATTTCTAAAATGTGTTTTAAAAGCAACGATATCATTTCCAAGCAAAATTTTATCTTTTAGGTTGACCTTTTTTGCCTTTGCTTCTCAAAACCAATCCATAATAGGGCTACAGTCTTCGACGGGTTTAATATTAGAGAGTTGTTTTTTGACTACGTATGTAAAGCATAAAGATTTCTATTCATAATAGTGACCATGCGTTCCTCTTCATAGGGTTAAAAGAGGTATATACTTGAGAGTCGTCCGCGTACAAATGGATATTCACATCAACTGATTTTACTATATCAGCCGTATAAATAGCAAACAACAAAGAAACCAAAATGGAGCTTTGCGGTACCCCAGTCGGATTCACTAAGCTTTCAGAAAGGTTAACCTCACTATCACTCACCAATTTCGTCTGCTGATGCCTATTTATCAAATAACTTCTAAACCAATCCACGGACTCCTGTGAGAGACCATAATACTTCAGTTTAGCGATCAAAAGGCCATGATGTATAGTAATTAGACACTAAGGGATTTTAGGGCTTTAAGTTATTTATTAAGAGCATGATCTCTCAAACGCATCATGCGTTTAATGTTTGGGGTTATCCAGGGGCAGTAATTTTTGGTGATTCTAATTGTTCGGATCGAAGCATGTTTATTGAAGATCTCATTTATACAGTTCTCAAATGCTAGAACCTTCCTATCCAGATTAGGCTCAGTATAAACACAATGCCAGAAAACATTGCGAAGTTCACTGCTGAAACGAGCCACATCCATATTTTTTATATCTCTAAACGAATAAAAGGTAGGTTTATTTTTTTGTTTTAAGGGTATATAAATTATAGAGTATACCAAACAATGATCTGATAATCGCCTAAAATTAATATTTTCAGTGTGTAGAACGCGACCGTATTTGTTAATAATTATTAAATCAAGTAAAGAAGAATTTCGCGTTGGGGTTGTAATAACCTGATGTAGGTTAAAAGTGCTGAAAAAATTATCTAAAAAAATACATTCTGGTGTGGTCCTATTTAAGTAATTAATATTGAGATCACCTAGGCAAATGAAGTAATCACACATCATCACGCATTCAGCAACCCTCTCCTCCAAAACCTGAAGTAGCCTATAGTTCACACCTGGGGGATGATACACACAGACAATACATACCACAACATTGCCTATTTTGGTAGAAATCCAAATGTTATCAATGTTTTCATTACTACTTTTTTCAATTTTTAATATTTGAGCTATTTTTTATGAATATAGCCACGCCACCACCCCTTCGTTCTCTGTCCTGTCTGTATAACGAGTATCCCGCAATAGAAACAAATGTGTCTGGTATAGTTGGCATTAACCAAGTTTCTGAAACTGAAAAACAGTCATAATTATTTGATATTATGTGATCTTTTAAATCACTCAATTTAGGTAGTAATGATCTTATGTTAAAATGAGATACGATTAGATTTCCCTCACTGCCGTCTGGCGCAATATCCAGTTTGTTAGGATGATACCTCCAAACAAACAGAGCAAGACATTTTAGTTTTGTGGTTCACTTTCACAACACACTTTTAAACAAAAATCTTTTTTGGCTTTTTCGCAACTGAATAAAAATATTTAACTAAATTAATTGAAGCAAATATTTAATAAAATTACATACCTCAACATGTAGACTAGTCGGTCTACGGAATGTTTCGATACATAATATAAACAATATTATTTAAACAAGCATAAGAAATTATGTCATTTACCTTAAGTTTTTATAGACACATAGTAGTTGTACAAATACTTTCATCCTATCGGGACTCATCATATTTCATATCTAGGTTACATGTCAAACAAACTGACACGTTTTAAAATCTTGAAATCAATTCTTTTCTATTATTTAATGTTTCTCTCTTATGATCGGCGCACTGATGAGTCCCGATAGGATGAAAGTATTTGTACAACTACTATGTGTCTATAAAAACTTAAGGTAAATGACATAATTACTTATGCTTGTTTAAATAATATTGTTTATATTATGTATCTAAACATTCCGTAGACAGACTAGTCTACATGTTGGGGTATGTAATTTTATTAAATATTTGCTTCAATTAATTTAAAGTTAAATATTTTTATTCAGTTGCGAAAAAGCCAAAAAAGATTTTTGTTTGTCAATCTAAACGCAACAAATAATCTGAACACATTTAAAAATAACACTTTTAAAGGTGCGAAACTATAAACATATAAAAACGAAAACTGCGTGTGAAACTAAAAACATATAAACTATAAACATTAGAGATAATTGAGGCCAATGCATACTATCTTTAAACATTCTTTAAAAAAAACCATAAGCTACACGTCTATAAATTTATAAATGCATGTACCGATATAAAAACTAACCGAGACCTATCTCTATAAAAACTAACATGTATTTACTTTAGTCTAGAGAACATTAACTTTTGGTTAAAAGATACTTAATGTTTAACGAAAAAGATATTTAATGTTAAAGAAAAAATAATTTAGTCTTAATTCTATCTGTCCAAATAACATTTATACATCTGAATTGTTTACAGCAATTGTGGGAAAAAATATATAAAAAATGATACCAACAACAAAGCTAGGACAACTGATTGTTAAACTTTAATACTTCTTTACGGTTGTTATTCAAATAGTACACCTTTCTATTTAAAGCCCACACATTTTGGGTGCAATATTGAGAGATTGCTTTCTTCACTGACACGACATATCCAGTTTTCTTAAGCATTTTTTTGTTGGTATATACTACGGGTCTTGTAATACACAAATTGAATCAACACAGGACGAACAGTTTTTTGACCTGATTTAATACAACCAACTCTATAACGTCTAGATATTTCATTACTAGAAACTTGAATGTTTAACTTGTTCTTAAACAATAGCATCAAAGAGGTTTCAAGGTCCTCTGGGAATTCGTGATTAGGTTTCGGAATTCCATATACTCTTAGGTTATTCATTCTAGTGAATTGTTCATTTGAATCAATCCGAAGCCCCGAATCATTGATATTTTTGGTATTTTGAGTTATTTTTCCTTTATTCTATAAAACCATACCTCAGTAGATGCTTTACTTTGTCAGGAATGGACTTGCCATCACACTTGTTAATAGTAGCTGAAGAGAACAGGTAAAAAGGCAAGTGAAATAAAAAAAAAAATGCTGATCCATTTTAGGAAGTTTTTTGTCGCATCATGATGGGGAAGGGCCTACAAGAAGAGCAAGAAACCCTCAGAGGAGAAATTCTCGGCGAGATTGCTGAAAAGTCATTCCAATAATTAAAGAAAGCTGTTTAAGTTCATGCCATAAAGCCCGTATCTATATTAAAATTGTTAGGATCCGTTTATAGAATCCAAAGAAACCAAAGCAAGAACTTTGGTTTCTTTTACATTTATGACATGTCAAGTAGAATGTTGGTGTTCAGATACAGCAGATTGTACAATTTGTTTCTTTCTGATACATCGTTCAGTTCAGTCTACATCATACGTGGAAACCGATCGTTACACTTCGGTAAACACCGGCCTGGGTCTCTCCGAACTCATTCAGTGTTCCGATCTCATAAAGTAAAGATCCCTGAAGATGCCTCGTGCAATCGAAGGCGAAACGTCGGAAAGTGATTCTGCCGTGAAAGCTTTCGTTCTATGGTACATGCCATGCCCAAATTTTCCTAGTATTTTTTTATTCCGTCCGTGGACACCCAGTTTCACCCAGGACAGAGTAATAATTCTGGCATCAAGAAAATCCTTATGCAATAATACAGACAAACCACCAACAAAGGTTCGTAGTTAACGTGTGGGTGGGGATTATTGGGAATCGCCTCATTGGACCGTTCTTTTTGAAGACAGATTAAAAATGGTGCCTTATATTTGCAATTCTGGCAACAAGATTGATTAGAAAATATGCGGTTTAGTAGAAAATATGCCCTTGGAAACTAGAAATCAGATGTGATTTATGCACGACGGTGCATTGCCCATTTTAGGTCGCGAGCACTTATCAAATATTTTTGGTGGTCGATGGCTGGGTCGAGGTGGACGTATTTTATGGCCATCGAGGTCGCGCGACATGATGCCTTCGGATTCGTCAGTTGACACCAGGGAAGACCTGATAGAAAGAACAACGCAATATTGCAACGCTAGTCGGGACAATCCTGGAATATTGTTTCAAATACGAGAAAAAATCCGTCGCATAAAGAAATGAAGCATATTAGAATTATTTTGACCCTACCTATATGCTTCTGAGAGTATGACATATACAATTTAATATTTAAAATTTCCTTATTTTTTTTACCTGTGGAATATTGAAACGATCTTGAATACTCTGGATCTGTTGTAAAGCCAACTTGATTATTAACAACAAAGTGTATGGTTCCACCATTATGATAATGTTTTAGGTTTGCTAAGTTTATTGTTTCAAAGACAATGCCTTCGCCACAGAATGCTGCATCACCATGCATTATTATTGATATTACCTGTAACAGATCATATTTTGACGGACTAATTCCTACATGGAAAATGTTTAAGTTCCTTTCTTCGATAAGCAAAGTTCATTTCTTAAGTATAGCTATAGTACCGACCAAAAATTATAGATCGTAACTCATTTCTGTTAGGTTTCGTTAAAAGATAATTAATTCCAATTGGCTCTAGGTTGCCTATGTATGTTTTCTTCAGAAAGTATTTTGTTAATTTGCCGTATTAAATTCCACAACTTAAGCATTTTATTAGGCTTTTAGAAACGAGTTTGCAAATTGCTTTAAATTATTCTTGTCAGAGAAAACCAGGGCACATTTTCAACAACATATTACCTTTGAAAACTTTCTTAATTTTATTTTCTTAACATGATCATCTAAGGGGTTAATATTGGGGTTCCATGGATTTCTCGTATAATAAGTTATACAAAATACAATACTAGGCTAAGTACGAAATTTATAGATTTTAGTGTCTGGTTATATATTAGTTAATAAATGAGCAACATTTTAAATCACAAAAAAAATGTTATAATATTGTTTCAATACATTAGTGTCTGCAATGTGTAAGAGAGAGGCGGAAAACACGCCACTATATAGTGAAGTCAATGAGAATAAATTGCCTGTTCCTCGGGTATCTTTAAATATAAAAGTATCAAACCTAGTAAATTTTTAATCCACAAGAAGAGACCTATTTGACGCACATATATTACACAGGGCGTTCGATTCAAAATAACAAAGTTGATACTCGTTGCTTAACTTTTCGATAGTCTTTTGTTTGATTATTTTTTGTAAATTCTAACGATTGCAATACCATCCAGAGACTTAGTTATGTATTTAAAGTTTTTTGATAACTCACATAATAAAAGCTCTAGGGTACCGTTTAAAATATAACCAGAAACCCTGTACTTGCGCAGAGAACGTACAGGGTGTCCTACGTCAGATGACGTACTACCTTATCTCAGAAACTGTAAAATGTACAAGAAAAAATTTCTAGCGTATGTATGATCTTATTCTAAGGATTTAATTTTTTAAACAAAATAAAGGCTGCAATGTTGCAAGTTGAGTTTTAATAATTTTCCTTTGTTTTTTAATATAACCCCCTGTATATTATCTCAAATTAAATAGAACATTGAAACACGCATTTAACGATATATAATACTACTAGACGTATAAGTCTATAGTATATAGTCTATAAGTAACGTTTCTGAATTATTGTTGATTATTTTCAGAACGTTTAATGACTACAATAGGCTTACAGTTTTATTCTTATTCCTTTCTTTTATTAATAAATTAATTAAAAACAGTAATTAGTCAAAATAATAAAAATTACCTACCTAATATGTAACAAATTAAACAGTAACTACTCCACTATTTCTATGATAGCCGTAGGAGTTGTAGTATGATTTATTTAGAAATAAATGCTGCATAACAATATTTTGATATATAAAACATAAAAATAATTACATTTTTATATAAAGTTATCCATTAAATTTATTTTTCATCAGCGCTATCAATTTGAGATTCTTTTAAATTTTTATTTTTGTCTCTGAATCTGAATAAATAAACATTTGAATGAGCTCAGAATCTCAGTATCTGTTTGAATCTGAAATAGTCCCAAAACTATACATTTTGTCTTTATATAGATGAGCGTATTGCCTGCAAGTAATTGTATTTTGCATTGATTTAACATTTTTGGAATATAATTTATGTGTAAAACGGATAAAAACGGGCCTCAAATACTACTCTGAAGAACACCAACAGAATTTAAAACTTTATTTGTTTTAAATGTATTATTCATTTTAGTTTGTGATCTATTTTCTAAATAATGTTCAAACCAATTTTGAACAGTATTTTTGAAACCATATGATGCAATTTAAACAATAATTTTTGTCTGTCAACAGTTTGAAAGTTGGTTTGGATTCCAAAAACCCTGCTACTCTAATTTCAACTTTGTCCAGGATACGCTTCCAGTTTTCATTGACATATTAAATTGCACTTTCTGTAGAATATCGGTTTCGAAAAAGTTAGCGGTGATATGATAAAAAAATTTGTTATCATTGCGTTCAAGGACAACTGTGGTAATTTAAGTGGATTCTCTTAGAGATTAAATTATAGTTTTAGCATTACGTTTTAAATGAAATTTTAATGTTATTTTGCAAAATCTCGCGCTCCATTTTAATTTTCAGAGTTGCTCTTGATCGCAAGCAAGAACACCAAATATCTTTTATAATATATTCTGGTATTGGTAAGCCCTCCGTAGTAGTAAATATATTGGAACGAATGCTGTTAGCAAGTTTAGTTTTTTGAGCTTCTTTGTTATCCAAGTGTTCTGGCCAGAACTGATATAGTAACAACAGGCAGTAGTCAATGGTCATTTACAACATTTTTGCGTGTTGAGATGGAATCGCACTAGTAATAGAGAGGGTGCTGAAGCAAGCCAAGACAACAAATTAGAAAAAGACAAGAAAATTAAAGCAGCGTTTTTTTTAAGAAAATTTATTGTTTCACAATTTTAGTCGTTGTATTTTTTTTGTAGGCCGTAGAGGTATAAGTGATGCAAAGGGTGCATCTTCTTCTGGCGCTTCTGTGTTAGAACGTGTAAGTTTCCATCGCGCAATTAGTTTTTATAGTTCTGCGAGTTACAAGCTATGGAGCTAAATGTGTTGTTATATTTTGCAAGCATTTATCACAATTTTACAAAATAAAAGAATTCTCGTGGAACATCAATCTCAGTCTAGAAGACTAAGAAATATTGATTGTTGGTTCTATCAGTTTCTATCCCGTTTTCGATGTTGAATAAGCACAATTATTCGTTTTGTCCTGTTTGATTTATCAGGTATCGATTAAAGTGTCGAAATTAGGGATAGCCGAAAGACCTAGTATTCTTAAATTGGCAAGATGTTAACTTTTGTGAAATTACTTCTATATAAAAATATTACTTATTATGGGTCTTATACTTAGTTTACCTTATCCCCGACCATATCCTTTCTGTAAAACTGTTCTGCTTTTGCTCTGCCGGCACAGACTGGATTTACCATTTCAAGATGCGATGGATTTGCTACGAGAACTGTTGTAAACTCCTTTTTGGTTGCCGGATGTATTCTGAAATACACTGATATCTATAAGAACTAACTTAAAACATATATTATTTTGAAAACTGTAGACATCTTTAATAAAAATCCTGTATGAAAGCTTCCATGGAAATCGTGGTTCTTAGGTTTAGACCGTGTCAGGTAAATTTTTCTTTCGACGTATTAGTGACACGGAGTTGACTAACTAGGGCTTATTTCAGGATTTCAAAGCAAATTATTCTTACGGATATAAAATAAAATAGTTTTTACTTAAATTTTGGATTCAGGCTCTGGACTGGGGGGTGGGAAGTTCAAGAGAGCAGTGTTTAGATGTTTATATCCAACCTGTGCTCACTAACAACGCCTTGGATTTGCCTGAACTGGACAAAAAGAAATTGTAGTGAAGTGGTTCATAAAATCACGCAATGAGGTGGCGAATCGTATCCCAAAGGAACGGAAGCTAGCAACGATAAAAGAAAAAAAGAAAGCCAATGTTCAGTTACTGGTTCGTTATCTTACAAATTAGGTAAATATTTAGCCTTTATTTTAAATCCCTTTACAGGATGATCTAATTACTACACTAAAAATATTTCGGAGGCAGGCTTCAAGATTTTGCATTAGATCCCGGCCAAATTTTAGTCTATTTTGATATTGAATACATGTATGCAAATGTGGCTATTGTCGATTCCGTTTCTATAATTTCTGATATATTTAAACATAAAAATCTTGATCCGGTCTTAGCTGAATTGATGCTTAAAGTCCACGTATTTCATTTATTAGGTACTTTGTATAAGCAAACTTCGGGCGCGAACATGGGATCTACTCTCTCCGGTGATAGCAAACATCTTTATGAAAGCTTTCCGCAAAATTGTTCTAAGCACTGCTTTTTTCTAACCTAAATGTCGGTTTAGATATGTGGATGATACTTTTGTAATATGGTCACAATAAAAAGCGAACTTAATTATATTTTTACATCATCTAATCCATAGCATTCTAACATAAAAATTACTTTCTAATTTGAGTCATAACATTGATATGTTAGTGCAAAAGAAAGAGGCCGGCCCCCTAGCTCATTCTGTTTACAGAAAACCACCTTACCAATATATTTTTAAATTTTGGTTCTGACCATTATTATCAATCTCAGTGACGGTTTGCTAATAAGAGCTGCAGCATTGATCACGAATTTCAAGAAAGTTTAATTTTAATCTAGCTTTAACTTTAATCTGTATAGTTTCGGTCTCCAAGCGCTTACACAATACACACAGAATATATATTAGCTATTCTATGACACTGCATAATATATTATCCGTTTTTCCTCGTAAATTCACCTTTAAGACTACGTCAAGCAGTCGTTGTCGCACTGCGAAGTGACGTTTTTGTAGCGGCCCATCCAATAGCAGCTATCTGATATGCGTTTTAATCTTGAAGCGACCAATAAACGACAAGCTTTATATCAAATGCCGAGCTACAAAGAATTTACCGGTATTGTTTCGTGTGAATAGCCGTATACGCTTTGCCGACTTTGCGCTAATGTCTCTATTTACTTTCGAAAATTTGGTGTATTTGTTATTGTATATTTATTTACTCGGAGGAGATTGTAAAAATATTTACGTATGTTTTTGCATTGCCGCATGGCCGGGGCTTAAAAAGATGGATGGATAAACTTGAAATTAAAGGAAATGAATGTCCAACACCGAAGTTAAAAATCGAATGCTGTTCAAAAAGTGTGGGGGGAAAAACATATATCCGCAAATTTCATGTAAACATTTATTCAAAATGCCATTGGCTTTGTGACTGTGAAGTAAGAAACTGTTTATTTAGTTTTCCCAGCCTTCTTTTTGGGGGTGATTCAAATTAGATAAGTACCTGATTTAATTGAAGGAGTGATTGAGAAGAAAAATAGGCGCACCGATTTGGTTCTTAAAAAAAATTAAAAAATGTTCCTTTATCAAGGATTTTATTATGTGGAATGCAGGCAATCACGAACAGAGTTTTTTTGAATGATTGTTAATAACGCCGACAGGTGAGCTATTTGAATTAATAAAATTATATATTATATTTTATTTTCAACATAAACTGCAGCGCGCAGCACTGTACTTTCTAAGTTTCCGAGCCGCCATCTCCATCGGTTATCAATTCATTCATTTTTAGGACTCTGTCAATATGTGATGCAAATTCAATTCCGGTGGAAACCGAGAAACTGACTGACAGCCGGTTGCACAAAACTTAATTGCTGTTTAGAATATTTATCTGAGCTTTCGGATTTGACAAGCTGCTTAAATCTAGGAACTCGCTGTCAAATTTGATATTTCGATGAACATTTTAAACTTTAATGGAGCTCAATCAAACGGATATTGCACTGAATGTATTAGCCGTTTGATTATATATTTTAATAACCCCAGACCTTAACTAGTATGGAATACCTAACCATTAAATAGTGCAGTTTTACGTTTTATACAGAGTCAGATAGATACAATTGCATGATTTCTGCCGAGATCTAACATTCGCACAATCTTTATTTTGCACAAAAAGATTGGACAGTGCTTAAAGTCGCCGAAAAATGTAATTCTTTTACAATTAGAGGATGTGCATTAAATTCCATGGTCATGCGCTAACGTGTATATAGGAGAACTTGGACAGGCTGTGTCTACAAGAATACAGAGACATGAAATATGTATAAATAAAAAACAAGTTGTTGAATCCGCTGTCGCTGAATACCAGTACACAACAGGAAACATGATTAATGTAAAAGATACCAGGATATTAAAAAGGAAGTTTAGAAAAACTATTGAAATTATCAAGCACCTTGAAAATTTCAATAAAGACGGGTTCTACTTGCATCATCATCAACCATTACAGTAAGTGTTAGATCCCGTGTGGGTGAGAATAGGTCCGATATGAATACCTGAACGGATTCATTATTTTGCTCTCGTGGAGTGAAAACCCTTAAAGATGCTTCGTGCAACCTCAGGCAAAACGTCGGAAAGTGATTCTGGCTTGTCACGATCTGAGACTATGATTTCTTAAGAACAGAAGGTATCTCATTTTATAATATAATTTATTTTCGGTTCTGATAATTTTATATTATGTATGCCTTACCTTTTATCGTATACTCCTAAATGGTATTTAACATCACCTGCTCCCTCATCTGCAGGCTGTAATCCACGAAACTGGGCAAATATTAGATGAAGAGGTTTATGACATACGTTTGCCAACACGTTCAAGCGGCCACGATGCGCCATACCTTCAATATATCAACTTATTTTCTACTGTTTCAGATGCTTTTAAAAAGATGAAGAGTCGTGAAGAGTAAGCATACTGTAAAATAGGGTGGGTAGAGATAGGGTAAATAGAGACAAGTTCCAGAATTATAATATTTATGAGGATAATATTGGTACAGGGTGGCCCAGGTAAGATAACCCTCTACATTATCTGGAAAACTAAAAAAAAAAGATGAAATATGGTAACCACTAGACGCGTGTTTCAGTCTTATTAGACGTCTTCGAGTAGCGGTATAACCAAGTTGGAAGATGTAAGAAACTTGGATAAAAATCATCGCACTTCACTTCAAAAATTTCAATTTGATGTCAGTTTATAGATATTTAAAAACTAAGATAGGAAAGTGTAAACCGTTTTGTTGAAAATCAAAGCTGTTAGATTTTATAGCTGGTTAAAGTGCTCAAAATGTCAAATTCCCAATCTCAATATCACAAAAACAAATAAATTTGGGTATAGGACATGACCATGTAATTACAATTTATTGTATAATTTAAAAATGTTAAAATATAGAGGGTGTCCATTTAAAATAACGAGGTTGATAGTGTTCCAAGGAAAATGATTCACCCTGTATATGCAAAAATATTATAAAATAAAGCTTTGTTTCACAACAATAAACTTTTATATTAAACCATTTTCCGTAACTATAGTTTTTCAGATATAGTAGTGGATTATCTTGCGTGAGGCACCACCCTGTACATTAATCATTTATTTTCAAAGTTTTATATTCACTGACCATTTGGTAACTATTAGCAGCCACTGGCGCATTAAACAAATTGTTCGAATGAAATGAGATGGTATTTCGAATCACCTAATTTTGTCAATGTTTTAATAACTTAAGTTTATATTCTTAGGGTATCTTCTAACGATATCTGATCCTATTCTGGAATTTTATTAGTAAAATAAAATATACAGGGTCTCTTTATATATATTTTTTAATAGATTTTCGAGATAATAGAGCCAACAATAATAGATTAAAAATGCTTCATGTATAAAAATAATATAATAGTAAGAAAAATTAAAAATAAAAGAATATTTAAAAATGATGACTGGATGGTGGCAAATTTTCCTATAGCAGTCAATTTTCTTGGTTTTCTACGTTTCAAGTCCACAAGAGTCCATAATGGGTAATTTTTAATGTTCAAGTGTATATTTCTGAGGAAGAAATAGTTAAATAAATGGAAACCGTCCCAGCTGAATGTGGTTTATATAAATTCCGATCATTTAGACTGTTCAAAAGGTAGAGTTTAGGGCTCCATTATCGTTTAATTTTGAAATGTTAAAATTTTTTACAATTTTACATTTTGTTTAAATGTTACAGAGGTATTTTTACGTACAACTCGATTTTAGTGAGCTCGTATTTGTATTTCTTGATGTTTTGTAACTTTCTGACTGAAGGTTGTACCTATCTTTTATTGTTTTATAGCAGTTTTGTAATCGATTTATAATATAAAGTTTATTTTAAAACATAATAGGTGTTTCTATTAAGCCACTTGTCGTTTACGTATTCAAAACTGCATAATTGACATCAGTGCCTCTAATCACTTTATAGATAGGTCAATACTGAGAAAAATACTAGGAGTATTTTAATGTTTTTGATATGTTGTTCAATATGTTTTGCTACTCCACAGAAACTTGTCTAAGTATCTGCAAAGGTATCTCTATTTAGCCTACTTCACAGTACTTTAGTATCCTATATATTTAACCTAATTTTAAAATAATCTTTACCTATTACTGCCATCTCAGCGTTCTTCTTCGCTGCGTCATCGATAATAGCTTTAATACATGGAATAAGAACTTCACACCCTTCTAACCCAAACCGTTTTTCGGAAGACCATTTTTTCTGTAGAAAGGCTTCAAATCTAAAATACCGACATGTGCGTGTGTTATAAAATTATAAAAACAGTTAATTTTTTTTTAATTCCTTATCTATACACCCTCGTAATATTATAAATAAGTGATCTAAATCTGATTACATTCTGAAATGCAGTACGAAAGTGACTTTGGAAAATACATTTTGCTAGCCCCAAGAATATTACAGAAAGTAGCTAGAGAAAAAAAATTGTTAACACCTTGGCCCTCTTAGCCATCCTCTGTTCTTTAGCTTTTAAGACACAAGTAAAGCAGTGTACTCTCTTAGTGAACAAATATATCCGTATCATGAGGAATTCACGCGTTCGCTTAGTGTGGACGTAATTTTTTGGTCACCTCATGAACTTTGGACTTATTAGATGAGCCTTTCTAAGGGAGGTAGACACAATTCCCAGGTCTCCCAGAAATATCCGTCTCACGGCGATTGGCCCATTATGTAGGACATCCTCCCAGTGATGTTTTCCGACGGCCGTTGGACTGCCCCTCGAAACACCTTGAAAAAAACAATTCTTTCCCGCCGTCATTAGTCAAGTCAATATTCAATGTTTTACTGTCAGTGTATCATTCAACATAGAAATATGGGACCAGAGGGGCAATTTGGCAGATTACATATGCCAATGCGTAACTTCAAAGTCAAAAATTAGTCAACGGTAGTCAAAAATTAGTCAACAATAAAACAAAAACGTTACTTAGCAACGGAAAAATGCTCACATCTTTAACAATACAATAGGTTCTCAGACTTTTGACGTTGACAGGAGTGTGTGAAAAGTTTGCCTAACGTATGTGTAAACAAAGGTTTCCAGGATTAGTTAGACGTGCGATTTTGACATGTTTCTCAGCAACTAGTAGAACAAAACAGTTTTCGTTTAAGAAGAAAATCGTAGTGCTTTTTGAAAACAAAATAACATAAAGTTAGTCTAAATTTTATGACAGAATATTGGAAAGAACATCTTTCCAATGGTAATGGTGTTTTCACTGTGTTATCATTAGAGAATGCACAATAGTATTAATAATGTTTCTTTGAAAATGTTATGCATGTGAAAAGAACTTACATGTCAGGTTCATATATGAGTTCTGAAAGTTCTACTTTTCCTCACTAGTGCTGAAACTTTTTTCAGCACTGAAGCTGAAAAAAATACATATATTATCACATACCTGTATCGCGACTTAATTAGACTTCGCGTGCTAGTGAATATTACCGGATTGGACTGAAGAGGCCTAATTAAACATATTTAATAAAACATTAATGAGAAATACCGAAGAACTCCAAAAATGACGAACTCACCGAATAATTAAGAGGCCTTTGTACCTGGATCGTTGCTAAGAAAATAAGTTTTTGTATGTATACGTGTTTGTTGATTATCAGTGTAGATGTCAAAGTGAAAATACAAAGGTTATTTGACATTTAATCATGTTTTGAGTGAATAATGGAGATCGATGACGAAATTGGAAAGAATATGATTGAAGGCATACCGGAAATCATTATATCGAAGAAGCCTATAATATAAACGTCGAACTGTTACTAGAAAAATCGAAATACCGTTGTGTCATAGAGAATGGTTTGCAAAAAATAAAATAAATAATTCGAAGAATGGCGAGGCAATTCTTTAATATACACTTTTCCCACTTTTCAAAAACTTGCAAACCATCTTGGCCTGGACACTCAATGTCAAAATCTAAAATTAAAACATAATTTTGATATAAGCAAATATTATAGACTTTATTAAGAAAAAGAGTGTTAGTTTTCACCCAAATAATCTAAAACTTTAACAAGAAACGATATAGAGCAATTTGTGAACAAGGCTCTAGATGATGTATATCTTTTGACAAAAGTTGACTCAATATTAATTGGAATGGCAGGCGCCTGCGGCCGTGAAGAATTAACTTATTTGACCCTAGATGACTTTGAGGCCTGTAAAATTATCATTAATATATAAAACTGTATAAAATACTAAAACATAAAAATAAATATTATTTAAAATACTTACAATACAGCTTTTGCTAATCGCGTCAGAGTCAATCTTTTCTCAGGTTTCTTTAGTTCAGTTGCTCCGGGCAACTCGAATTGATCTCTGATCCATGAGCATTGTTCTGGATCATCTATGTGCATATATTCTACTCCGATATGACGGCAATAGGTTAACTCTAGTCTTTTGATTATTTCCTTTAGAGGTAGTTGACCTTCTTGTCCACCAATCTTGGTAGAAGGCGGTAGCATAAATCGGTTGTCCCACATTGAGGAATCTACAAATCACATTGATTAATATTTTCTATAAAGTGAGAAACTATGTTTATCTGACATATTTGAAAAACGTTTATTATTATTATTTTTATTTAATTAATAACAACATATACAACATATTATATTTTATTCGTTTACAGTTTTCTTATCACTTAAATTAGCTGTCCCTAAACAAGTCTGTTGGTATTGGGACACTTGACGTTTGAAGTGTAAATAATAATAAATCTAATTAATAAAATACATTTATATAAGATAATAATCTAAAGTCTAAAATATAACAATACATAAACCCAAATAAGTACCATAGCAATATAAATATACCACGTTACTAATAAAAATAGAGGAAAATAATCTTGTAAATACTAAATGTAGTTTTATTATCGAATACTACTTACAATTGTCTTAAAAATAGCTATGGTGTATTCAAAACCAAGATGCGTACTAGAAAAACAAATCCACCAGAGATCCGGTGAACATTACAATAGAATATGTCCTATTGACGGCAGTCTCTGGTGGTATTGTTTTTCTAATACGCATCTTGGTTTTTAAAATAGTTTAAGTAGTGGTATTGGTTCTGACGTTACTTAAGTGTAGGTAATTTCTACCTTTTGCCTGATCGTCATGTATTTGATCATTAGTTAGTAACATTTTATGCTGTTATTAAGGATTCTACAATTGAATAAATCAAGTTTATATTTTATTGACATTTAAAGTTCTTTTGTAGGAGTTCTATAGTGTACATTAACAGGAATTTTTATTGTTTTATTTTGAAGAACTAACTTTTTTAAAGATGGTTACGTTACACGATCCCCAAATGTTTATTAAATATCTTAAGTTAGAAAATATAGAAGCATTATAGATTAGCATAGGATCTTCAGCTTTCAAATAGTCAGTACATCTATAAAATGCACCCAACAATGCTACCATATCAGTCTCCCGTTTAAACTTTCAGTATGGTCAGTCCAAATTAGTATATCATCCACAACGAATCCCAGGTACTTTGTCTAGTGCACTGTTATAATTTCTGTATTATTAATCTCTATATTTTTGTTTGTTTGAGCGTCATGTGTACTGTCTTATCTGGGTTCATTTTTAATTTACTCTGCAAGAATCACTCGTAGTACCTATTTAAGTCATTATTAGCAATAGTTTCAAGTACCTCCAATTTAGATCCAGTATAAACCATTGCTGTGTCATAAGCAAATGTATAATAACGTCCAGAAACTTGCTTATTTTGACAATACTGTTAAGGTATATAAATTAAATTTATTCAAAAATCTGGTATTTAATATTAATAATAGGTTTAGCTTGTCCAACTGATTAACAACCATTACAAAAATTACAAAATAAAACAATAAAATGTATTAATAAATTAATAGTTCTCGAACCAACAATAAAGGGCCTCTGATAATTCTTATCGAAAACAGTTGGTCATCGATTATTGCAATCAATTCAGTTTTGATTGACTGAAATACCGTTTAGAATTCTGGGCTTGTCATAATTTTATAGGGGGAACTAAAATTGAATCCCATCATTATTTAGGATCTCGAAAATGAATAATAATAAACATCAATTCGATTTATGCATGGTAGATAGTTTCCATCCTTTGATCAAAATTGAATGACTTAATTAATAGATATATATATATATATATATATATATATATATATATATATATATATATTTTTTTTTTTTTCTTTTTCGTTTTTTTTTCTTTAACCATATATAAATATTTTGTTAATTATTTTCTTGGGCATAGGTTAACTCATTGAGAAGCAAAGCTACAATTTAATCGACGTTTCGCTCATTATATTGAGCTTTTTCAAGATATTTTATTTTCTACAATAAAAACATGTATAGTTAGTATTTAAATTGGTTAAAATATTATTGAAAAAACATCACTCAAAAAAACATTACATTTAAAACAACATTAATATTATACAGAGTACGTACCTTCGAAACATGTCATGTGTAACGAATGTTTTGCGATTGCAATAATTTCGACACGTCTGGAAGTCTGGTAGATAAAAACGAGACAACTTTTTTCTATTTTTTTTATATTTACTTTGATTTTTATTGCTGTACAGAGTTTGGGTTTATGATCTTACTGAAATGTACAGGGTTTTATGTATGGAGTAGTATATTTATTTAAATTAATTTACTTAGATATCAGATTATAATAAATTTGGCTTAAGTTATTGATGTCTTTTTTATCGTTGACGGCATCTTTCTCTTTTTTAATTTGTATCATTTCTTTTATTGTGAGTTTTCGATAATTAGTTTCTTGCTCTAAAATTTTGGTTTGTTTAAAATCGAATTCATGTTTTTCTGTATGTTCGCGTTTGTGGAGTGCAGTTGATGCATTTTTTGTGTATTTGTGGCCGTTTAATCGACTATCTAAGTATTGTGTTGTCATTCCTATGTACAAATGGCAATTTAAACATGGAATTGAGTAAACTAGGTTTGATTTCTTTTTTTTAATTACTTTGCTTTTCAAAGGAGTGAAAAGACCGTTTAGTAAATTCTGTGCTTTATGACAGACAGTTATGTCGTGTTTAGACAATATATAATTTATTTTTTCTGATAGACCGTCTGTGTAGGGCATTGCAACGTATTTAGTATTACCATTTCTTTCTTTTGTTGCTTTCTTTAAGTTATTATAAAAAACATGAGTTCGTTGTTTAAAAACTTGTAGTATGTTTTTTTCCGGATAATGGTTATTTATTAAAGTCTCCTTAACTTTCTTTAAAATCTCAGGACGATATTCTGGGGAAGTAAGTGAGATGGCACGATCGGTTAGACCTATAATAACGCTATTTTTTTGATTCTTTGGATGGTTGGAGTTAAAGTTTAAGTACCGCCCTGACCATGTTTTTTTTTGTATACCACTTGGTTTTTATATTTTGATCTTTCTTGTTTCTAATTAGGGTTAAGTCTAGAAAATTAATGTTGTTTTTGTCTTCATTTTCCATGGTAAATTTTAATTTGGGGTGAAAATTATTGAAAGCATTTAATAGGTCATTAATATGGTTTTTTGAAACGGCAGTTAAACAATCGTCCAGAAATCTTTTAAAAAAAGGAAGGTTAAAATCAAGTTCACTTATCACACTCTCCTCCGGATATTCCATAACTATTGTGAGACATTGGAGGAAATAGGAGAACCCATAGCGCAACCATCTAACTGTTGATAATATTTGTCCTCATACTGGAAATAATTATTATTTAGAGTAATGTTAATAGCTTCTATAAATTCTTTTAATGGAAGTGTTGTGTGACCCTTTAATTCGTCCGATTTTTGTGTTATTATGTCAAAAAAATTTTATAATAACTTAAAGAATGCAACAAAAGAAAGAAATGGTAATACTAAATACGTTACAATGCCCTACACAGACGGTCTATCAGAAAAAATAAATTATATATTGTCTAAACACGACATAACTGTCTGTCATAAAGCACAGAATTTACTAAACGGTCTTTTCACTCCCTTGAAAAGCAAAGTAATTAAAAAAAAGAAATCAAACCTAGTTTACTCAATTCCATGTTTAAATTGCCCAAAAAAGTACATAGAAATGACAACACAATACTTAGATAGTCGATTAAATGGCCACAAATACACAAAAAATGCATCAACTGCACTCTACAAATACGAATATACAGAAAAACATGAATTCGATTTTAAACAAACCCAAAATTTTAGAGCAAGAAACTAATTATCGAAAACTCACAATAAAAGAAATGATACAAATTAAAAAAAAGAAAGATGCCGTCAACGATAAAAAAGACATCAATAACTTAAGCCAAATTTATTATAATCTGATATCTAAGTAAATTAATTTAAATAAATAAACTACTTCATACATAAAACCCTGTACATTTCAGTAAGATCATAAACCCAAACTCTGTACAGCAATAGAAATCAAAGTAAATATAAAAAAAAATAGAAAAAAGTTGTCTCGTTTTTATCTACCAGAATTCCAGACGTGTCGAAATTTTCGTTACACATGACATGTTTCGAAGGTACATACTCTGTATAATATTAATGTTGTTTTAAATGTATTTTAGTGTTCATGATCATAGTTTGTTTTAAATGTAATGTTTTTTTGAGTGATGTTTTTTCAATAATGTTTTAACCAATTTAAATACTGACTATACATGTTTTTATTGTAGAAAATAAAATATCTTGAAAAAGCTCAATATAATGAGCGAAACGTCGATTAAATTGTAGTTTTGCTTCTCAATGAGTTAACCTATGCCCAAGAAAATAATTAACAAAATATATATATAACATATTCGAATAAAATATTACCTGAAATTTAACAAAAAATATTTTGTCATTCATGTTATCAAAAATGGAAATAATAACCTATTTTTAATTACTCCTTTCACAAACAACAAAAATATATTTGTCACTTTGGTGTAGTTGAAAAGCTTAGTTTAAGAGAAAGTAATTTACCTCATTTGCTGGGTTTGGCATAAAGATTTGTTTTAATTGAGTTATGAGTATTTCTGGTGACCTCAATGTCAAAAAACTGATTTTGTAATTTTTCTTTTCCACAGTAAATTTGAGTTTAAGATGATATTATTAAGGTAAAAAAACTATAATTATTGAATACAATATACTACTTTCGATTGTTACACTTTTTTAAACTTCATTTTCGGGATGCGGCGCCCATTAAGGCTGTGAGACGCTGCCCACCCATTTTTTTGCTAATTAACAGTAATTATTTCCACATAGATCAGCGAATATTTAATTTTGAGAATTATATCAAAACTAAACATACATATCATTTTCTTCTTATTTCAGTATAGCTCAGTAAATTATTCTTATGGAACTTATTGATATAAAATGAAATATATTGTTAAGTTTCAAAACTTCGTGAAAGCTTTCACGGCTTAAAAAGTTTATTGGCTCCTTTTAATTCTAAGTATCTTTCAAACATAAATAAGCTACGAGACAATCGATAACCTGGTTTAATATAATAAATTTATGGTTTACTTACTAAGTTTATGGTATCGAATAACTTCTGGGGGTTGTTTACCAATTTTTTCCGATAGTGTAGTTTGTTTATCGTTTATATCAAACATATCCTCCAGTGGATTGGTCCTTGCCACAAGGTGACCACGAACCTAAAAATAAAATTGAATTTACAAGTAAACTAATTACATGTGGAAGAATTTATTAGTATATAAGGCTTTTATTATTTTTAGAAAATGAACCTACGGTTTTCCGAAATGGGGCTTTTTCTTTACTTCTAATTGTAGTTTGAAAAGAAAATCTGACTACTGTTAAGATTATTGTCATTGCACATTGTTTGTTACGTCAAGGGTGTATCTTGTGGGGATGATCAAAAGTCCAAGTAAGTTGAAACAAATTTTGTTAAAATATTCGAAGATAAAAGGGAAGTATTTCCCTTTTATCTTCGGTCCCTAGATACCGAAAAACTTGTTTTGCTCAATTCCGTCTGTTGGTCTGTCTGTTCGCAGCATAGCTATTACCCGATTGACTTCAATATGGCGATTATCTAGTAACATTTTGGTGAAAATCCAATATGGCAAAACAAAATGGCGGCCTAGTGAAATGCTAAAAAAAATAATTACCAAAAAACTACTTATCCAATTTATCTCAAATTTTGCACAAAAATTATGTAGCAATCAACTGGTGAAATATATAAATTAGTGAAATTTATAAAAATTCAGCCTGAAAAACTACTTAATGGACTGTCAAAAAAAATGTGGTGTATTACTAAAAAACTACTTACACAATTTTTCTCTAATTTTACACAAAAACCAAGTATTATTTGGGAATCAACTGTTTCAAAATTGAAGAGAATATTAAAAAATGGAGTGCCTAGAAGTTGGCACATCCCTGGCACCTCTTTAGCCACCAGTAGTATGTAACAAAATATATCTTAAAATATTTAAAAATTTCATATCTTTTAAAATCATTCGAGATTTAGGCTAAACAGTGAAATATGTTTATACAGCAATGTAGCCAAATTTTTTTTTTAAACTATTAAGTAGACTACTTACTTGGTAACTTCTAATTATAGCTTGAACGCTCATATGTTCTTCTATAACTTGTGGACTGACCGAAACTTGAGCACCAGTTGACGGTTTGGGATTTGCTGGTGCAGGATTGTTTGCACTCCTGGCTGTGACATATCCTAATGTTGTCGGAAGTGAGAAACTTGGAGGTGCCATGTAACCTAGCCCGCCTCCGTCCGAATACCGAAAATAAGCATCCCAAGACTGAAATGAAAAAGATAAGCATATTAGTGTTGGAGCCTATGAAAAAAATGTTATGATCAGCGCCGCTCTGTTTAATAAATTGATACTTGGTTCGGATACGGCTCCTAGATTCTTACCGCTACGAGAAAGCGTTATTGAGAACAACTTATTTTGAGCCAGTAATTGGCAAAACCCTCTTAACTTTTTTATTTGTCCATATATTACTACGAAATTTTGGTTGGTTAAATAAGACTAAATTATAAGTTTTTTTTTTACCATTACAGCGTTGCTCTATCTTCTAAACATTCTGACTATGCACATAAAAGAATATTCTCAAAAACCAATTTAGATAAAAGTACAGGACATGACTCTAATCACACAAGCCTATTAATAGTAATGTCTAAAGAAAATTTGACTTCTTTTTTGATAGAATGAAACATCTTCTGGATACGTGCTTTCCAATCAAGAAAACTAAAAGGAAAAGATTAATAAAGCCTGGATTACGACCGGACTTAAGATATCATGTAAACACAAACGTAAATTATTCACATTTCCTAAAATAAATCCAAATATTGTTCTTAAATCATTTTATGATAAGAATTGTATCATTCTTAAACAATTAATCAATAAGGTAATTAAATTAAATGGAATTAGATGAAGAGACTTCTACAAATGTACCTAAAACAATTTAGGAAATAGTAAAACGGCAAACTGGAAAAAATAAACAAGATTGGCAAATAAAAATTAATGATCATAATATTACTAATATACAAGAAATAGCTAATCAATTTGCTAACTATTTTTCTAATATCAGAAACCCTCTTTATAGCAATATCGCAATCCCAGAGACACCTGTAGTCCAAATAGCTTCTATCTAAACCCAACAACTACTGATATATTAAAAATATAATTTCAAATCTAAAACATACAAACTCAACAGTCTTTGTCTACTAAAAACTCATATAGACGTTCTTTCTTCTGTAACAAGTAATTTAATTAATTATTATTTTGATTCAGCATATCAGCCTATCAAGCCTCTCAGAACACTAACTCGAACTATCGTCCTATAGCGCTTGCTTCTATTATCACCAAAGTTCTCGAAAAAGTAGTTTACAACAGAGGAGACATTTTTTTGAATAAATATAATATCTTGTCACTTTCTCAATATGTATTTAGAACGGAGCTACCTGCTGGGAGTGCTCTCAGTGATCTTTTGAGTGAAATTTATAAACAACGCGATGAGAGAAATAGTTACATTGTGATAATATGTGACGTCTCTAAAGCATTTGATATGATTGATTATGAAATACTATTAAATAAGCTTTCAAATTGCGGCATAAGGGGTAACATGCATTCCTGGTTAGCATCCTGTTTACAAAACAGAACCCTGGATATAAGTGTGAATGACCGTATGAGCAGTTCTGAGTCTGAAAAAATGTGTGTGAATGCCGGAGGTCCCAAGGGTCAGTTGTAGGTCCCATGCTATTTAACTTGTTTGTCAATGACCTCCCAAAGCATATATTAACTAAAGTTGTTATGTATGCTGATGATACGACATACATCGTTAGTGAAAAGTCTTGATATTCTGGAGGGTAGAACAAGTCAAACCATTAATGATTTAATGAATTGGTTCACAAAAAACAAGTTTAAACTTAACGCTGATAAAACCAATATGCTATTCAACAGAAATACTCCTTATACAGCAATAAGTAATGTGAAACTTCATCTATATATTGAAGGAAGTGAAAATTTTGGGGTTAATAATTGATACTAAATCTCAAATTTGATACACACATCTAGCAATTAATTCAAAAATTTAATTCTGCCTGCTACTCCTTAAGAAATTTGCGTGACGTAGTGTCTGACAAAGTTTTAAATTTGGCTTACTTTCACTCGAAAATTATGTATGCTGTACAGTTTTGGGGAGTTAACACTGTTTCGAGTGCTGCGATATTTAAAACCCAGAAAAGATGAATAAGATTTATGAAAAAACTACATCCTCAAACTTCATGTAGGGATATTTTTAAGAGTACTAGAATTATGACATTTCCATCGTAATTCCCGTGTATAAAGAAGAAAGAAAATTCAAATCAGCCTCTGATTTTTACTCATATAATGCTATTTACCAGTTCGTCTAAATTTCTGAAAAAGTCTATATCACGGTATGTCGATGTACAATCTACCACCGGCAGAAACAAAAAAAATTAAGTGTAAAATAATTCAAAAAAAGGATGAAGATAATATTGACCCAAAATGTATTTTGCACTGTGCAGGAATTTAAGGACTCCCTTAGAAGTTAGTTAATAAAGATAACTATATTTTTTTTCTTCTTTATTACTTTTTTTAATCTTTGTTTTCTGGTCATATATTTCTTAATTTATATACACTTATATGTTTTTTGATTTATTTTAATATTATTATTAATATTTCTAGTTATTCACGTAACTTTTAAAATACATTTTTACTATATACCGGGTGTCCAATTAAGAATGGTCTCCGGCCATAACCCGGCAACCATTGATCACAGAATTATCGGGAAAAATGGATAAATCGGCCAAGAAAAATCGATGGAAAGTTTGAAAAATGGCCGCTAGGCGGCATAACATCAACTCAAAAATGGATATGCCGATTTTCTCTTCAATTTTCCTAACTAAGATTTGCCGAAAATATAAGCATTGTATTCTTCAGGCAGTTATGCATTTTTCTGCTATTTACCATTTTTTTAATTTTCAATAATTGAAAGTTGTGGGGGAAGGTCAAACTTTTTCTCTCAAACGTTTATATCTGTTTTGGACGAACCGATTACATTGAATTTGGAAACAGAAAAAGCGCTTTTTTTGCTCTACACGTAGAACTATTAACTGTACCGTAATGATTCTATTAGTGGTCACTAGATGGCGTTTTTCGAAATTCTTCAAATAATATGGATTTTCTCAAAAAATCAAATAGTATTACATAACTTTTTGTCATAATTTAATTGAAGGTTATAAAAGGTATCGAATAGTGAAATAAAAAATCCAGATCCTTATTTAAATTAAAAAAGTTGATGATAGTCGCCCGAATCCGAAACGTCGGATTAAAAAACTAACCTCACCAATTCGTAGAGGAGAAGAAGTGACTATGATGAAGTGAAAATTATTTTCATCTATCATTTCAACTAAGCCTATAATTTTAGAAAAGTTAAAAAAATAACAAAAAATAACTTTTATGGTTTTTCTATCAGTTTAGGCTTAGTTGAAATGACAGATGAAAATAATTTTCTCTTCATCATTGTCACTTTCTCTCCTCTACAAATTGGTGACCGGGCGACTATCATCAACTTTTTTAAATTAAATACGGTCTTTGTTACTAACTTTCGATTCTCAAATGGGGCACACTATATATATTTATACGTTTTGATTCGTTGAGACATTCTAAGTAAAGTACATTCCGGAATATAAAATCCTACCTTTTTGCCTTTTTAATAGGGCAATAAATACCCTATTAATATTTTGTACATAGGTACCCGGTGTTACAGTAAAAATATTTGTATTTTACATGCTTTGTTTTAAGGATGTCATTTATATAGTTCATATCATATTGGACAGATTTCTACCGATGCATTTTTAAATGTTTACGAAACTCTGGTAAAAGAAGTTTTAATAAGCAATGTGCTTTGCAAGGAACCAGTGAGCTGACAAAATCTTCGTTTTCTACAATTAAGGGTATTGTAGGAAAACCATTACTCAGCAACAGGGAAAAACGGTAAGATTTTCAAACACATCATGTAGATAATTGTGAAAAAGACATCATCAGGAGAAAAGTATCATCAACCCTTCACAAAATTCTCTTACAGATGGCTTCACGTTCAAAAAAGTTTAAAAAAGTCAAGTAGTGATGGAATCACAAAGATGACGGATTCTGCGACATGTTTATCTAGAACAAATGAAAAAGTATCGATCAGCCAAATAGGTTGATAATTTACGTTAATGAAACTTGGTTTGATATACATGATATTGTGCCAAAAGGGTGGGTTGACAGCAGTAAATAATGTCAAACCAAAGCACCTTCAAATAAAGGCAAACGAATAACCATGTTGCATGCTGGATCTGAATATGGCTGGGATTCAAATTGTCTGCTATTATCCGCGGAAAAGAAAAGAGATTCTTAATATCATGAAGACACAACCTCGGAACTTTTTGAACGTAGTATTATTGTTAAGGACGATGAGAGTTACCATAGTCGCCTACTAAGTTAAGATCCAAATATAGCCAATGCCAAATTTGAAATGGCATTTTTTTTTTAAATTCTGAAGACTATAAATTGTAAAAGGAATACGTTTGTGACAGTATGTATGATTGAGAAAATTAGACATACTGTTTTGCGACTTGCTCTATATTATTGTGTTTATTCCGACTGAACGTATTAGGCATCAAGTTGAGTCAAGAGTAAGGGTACAAAACGTTTCTCTTACTTTGGGTGTGGCACTGGTTGAATTATTAAAAAAGTTATAAATGATATACTTTGGAAGATTTCCATTCAGCATTCTGTAAATGTTGAAGATTCGTACATTTATGCACATATAATTATATATAAATCTGAAACGCCTTTAACCTTTTAAATGAAAAATTTACGAGTCAAGTTATCAATAAAGTGGCTTAGTTACCTAATTTTCTAAAAACAGATCTTTGGTCGTTAATATCTAAGAGATTTGCTAGGGTCTTGTGTCATTATCGAACCCAGGCATTTGTGTTTTTCTTTTAATAAAAAAAAGATTAAAGCCTATGTTATCTAGAGTTAAATAAAAGTGAAACGCAAATTTCACTTTCAGTGCAAAAACTCTCTTCGCTGTTTTTTATTTTGGGGTAGGGATCCAAAAAGAAAAGATAAATATTCAAAAAAGTCTACGTTTCGCAATTTATTGTTGCATCTTCAAGACAATTTTAAGAATTTGACTTTTATAGTCATATAAAAAATACACGAACAACACATAGGTAAACAAAGTGAAAATCATATACATGGGTTACAACAAGAAAATGAAATACCAAAACTAATTAAAACAATTGCAATGCAATCAATAATAGAGGCGCCAGAATGAAATAAAGCAACGGTGAAATAATATTTTTCCAAAAAAAAAACAAAATAATATGACATCGTTTTACCCATTTTTTTTCTGAAAAACAAGAAAACAAAGTTAATGGCTCTACCTAAATGGGGCTGGAAGGGCTGAAAGAGAAAGGGGCGAGCACCAAAGTATGATTTATGGCGTGATTATAGGATTACAGCTTACGCTACGTCACTGTTTACTATGTCTAGACGAGTGTGTCACTAGCCAAGTTTGTAGTTAACTAACACTACACTCAAACAACCATTGAACGAGCTAGGTTGAATTGTTTTAATTCGTTGTGGTGTTCCATTTTATTGTTGTAACCCATGTATGTGATTTTCACTTTGTTCACCTATGTGTTGTTCGTGTATTTTTTTATATTACTATAAAAGTCAAATCCTTAAAATTGTCCTGAAGATGCAATAATAAATTGCGAAACGTAGACTTTTTTGAATATTTGACTTTTCTTTTTGGATCCCTACCCCAAATTAAAAAACACAGCCAAGAATTATCATATTGGATCGTTAAAACAAGACACAGAAGAAAAACTCTCTGTTATGATGATTTTGGCAAAATTAAGAAACAAAGTTATGTGCAATGTTGCCAAGCTCGCCTGATTCTCTGGAAATATATATCACGTTTGTTTTTGTTTTGCTTATCTGAGGTGATTTTATGGTTTTAATGATGGTTTATGGCTTTAGTGATGGTTTTAACGACGAACCTGGGATGACCTAACGCTAACGGAACAGATCCACCTAACACTATAGGTTTTGTTAAAAAAAATCCTTGTTTTAATATAATTTGTTGGCGCATTACAGCGTGCTTTCTTTACAGCAATCCTAACCTAACAAAATCTGCATTTTCATTACTTATTATTATGTTTTGTTGAAGAGAAAACTAAAAAAAGTCGTCCCGACTGTAGCACTCGTCATATATAAACTGTTTAAAAATCTGCTTGCAATATAGCAACACTGTCCGCATATTATGCCGCATTGGAGATTTAAGAATTGACAATCCCCTTATATGTAAAAAGTATTGTTATTGTTAGAAGTCATTTAGAAATGTAAAAACAAAGTACACTTAGCCGCAAAAATAACGCACAACCAAAAATTATACTCAATTTCAAAGTTGATTTTCTCGTGAACCAGTAAATCGATTTCGATAATTTTTTTTTGAACTGAGTTAACAACTCGAAACACGAGAAATTATTTTTAAAAAATCAATTTTATTTCATAAGCGTACAAAGAGAACTAACTACAAAATGCATTTTAGTTATATTTATAAGTTCAGTAATGCTTATGTTGCATGAGAACGAAAAGATAAAAGTCTAAGAATTGCAAGTGCATAAATGCAGAATTGCATTTCTCACGGGAACGTAACTCCTCCCCTCTTAGTTGAAAGCACGTTCTTAAAGACGTGTTTTCAAAAATTTCCAAAAAGGTTTAAGGATTATTAATATTTTAGAAAATTCTATTATTTTCTTCAATATCTAAAGTATTAGAGTTTGCATTTAATTGTTTTTTCTTAGACTTTTTTACAAGTTTTTTGTATATGAAAAATATAAAAATTATTGAAATGAATATGTAAAGTAAAATTGTCCAAAAACTGGTCTTCTTTACATAAATCGTTGTGGTCATTTCTTCTAGGGCCTTCTTTTGGTTTTCCAATTTGGCTTCGATTTCTTTAGTAGTTTTTAGGTTTACGTAGTTTAAGTCCATACTAGGAGGGCTGTAGAATGAATCTCGGTTTTCCTTAATTAGACTTAAATTAAGGGTAGGTACATTAATTCCATTAAATGTTAATTGACTTGATTTATATGTTTCAAGCGTAATTGACTTTATCCGTACTTTACATCCTGGGGATGACTCAAGAAGATAGGAACCATATAAGGGTATGTTATCTTCGGATTTTTGACAATTTATGACGGCGATTACTTGTATTGGTACTGTTATCAGCCATTTGTCGTCGATTATTTTTGTTTTCTGGATCTCGTGCAGTTGAGTTTCGAATGGGTGGCAAAACGTAATATTTGTGTGATGTTTGATAAGTTGAACAGCACAGGAGGGGCTGTCTTCGACAAACGTGGTGTGGGCTTCTTTACACAAATATTTTTGTGGTTGGATTTCGTGACATCTTTGGTCCATATGGGCATATTTTGCTAGGTAGGGTTTATAAGGAATATTTACAAGAAATGATCGATTATTGTGAATTGGTAAAGGGAATAACTTAAAATATTGATATATCTCCGATTCCACAAGAGGAAGTTCAAATATAAATACAATATTAAAGTTTTTTAAGAAACTTTTAATTTCTATAATTTTTTCGAAATTAAGTATATTTTTATAAGTTACTTCTAAAGGGAGTTTATCTGAGCCTAGATGATCGTGTAAGTTCTTTATTTCTATAAATAGTTCATTTGGTTCTATTATTGAATTATAAAGTACATTAATTTTTGCAAAAGTGATACCTATTTCAATCTTATTCAGAATATCGTAGATTGATTGATAAATTGTTGTTATTTGATTGATTATTGTATATATTAAATAAAATTCGTGATTACTTATTTGTTCCATTTGAACTTTATTAATTATTTTTTCTATTTGTAAAATGCGTGACTTTAGTACCATTTGGTTATGTGTGATATTAGATATAATTGTTTTAAATTTATTAATAGTGGATTCTAAAAGTGTAATTTGATTGATAGCGTCAATTTTCAATTTATTTTGATTTTCTTGTAATTTCGTGATTTTGGCATCAATTTGCTCTGCGTCATTTTGATCTAAGTTTCCAGTTATACTTTTTATGAATGAACCTAAGGGGTTAAAAAGACCTCTTTTACTACGATAATTTTCTTGATTTGGGACAATTTGTTCTAATAAAGTTTCTATTCTTTTTTCAAGTGTACATAATGTATTAAAAGAATTAAAATATTCCTTATTGTATTCGCTGTTATTTTGAATGTTTATGTATATTGATTTTGCTTGTTTTTGAATATTTTGAAATTGGTTAATTAAGGGGGTTAGGTTAATATTTTGAACGAATGTCCAGTGATTGGATTTAAGTTTAGCGGTTCCCATTTTGAATGGTAGTATTCCTGGATGTTTATTTAAATCATGGAATTTTACGTAGCCGCCGACGATGGTCCAGCATCTGGAACAAGGGGTATTATTTTAGTTTCGTTAACATGTATAATTTCTTTGTATTTATTTTTGGGATTTTCTATTTGTATTTTATTATTTTCTAATATAGCCGTTAGTATGAATGGGCCTAAATATCTCTTTTTTATTTTTCCAGATCGATTATCTGATTTTTTATAAATTTGTGAGCCTATTATTAAATTGGTCGGGGTTTTATCCTTGTTTGCCCTATCTATAATTTTTTGTTTTAGTTCTCGTGATTCCTTTGTAATTTTGTCGTACAAAATTTGTGTGTCATTTTTATGATTATTGACATACTCGGTATATACATGAGCGGGTATTAAATCCATAGGATCTCTAGAGTCTGTGTGTCCGAAGACAAGTTCGTATGGGGTAAAATTCGTACTAGAATGGATCGTGTTATTATAGGCAATAATTGCGTACGGCATAAGTTTGGTAACTTCTACATTGGGGTCCGATTCTCGAAGTAATCGAATGTGTTCGATTAATGTGGAATGTAGCCTTTCAACAGGGGAGTTTGATTCATGGTGGTAGGGGGTAGTGAAGTGTATTTTAATATTATGTGTATTTAATAAGCCTTTAACGACTTCGTTCTGAAATTCAGATCCGTTGTCTGAAACTATTTGTTTTGGAATACGTAAAAAGGAAAAGAAATTAATTAACTGTTCACAGCACGACACTGCATTTCCAGTATAAGGCAAGGCTTGTGCGTATTTAGAGAATTTATCTATAATAGTTAGGAATTTTTGTTTACCTATGATGAAAGTGTCGATATGAACAATTTCGAAAGGTTTGCTTGGCGTTTCGGTTAATATCAAAAGTTGATCTGGGGGTTTTCGATTATATTTTGATCTTTGGCAGATTTCACAATTATTGATGTATTTTGTTACATCTGCCTTAAGTGATTTCCAATAATAATTGGCTTTTAAAAATTTGCAAGTTTCTTCGATTCCTCTATGATTTGTTTTGCCTTCATGACGATATTTAATTAGTAATTCTCGTTCGTCAGGTTGAGCATTATTTATTAATTTTGAACATTCTATAAGTTTTAAATTTTTAAAATGGTTATTCATTGTTTGTTGAAAATAGGTTCTTAGTTCTTTGGAAAAGAAATAAACATATGTTGTTTTATTTGTTAAATATTCTTTCAAAAAGTTAGTAATTACTATAATATTAGTGGGTAATGTTGCGTGAGTAATTTGATGTCCTTCGAATTTTTCACGTTTGGTTTTAACATATTTGTCATAAGGTGCTTTTTTAATAATAAGTTGATGAGCTTTATTATTAATAATTTCATCTAATATAGTCATATTGGAATGTATTGTTTCCGTTACGGGTGGTTTTATTGGAATATTAGAATGGGTTAGTTGTGTTATAGGTGGAGTTATTAGAATGTCAGAAATAATATTAATTTTGGGTGTTGTTTCAGGTTCGTGTTCTAGTCTTTCTATTGTTTGTGACACTACTTCAGAGTCAAGGATATCTGGGTTGAATTGGTCGTTTAGGAATTGCGTTACGTCGGTGTCTATATCGCCTGGGAAATTTATTAATGATTCGGATTCGATTGCATTTAATTGAATTCGGCTAAGGGCGTCAGCGTTAGTGTTTTGTTTCCCTTTTTTGTAGATTATTTCATAATCATACTCTTCAAGTTTTAGCCTCCAACGTACTAATTTCGAATTTGGTTCTTTGAGGTTAAATAACCATACTAATGGGCGATGGTCAGTATATATTTTAAATTTTTTGCCATAAAGGTAAGGTCTAAAGTATTTACATGCCCAAACGATTCCTAAAAGTTCTTTTTCAATCGTTGAGTATTTTTGTTCTGTTTCATTTAGAGTGCGCGACGCGAATGCTACAGGGTTGTCATTTGGCGGGTTGCCTTGAGAGAGAACAGCGCCGAGGGCTACATTTGAGGCATCTGTCGTAAGGACAAAAGGTTTTTCAAAATCAGGGTATTTTAGTATTGGAGCATTAATAAGCAATTCTTTTAAATGGTTAAAGGATTGAATAAAGGCTGGTGAGTGTTCAACTTTCGCTCCTTTTTTGAGACATAGTGTAAGGGGTTTCGTGATTTTTGCGAAGTCTTTGATGAATCTACGATAATATCCGGCTAGTCCTAAAAATGACTTAATGTCTTTTTGGGTTTTTGGTATGGGGAAATTTTTAACTGCGGTGACTTTATCAGGATTAGGTTTTACACCTTCGTTTGTAATTTTGTGACCTAAATAAGCAACTTCTTTGTGTAAAAATTCTGATTTGTCTAGCTGCACTTTTAAATTGGATTCTCTAAGTCTATCAAAAACGGATTTTAATCTATCGATGTGCTCTTGAAGTGACGTAGAGAAGATTATTATGTCATCAAGATATACAGAACAGATTTCATTTTGAAGTCCCCGAAGGACGTTGTTCATGACTCGCTGAAATGTAGAGGGCGCATTTTTTAAGCCAAAAGGCATGCGTCTAAATTCATAATGACCTGTATCGGTTGAGAAGGCTGTTTTAGGGATATCATTCGGTTCCATTTCTATTTGATGAAAACCGGTTGCTAGATCCAATGTGGTGAAATATTGAGATTTTCCGAGTTTATCGAGAATATCCGATATATTTGGTAAAGGAAATTTATCATCAACACTGCGTTCATTGATTTTACGGAAATCGCAAACGATACGCCATTTACGTTTACCGGACGCGTCCATCTTTTTTGGGACAATCCAAATTGGACTACTCCACGGTGACGTTGAGTTTTGAATGATACCGTTCTCTAACATTTTGTTAATTTGGGTTTTAACCTCTTTTTTATGAATTTCGGGATATCGATAAGTTTTTGTATATATAGGTGTGTCATCGGTTAGGTTTATTTTATGTTTAATTTGATTAGTAAATGTAAGTGGGATGCCCTCACAATAAAATATGTCACGATATTCGTAGCACAAGTTTCGAATAGCTCTGTATTCTTCCTGATTACAATGTGACAGTCTTAAATTTTTTAAGTTTTGTTTTTGTGTATTATCCATATATTCATTTATTTCTGTATCGGTTTCCATTTTTTCTATGAAGTTGTTTTCTACTTCATTTATGGTTTCGATATCTATGGGATTAAATATTTTTATTTTAACTGGGTTTTCGCGACTATTCGTAATTATAGTTGTTGCGTAGGAGTCAATGACTTGTACTAAAGCTTCTGGCATCTCTGCGCAACCAAAATCTGTATATTTTAAAATAACTAAACCATTCGATTGATTTACAGGCAGTTTGATTCTTTGACATGTACGTGGGGGAATTATTATTTCGATAGTTTCAAAATTATGTAAATTTGATATATTATTTTGATAATATAAAGGCAATGTTACAAATTGAGTATCTAAAGAACAATGCTTTAAATTTATATTCGCTCCAATATGTGTTAGAAAATCAATTCCTAAAAGTCCGTCAAATTTAGGTGAAAAATCAAAAAGATAAAACTTATGATTACCTGTATGATTAAAACAAGGAAATATTGGTATATTAATTACTTCATTGTGAATGGACGTAGCGTGGGCTGTCCTTACTGAGAAAGGTTCCAAAAAAATGAAATTTGAATAAATTTTGTATGCTAAATTAGGCTTTATAAAACTTTTGCCACTACCTGTATCAATTAAAAATTTTGCTTTGATTTCGGGTATAAAAATTACTGGTAAATCTGAATTTGTGTAATTATTTAAAAGTATTACGTTTGGTTGTTGGAAATTTGGTTCTCCTGAAAATTTTCTTCATTAAAATCAATTTGATTTTCATAAGGGTTATTTTCTGGACAAGAAAATTCGGTATTGGAGTCATTATACGAATATTGCGAATTATCGGTGTATTCTGGGTAATAATATTGAAATTCAGCATTGCTAGTTTGAAAATTTTCATTTTGATCATTATCTGCATTTATCGATTCGACTGATTGATTATATAGTTCTTCTACAACAATATTACGTTGTGAAGAATGTGGTTGTTGGTTTCTTCTAAGGATTGTGTTCCCTGAAGAAGTATCCATCGGCTCAGGCTTTTGTTGGCGTGATATTCCAGAAGAAGTTGGGCGTTGATTTTGGGGGTTAAAGGATGGTCTTGGGGTAAAAGTGTTTCTTTGCATAAAATTTTGATTTGGGAAATTCGATTGTCTAAAATTATTTGCGGGTTGCCTAAATTGTCCAAAGCCCATAAATTGATTATTTCCATTATTAAAATTTGGGATTGGTTGTTTATAAGAAGGCATAAAATTTGAAAATTGCTGAACGGGGTAATTCGAAAATATTGGTCTCACATTAGCAGGATAATGTGCTTGTGTAGGCAAATTTATTTTTGGTTTTTGTGAATTAAAATTTGGGTTTTTTGGTAATATGTTACTACGGTTCTTATAATACATAAAATTTTCATCTTCCAAGGCACAGCTCATTGCCTCTTCTAAAGTAACTGGATTTTTTAATCTAACCACAAGTTGCATATGGTAGTTTAGACCGTTTATGAAGGTTTTTAATACTAAATTTCCGTATTCATTAATTTTTAAAAGTTTTAGAGCTTGCGTTTCATTGCTTAAATTTACTTTGGAAAATAACAAACTGCGAGCGTCTTGCAAACGCAGGACAAATTGTTGCGGTGTTTCATTTTTTTCCGGTTTGGACGTTATTATATCTTGAATAATACAATCAATCGATCTATGATCTGAAAAAGTCGAAATTATTGCAGCTTTTACTGCGGGCCATGTATTTAATTCTATTCTAGAACAAATAATATCGGCTGCCCTACCTACAAGTTTACTTAATATAGTATCGTGTAAACATACATTTATAGGTGCATTATTGTCAGTTTTATTTCTATGATTATTATAAAAATTATCACAAGCATTAATAAATCTGTTTATTTGTTTTGGATTCCCATCAAATAAGGGAATATTGTCTGCCTGATATCTGACTAGTTCTAAATTAGGTTCAGTAGTCATTATTTTACTTATTTGAATTAAATTAGAAAAAGGTGTTAGATTTCCTTCACAATTTAAATTTCCAAAAGCTGATGTTAAATCTTCCAGTTTGCGGAATTACAAGAGACGTAAATATCAATATTTAAGATAGGATAAAAATAAAATGAAATAAGGAAAATTGAAAGGAAGCACTTACAGCAATGTACTGAAGATAATTCCAATTCTCATTCTTAAACTAGGATCAATAGGAGAGGCGATGTGGTCCTTTCCCTGGTTAGCTGCCATGAGGGTGGGACGATGTGTGTTCCCAAACTCGCACCAATAGGACGCTGGACGATGCTGTTCCAAATCCCTGGTCAATTGTGAGTTTCTTGGTACACCCTGAAGATTTTTTTTTTTTGATTGTCCGATTTTTGCCACAAATCGTTGAGACGAAACCAGAAAATACGCACGATGCGCGACTGTTGGCAATAATCCTACCGACTGCGCCAGTTAACAACTCGAAACACGAGAAATTATTTTTAAAAAATCAATTTTATTTCATAAGCGTACAAAGAGAACTAACTACAAAATGCATTTTAGTTATATTTATAAGTTCAGTAATGCTTATGTTGCATGAGAACGAAAAGATAAAAGTCTAAGAATTGCAAGTGCATAAATGCAGAATTGCATTTCTCACGGGAACGTAACTACTGTAGCTTTTTTCTTTAGTAATTGCACTATGATAAAAAAAATTTATTCAGATTTCAGTTTTTGGCTTATACAGGGTGAAAAACGAGAATAGTTTTTTTAGGTCAAATTTGAAACACCCTGTAGGGAGCGTTAGCAAAAACAACGGTTGCGTATTAAAACCATAATGTAGCCTCATGTTTTCTGAATATTTTGTTTTTTTGCTGACTCTGATATCTGTAATATTAAAGAAAATACAGAGTTTTATTCCAGAACATGTTTTTTTATCAAGATAACAATTTAACAACATTAAACTAACAATAAAATTTAAAATAATTAACAATAAAAAGCAAAAAAAACGTGCACTAGTAGCGCGTGTTTCCACCTCTTTTTCTAATGACAGCTTCACATCGCCTCGGCATACTCGATATTAAATTGGATATTTGATTTTGGTCAAGTCCATTCCAAATATCGGTAACCATCCTTTCGACATCTTGCAGGGTGGCAGGAGGGGGCTGACGCTGTCTCAGTGCCCTACCAATAATATCCCATAAATGCTCGATAGGATTCAGGTCGGGACTGTGCGGTGGCCAATTTAGAGTTCGAATATTTACTTCATGTAAATATTCATTGACGATGCGCGGTACATGAGGCCTTGCGTTGTCGTGCATTAGTAAAAAATTATTACCAATGTACGGTGCGAAAGGGACAACGTGCTCAGACAAAATGTCATTAATATACCTTTCACTATTTAAAGAGCCCCCACGTAAAGGTACGATATCCGTCCGTGCGGTTAAGGAAATTCCTCCCCAAACCATCACAGAGCCTCCATTAAATAAAGTTGTTTCACGTACGTTACACTGGGTATAACGCTCACCTGGCCGGCGGATAACTCTTAAACGTCGATCGGAGCTATATAGATAGAACCTAGATTCGTCTGTAAATAGAACGTGTTCCCAATCCTCAATAGTCCACATTACATGTTGAATATTGTGAACTGCACTGAGTTGCATCAAAAGTTTCCTTGACGTGGTAAAACGTTCTCTTAAAGCACGCAGTCTAATATAGCGATCTTGAACAACTGTAGTTACTCGAGGTCTGCCTGGTCGTGGACGTATGTTATAGTCATTGGTTTCTCTGAAGCGTTGGACAACACGAGAAATTGTTGTATGCGAAAATCCTAATCTCAAACCAATAGCATTGTAGCTTACTCCTTCGTTATGTAACGTCACTGCCTGAACACATTCATCACGAGTCATATTCCTTCTAACCCGTTCCATTTTCACGAAAGAACTTAAAGAATAAACTTAAATTATTCAGCTTGAGACGATAGGTACATAAATAAAGGAATTGTCAAAACTGACATTTGCTGACACTGTTGATTTATCATAGCCTACTAAGCGCTTTTTTTGGTAAACGTAATAAGTATCCAATAAAACTGTGATTTATTGAATAAAAACATGTTCTGGAATAAAACTCTGTATTTTCTTTGATATTACAGATATCAGAGTCAGCAAAAAAACAAAATATTCAGAAAACATGAGGCTACATTATGGTTTTAATACGCAACCGTTGTTTTTGCTAACGCTCCCTACAGGGTGTTTCAAATTTGACCTAAAAAAACTATTCTCGTTTTTCACCCTGTATAAGCCAAAAACTGAAATCTGAATAAATTTTTTTTATCATAGTGCAATTACTAAAGAAAAAAGCTACAGTTCAAAAAAAAAATTATCGAAATCGGTTTACTGGTTCACGAGAAAATCAACTTTGAAATTGAGTATAATTGTTGGTTGTGCGTTATTTTTGCGGCTAAGTGTATATAAGTTATTTATATTTTAATGAAAATGAGAGTTATAGAAAACTGTTACTTATTTTAGGAATTTGTAAAGGCACACAATAAAACTTCCTCAAAATACGGTAAACTTTAAATAAATAGGATCTGAAGTAGAGGTGATTATTAGATAATTTTAATTATATTGGTTAAAAAGCTCTATACACCATTTAAAATTTTAAAAAAATTACAAATGCGCGGGTTCGTTAACGACACAAGAACCGATTGGCTTTACCTTAAGCCTGGGTTACAGATTGAAAGCTTTTGCGTCTTGCGTCACAGTTTGCGCTGTCCTTGAAGCTTAACGTAAATCAATTGGTACTATTATATTCTTGCCGCCAGCCGTTTGAGTTTCCGCTTGCCGTCGAAAAGATGGCGATCTTTAACTTTGACGGAAGCGGCTAGCGTAAATCGACGTTTGTGTTAAGCTGCAACCAATGAAATTGCTGGATTTTAGAGGGCCTTTTCAAAACGTTCGTCCTTCGTAATAAATTTGACATTAATATATACACATAACATCCCCGTCCACATAAAAACACAGCTTAGTGTCATTGTCTTTAATTTGAAAAAAATACTGGTAGGGGTTTTGAGTATTTCTACCACCTTCTTTGTCTCCTTTTCTTCAACAACGTTACAGCTGCGGCACACATTAAAGCCCGAGTTATAGATTAAAACCGTTTGCGCTTTGCGTCGCCTGTGGAATTAACCTTACTTTAATGTTAATATTTATCGCCTTTTGGTATAATGCAATTTTGTCTTGCTTGTTTTTCAGTTTATGTGCGGTTTTTTTTAATTTACTGAGCATGGATAGATAGAACTAGGCATTGTGAATATTAATATGTGTCGCAGCTGTAAAGTTGTTGAAGAGAAGGCGGCAAAGAAGATGGCGAATTCGGCCTGTTAATTGGGGTGGAAATACTCAAAACTCCTACAAGCATTTTCGTAAAATTAAAGACAATGACCCCAAGCACTTTTTTAAATAGACGAGGATGTTATGTGTATATATTAATGTCAAATTTACTACGAAGGACGAACGTTTTAAAAGGCTCTCTAAAATCCAGCAATTTCATTAGTTGCAGCTTATCGCAAACGTCGATTTTCGCCAGTTGCTTCCGTCAAAGTTAGAGATCGCCATCTTTTCGACTGCTAGGCGAAACTCAAACGGATGGCGGCAAGTATATAAACGTACCCATTGCTTTGCGTTAAGTAATCTTCAAGCACATCGCAAACGGCGACGCAAGACGATGATTATCCATTCTCAGCAAATTAAAAAAACCCACATAAATTTAAAAACTAGCAAGACAAAATTGCATTACACAAAAATGCGATAAATACAAACACAAAAGTAGGTTAGTTCCTCAGGCGACGCAAAGCGCAAACGTTTTCAATCTATAAGACGGGCTAAGAACCAGTGTAAACGCTTAGCTTAAACGGATGACACAAGACGCAAACTTGTTCAATCTATAACCCAGGCTTTACAGTGTCAGTCGTGTAGCTTTAAAGCATATTATTATGTAAATATTAAAAAATATATATTACATATATAACATAGTACCGGATGAACGCTGTTTTGATCCACCAACCATGAATTGTATACGTTTTCAAGGTACTGACTTGATGCCGCATTAAGAAAATGTTCTGGTTTACCATTATAAGATTCTGGCAATGGTGCAACATCAAAATCTTTTGCAGTAATAATTGGTTCCGATAACAGAGAACGATGCAAGAGCCGTTTTTGTCGCATCTTGAATGTTATTAACGATATTCTCTGCATTTTTATGGTTTTGTACGCTAATTAGGGTTTAATGATGTTTTGACATTGACAACGTCTTCTAGACATTTATATCGGACATTCAAAGTTTAAAGTACATTTTTATTAATTTTACCACCGCACTGTTCTTTAATTGGTATGTCGGTAATTTCGTCAAAAGTATTTATCAAAATTTCAGTATACAATAAAAATTTTGGCAGTTGATTTATGTTATTAAAATAAAAGCAAATATGCAAATGCTGATTTTCGAGATACAAGGTGCTAAAACATTAAAATACTTAATAAAATTTCGGTTGAGCTTACTAAAGCATATTTTGATGATTTTTGCTTGTTAGTAGATTCGGTTTCGCAGATCAAATTATTTCGGCGATGTTTCGTTCTCTATTATTCATGAAATAATTCTATAATGTGTTTTCACTATTTCTCTCTTTCTTTGCAAAAAAATCCCGAAAATTGTATAGAAAATCGGTAGAAAAATAATCAAAATATACATGTTATACATATTTTTTTATTAACAGCGATATTTCGCATTAAAAACTTGTAACAAACTAATAAATATATGTAATTTTGTATTTCGTGTCTTTTCTATCAGTTATATACAGAATTTGCCGAAATATTTGTGAAAAGAGAGAGAAATAGTAGACTTTGATGATAAATAACTTGAGAACAAAACATGGCTGACAAAGTAACTAGCAAAAAACGGCCGGTGTAAATTTATACCATATACTTTTTCGTTACTTATTACTTATATATATTTCGTATATTACTACCAGGGTTGAGATGATTTAAATCATTCGATTAAAATCATCACTGGAAACAAACGATTTTTAATAGAAAAAAATATGATGTTTTTATTAAAAAACAACAAAAACTGCCCTTTCTATTGATTAAATGTCTATTTACCAAACTAAAATATTGAAAATTCTTTTTTGAAGTTGAGTTGAAAAAAGCTAGATTTCTAATATTACATTACTTAATATTAAATCTAAAAATAAGTATACTTTCAAATAGAACAAGTAGGTATTACATTTTTAAAGAAAAATACTAATTTAGAGGCGTTTTCAATGCCAAGTCTATTTCTAATAATAGAATGAATAAGATATCTTGAGATTGAAATCTTCACCACTGTAGTGCGGTCAAATTTTGTACTAATTCGCTAGAAACGAAAAGGGGTCTGACTACACTGGGGACAATATTTTTCTAACATAGGCCAGCTCATTATTTTCACAATAGAAATACCCTCCCAATAATAAAAAAAAAAAAATCGGAAAGCCCTAATACGTACCACTTTTTAATAGCCTAATTAGAACCTTTTATATTGGCAGGTAAACAATTTTATTGTGGGGCGGCTAAAATGGGTCCATTTTACGACAAAAAATTACTTAGACTGGGTTGTTTACAACATTAGACATAAAATAAACGTTAAACATCACTCTTCTGTTGAAGAATTGAGTGGTTTTCTGTGTATTCATAAGCAAGTGTATGTGAAGACAAGAATGTCGAGTCAAACGCGCCGAAATTGCAAAATTTCTCCTTACAAATTTTGTTATATTTGTGGAGAATTTTTGGTGAAATCACAAGCCAGGCCATTTTCCGAAAATGTAAAAAAAGCCTATTTTAAATATTTTGGTGTGTTAATTGGGGATCAAGATAAGCGGTGGGTTCCCTATATGTGCTGTGTTAGTTGTAGTGTATCATTGGTACAGAGGATGAAGGGAAAGAGAAAAAGTATGCCTTAGACATATGACAAAGACAAAGACTGAAGGTTATTCCAAAAAGGGAAAGTACAGTATAGAATATCCAAATTGGCAATATGCCATACGACATGTTCCTCATAATGCAAATTTGCCAGTGCCGATTGCGCCTTTAAATTGGCAAGCTATTGATTTGGGAGATAATGGAGATAACTCATCAGGCAGCTCAGAAGAACAGTGCACCGATCCCTCTTTTACCACAGGTCCCAGTTTCGGCGAGCCACATTTGATTTTTCAAAGTGAATTAAATGATTTAGTACGTGATTTGGGGTTATCCAAGCAACAGTCAGAACTTCTGGGTCCCCGTCTTAAGGAATGGAATCTATTCGCCAAAGAAAAAAAAATACGAATTTCAGAAAAAGAAATGCTATGTTTTCTGAATTCTACAGTATGGAAAATTCGTTGTTCGCATGTACTGATATAGACAGTTTAATGCAGGAACTTGATATTGAACATTTTCCCCGTGAGTGGCGCTTATTCATAGACTCATCTAAATGTAGCTTCAAAGCTTTGTTATTGCATAATGGAAATTTAAAACCATGCCCATTCAGTTGCAATGAAAGAAAATTATGAAAATATGCGCACGATTTTGGATAAAATAAACTACAGTAGGTATAAATGACAGGTATGTGGGGACTTAAAAGTTATAGCGATTTTAGTGGGACTTCAGGGGGGATTTACAAACATTGCTGTTTTCTTTGTTTATGGCACAGTCGTGCAATAAATCAGCATCATGTAACAAAAATTTGGCCAGAAAGAAGCGATTTTCAACCGGGATCTCAAAATGTTAAATTTATACCTCTTGTTGATTCCAAACATGTCCTTTTGCCTCCTCTTCATATTAAACTTGGGCTGACGAAAAACTTTGTGAAAGCTTTGAATAAAGATGGTGATGGATTTAAAAACCTAAGACAAGTCTTTTCCCAGTTAAGTGATGCCATGTTAAAAGAAACCATTTTTATTGGGCCACAAATCAGAAAATTGCTGGACGGTGTCAATTTCACGGAAAAGCTTACCAGGCAGGAACTCAGAGCATGGAATTAATTTGTTAATGTAGTAAGTGGATTTTTAGGCAACAATATGGATGAAAATTATGAACAATTAGTTAATGAACTGCTTAGATGCGAACAGGGTGAAAGGTTTCACCAAGATATCAGAACAGTGGAAATTCGGTACCAAGGACGATGGGATCCAGCCATGATGGGTGACTACTGTTGGTTTTTGAAGAGAGAAGATAGGACACCTCATAAACGGGAAAAATAAAGTTTATTTAGTGTTTTAAGTTAATATTTTTCTTAGATGTTTGGTATGTTTAATAGGCGAAAACTCAATAAACAGGGTTAAGAATTTTCTGAAATCATTTTTGTAAAAAGTTGTAACATTCGATATGGTTCTACAACTCTAACAAGAAAACCCTACGTGCTACAACTTTCTATTTGTCATTTTCGTATTTAGATAGGTCCATTCTATTTGATTATGCTATTCTGATTTGTGTTACAACAAAAATTTTTTTTTGTCGGCCAGTGCTATTAATGGTAATAATGCTGTGTTTGGGAAATGTTTACCAGCAATACCTAAGCAGTTTTTTTTCTCCGCTTGATAGAGGGTATTCAATTTTATTTCTGATAGGATCCAGTAAGTATACCAAAGAGTGAAAAGGTGTTAAACTTTGATTTGAAGAGGTGATATTGAAGTAAGTTTGAGTCCTCATTTTCAATATTATCAAAAACAGCCATACGTTTTTTGCATGCCTCAACTGCATTAGATAAAGAGTTGTTGAAACGTATATAGTGACACAGAAATTGGTTTGAAAAGTTTTAAAAAATCTTCAGCAATTTGTTTAATATAAATATTCGATACTTTTCAAAAATCACTGAATAATTGTCATCTTTGGGTTCCTCACAAATTTGTAACAATTTTGGCCACCTACTGATATAACTTTCCAAGTAGTCAGAAACTGTATTTAATCGAACACTTGTATATAAAATATAAAAAAACACATATCTTTCACGAAAACACTTATCCTATGACTTGATTGACTGGATCGTTACTTGATGAAAAACCATTATTAACAATGTAAATAAAAACACTTTAAACTTAGTTTAAATACCGTTTGTCTGACGAAGCTACAGTGTTAGCGAAATATATGTCACAAGTTGCGAATAAAAGTGAAAATCTGAAACAGTCTAAAGTATTTTATTTACATTGTTACTTATCCTATGCTGAGCAATGTACATTATAAAGTAAAAGTATCAATAAGACAATTATAAAAACTGTATATAAAATATAAAAAAACACATACTCATACATATACATACGTACATATATAAACGAGCAAAACACCTGAATGTAAAAATTGGGTAATTCATTGCTTCCCCATTTTTTCGCATACTGTTGATACTTGCTTCGTTGTATGTAACAAAACTGGTAGCATTATATTCATCTTTACATTTTTTTATCAAACCAATGGCCATATCTGCAGGTGTTCAGCCGTGTGGAGAAGACCGGAAGTATTAACACTTTCTAGAAGAACACAGTTCCAGTTGTCAAAACTGCACATATTATAGGGTCGTTGGGAATATTAGATCAACCATCGGTAGATATACTAAGAGACTGCACCAAATAATTTCTTTAAAGATTTAGATTTTTCTTCTTCAAATATTTCTTTTAAAAAGGTTGATGACAACTGAATCTGAAGGTGGTTTGTAGCCTGGTTTTAACATTTCAATAACCTTAAGAACCTCTGTATATGCAATTGACATAAAACTGCAACTTGTGGCAAAAATTGATCTAGCTAGTTGCTTGTCTATTTCTTTTTTCTTATCTTGACATGTTCTGACAACAAAGTAGGACAAGGGGGTTAAACTACTGCTGCTTTCACTTGGTCTCCTAAATAGCTGTCGACGTTATAGTTATCACATCACCTAAGTCACTTAACTGATTTTTACACATTTTCCAGAGATTTTTAAGCCTATCCACTAGTCACTGCATTTTTCATTACATTTTAACCGAGTTTTGGCCGTAACTTTTAATTTGACAAGATGTTGATTTTTCTGAACTCTGATTTCAAGAGTTATTTATATCATATTTGGTACCCGTTATACAATAATTAATACTAATAGAGAGACTAAAAAAAGAAATAGAAAAGTTTAATAAAAATTAGAATGGTACTTTGTTTCGGGCTGCGACCTTATTAACCATTCCGAACTCAACTCAACTTTTCTTAGACTTCAGTGGCCATTTTTTACAAAATCAAATTCCTTTTTCTTTTCTCTAACTTTTTTGTTTCTCATACATTTTCGATGTTTTGCGTCGTTTAGAAGTTATTTGCAAAAGTATTCATTCACGCATCAGCTGTACTACTGCCCCACATAAACCCGTATATCAGTTTTGATTGAGACTGGTACTGTGTATTTCCAAATTTTACATTTTTATGACAAATAGTTTATTTCATATTTCAAGATAATAGAATTTCTTAGCGTCACTTTTTCAAATGTCAATATTTCAGAAACGGAGATAGATAGACCTGCGGTTTGCTTTATCAAATATTTCTAGAATTCCCCGTAGAATTCAAATATGCCATAATATACAGGGTGTTCTATTTAAAAAAACGAAAGCGTCAATTTTTGATAGCTTTGCGACGTCATTTGTTTCTGTTCTTAGAAAATTCTTAGGATTTAAGAGAAACTTTACAACTTTTGTATTTGAACTTATTTCCTATATATTATAATTAAACCGCCAGAGGTTGTCAAAATATGAGGAACTAACCTGTACACACTGTATATACAGTGTGGAAAAAAGTATGGACTACCCCTAATAATTTGGTAGTCTGTAGGTTTTATGGAAAATGCTCGAACACGTTAATTTAGTTTTTTAGTTTCTCACATTCTGATAAAATTGATTTGTTTTTTTATTGACATCTGTCAAAAATATGACGTAATCGACATTTTTTTAAATGGCAACATATGGCATGTGAAACATCATTTGGAAGCTCCTGTTTCGCTCAGTATGTTCCTAGATTTTAGTGCGATTCTGTTGTGCCATTTCAAAATGGCGACTGTTCAATTGTGCGTGGAAAAAAAGTATGGACTACCCTTAATAATTTGGTAGACTTCAGGTTTTATGGAAAATGCTCGGATACGACAATTAGGTTTTTAGTTTCCCACATTCTGAATATATATATATATATATAGATATGTCAAATAATTGAGCAAGCGCCATTTTTAAATGCCACGGCCGAAGGGGGCTAAAATCTAGGAACATACTCAGTGAAACCAGAGCTTTTAAATGATGTTTCACATGCCATATGTTGCAATTAAAAAAATGTCGATTACGTCATATTTTTGACAGATGTCAATAAAAAAACTAATACATTTTATCAGAATATGGGAAAATAAATAATTAATTACCGTGTTCCAGCATTTTCCATAAAACCTGAAAACTACCAAATTATTAGGGGGAAGTCCATACTTTTATTTCACGCACAATTGAACGGTCGCCATTTTGAAATGGCACAATAGAATCGCACTAAAATCTAGGAACACAGTGAGTGAAACAAGAGCTTTCAAACGATGTATCACGTGCCATACGTACCGTTTAAAAAAAATGTCGATTACGTCATATTTTGACAGATGTCAATAAAAAAACAAATAAATGTTATCAGAATGTGACAAACTAAAATACTAAATTAAAGTGTTTAGAGTCTCTATGCGGACGCGAGGAAGAAAGCTTCGAAAATGCCAAATGTGATTTTGGCGAAACGTCAGCAAAACTGTTCTTTTCAGAACGACAGTAGTGAACGGATGTACACCCGGAATGAAAACACATTATATATATATATATATATATATATATATATATATATATATATATATATATATATATATATATATATATGTATATATATATATATATATATATATATATATATATATATATATATATATATATATATATATATATATATATATATATATATATATATATATATATATATATATATATATATATATATATATATATATATATATATATATATATATATATATATATATATATATATATATATATATATATATATATATATATATATATATATATATATATATATATATATATATATATATATATATATATATATATATATATATATATATATATATATATATATATATATATATATATATATATATATATATATATATATATATATATATATATATATATATATATATATATATATATATATATATATCCAAATATATATATATATATATATATATATATATATATATATATATATATATATATATATATACGTTTAATATACATATATATATATATATATATATATATATATATATACATTATAATATTAGGACGTCAAAGAGGATATACCAAAACTATATATATATATATATATATATATATATATATATATATATATATATATATATATATATATATATATATATATATATATATATATATATATATATATATATATATATATATATATATATATATATATACATATATATATATATATATATATATATATATATATATATATATATATTACTATTAACACGAATTGCCTACACACTATAACAGTAGGAATACTGTGTTCCTTTAGTAAATCGTAAATCTGAATTAATGTGCATCCTATATAGTCTATTGGTTTAATGTTATTTTTTAGAAATAATATTTGTTGAGTCTATATAATGGCTTTTACCCTTATACCAACTGCTATGTTCATGCAAAATTTGAAAGCAATTTCTCCAAGATTAGACAAGTTATAGATTTTTGGTATGAATGAGACTCATATTTTCTACAGCGCGACTTTTCGTTTCTGACATATTCGCCATCCTAGTGTACAATCTTACAATACAAATTTTGACCTGTGGATGTGGATTTGTCTCGTTAGCTTAGCACCAAGTTTGACAATAAAAACCATCCTTAAAATTATATTTGTCACTAACATCTAGAACCGAACACTCTATTGTATAGGCACGCGTATATCCCTGATCATTGCTTGCCAGTCTCATTTTATTGACAAATTTGGCTTTAACTATAGTTTTAATGACAAATCTGGTGCTAACCTATTGGGAGAAATCAACCTAATAGATTAAAAACTTTATTATAAGAAGATACATTTTGATGGCGAATATTTCGAAAACGAAACATCGACGTCGTTGAAAAAATATGACTTCGGATTTATGATCAACGCCCCAAAATCTATATGTATACCAAAAATCCTTAAAATAGGTCAAGTGAAGCTATACTGCATAATTACCCTTAATTTTTAAGTATTTGTTTCTTCGAAAAGTGATATTCAGTGTAATAATCAAGAATATCCAAAGCTTTTACTTTAACTAATTTGAGATGCAAACTGCTATTTTCTATTTATTTGCTATTTTTTTACTTACCAAAGGTTCTCTAATTTTTGAAAATATTATAATTTTATTTGTAATCGACATACATAATCAAAGAGCAATGTTATTATCTCTATAATTTACGTAGCTTTTCTATATGGAGTTTGTTGTATCAATAATAAAATTGATTTGTTCAAATTAAGTTTTATATTGTTAAAAAATCCTCGAAGGTCTCTGTCTCATAATATATTTTATGTATTTTAAGTTTCTACTAATATACACAAGCTTAGAAGAACAAACGAAACTATGATAAATTGCTTACCGCATGAACGCTTTTCGGATCCTTTACCCAAGAATTATACATTTCCTCCAGATATCTTGCCGAAGATCCATCTAGAGGGGGTTCTGATGGGTAGGGGACTCCTTTGTCTGGGAGGCAAAGGGAAGTACTAAAATTTCTTTGGATTGTTTGATAACCATTTTGCGCAGCTTGAAGCAGTCGCGTTGCTGCCGGTGCCAGATATCCTATCATACTTAACGATAAACCGGGAATTTAGAAAATATTCTTCAGTGAAAAGGATTACAAGAATTTTTGTGTGACAGTGACAGTTGTGCCAATTTCTAAGTTAATATTCGAAGGTTAACATCAAATAATTAAAAAGGAAGACATTTCACTCGCTTGATTTTATAATTCTCTACAGGTTGCAAATTTATTCATATTCAAATCTCTGGTAGAAGATTCATCTAATAAAAATATAAACAGCGACCTTCAAAAACTTCGGTTTTAAGATAGAGGCTTATATACGTTTTTTGATACACCTCGTGCATTTCTAGAGATTTTAAAGTCAAATCTGGTACGCGGTATACTCCGACTAATGCTAGTAAAGTTTTAGAAAAATCTAGAAGGTATTGCAGCTTTTTATATATATGATGCTTTATTCAATATTCCAGAAACTGGGTGAAAAACTCTAAAACTAAAAACATCCTCTCTAGTTGCTACTTGGAGAATTACATAGCTGTATTTATAGCTGTAATTTAAATTTTAATGAAAAATATTACACACAATGTAAAACTGAGAGTGATTAAAAAATATATTATGAACGAAAAACAGGGCTACCACTGCCCTTAACTGGGATATTCAGTTGTGATCAAAATGCTCTACAGAATGTCTGAAAACTTTGTGTGTTGAATTAACATTCGGAGCATTTTTACATTTTTTCTAAACACTCTGTAGAATATTCTGATATACTCCAGATAAGAAGCAGTGTTTTTTTAATAACTTCGTTGGATACTCCGTTATTACTGAAGCAGAGTATATTTGCGTTACATCTTATGAAGGGATCCAGATGCAGATAACTCTTTAAATGGAAATATCTCGGTAATTTTTGAAATATTGAATACAGGGTGTCCCAAAAAAGCAAAGCAAATACCAACTTTCTTTTTTTTATATAATATACCACATTTTTTAATGTTTTTGAATTTTATATTAAATTCTGCATAAATTGGGAGAGTAACATCGCAGAAAAGGGGTAGTTTTGTGACTATCTCAGCGGCCATATCAGCAACTGGAAACTCAATTCCCCAATTTTGTATATTTCCCGGAGATCATTTTTGCGATCATTATCTGAATAATTATAGGTACGTAAAGGACACATTTATTACTCGGGCAGCTCAGACTTACAACACAGATATGGAGTGGCCGTAATAATCTAATATTACTTACTCTCTCCGATAAGATCTCCAAATCAGTTGTGGACTATGTACCTCTCAGTGATCGGGTCATCCTTGTAAAACTGTAAACAACGCATTGAACGATGAACATAATACAGATTTATGCTCCAATAAGCGACAAACCAGATGCAGAAATCGAAGAATACTACAACAGCGTTGACGAAACTGTGAGATTTACAAAGAACAGAGAACTGACAATAGTGATTGGGGATTTTAATTCAAAAATTGGATCAGGTACTGAAGGAGACATTGTTGGAGCTTACGGTCTTGGTGTAAGAAACTCCCGCGGAGAGACTTGTTCAGTTCTGCACGGAGAATAACCTCACTATTGCCAATACCTTTTTCAAACTACATCCCAGGAGATTATATACGTGGAGATCACCCGCTGATGGTTATCAGAAAATTGTAAGAAACCAAATAGACTTTATACTGGTAAAAGGTGATCTCAAGAGAATGTTAAATCTGTGAAAACGTATCCTGGCTCAGATGTGGGTAGTGATCACAACCCCGTAGTAATGGATTTTAAAATGAAACGCTTCAAGAGAGTCATAAAAGCGAACATATCAGCGAACATAGATATAGGAAGACTCAAAGATCAAAACACAAAAATCCAAATAGGTTCTAAATGTGAGGAAAAGCTGAAGACGATTAAGAAATCAGAGCAGCCAGAAGTAGACACAACCTGGAATGGAATCAAAGACGTAATAACCAATATACAGGAGAACGACATCGGGTTTAGGGTGCACAACAAGAAGCAGGACTGGATGACAACGGATATTCTGCAACTTATGGCTGAGAAAAGAAAATATAAAAGAAAACACCAAGAATATCAAGAGTTGAACAGGGTCATTAGAAAGGAATGCAGAGAGGCGAAGGAAAAAATGGATGTCTGAAAGAGGAAATAGAACATGACAGCTTCAACTAAGAATCAATAAGAAAGTGAAAGAAATGACAAACAGAATCCGGAAACAACAAGAAAATATTCTGAGAGACACCAACAATGATATAATTGTGGGGGTGGAAGCTAAACTTAGAAGATGGAAGGAGTTCGTTGAAGACCTTTTTAACGACGATCGATCAGAACGACCATCATTAATGGACGACGACAACAACGAAGAAGTACCCTACATTACCAAGAATGAAGTCATACATGCAATAATGGCTCAGAAAAATGGTAAAGCTACAGGACCAGACAAAATACATGCAGAGGTCCTAAAAGCAATAGCAGAACAAGAGGGAGTGGTCCTGGAGATAGTGACTTCACTATTCAACGCAATTTACAGCTCCGGGAAAATACCTTCTGACTGGCTGAAGTCCACATTTGTAACACTGTCAAAGAAAACTAATTCCTCGCACTCGACTATCGCATGATAAGCCATATGTCTCATGTATTAAAAGTATTTCTAAGAATTATTCACACGCGAATATTCAGAAAATGTGAATATCAAATAGATGACACTCAATTTGGTTTTCGAAGTGGAGTTGGTACGCGGAAGGCACTTTTTTCCCTAAGTGTATTAACACAATGGTGTAGAGACATGAATGTTGACATATTTGCATGTTTCATAGATTATCGAAAAGGCTTCGATCGTGTTAAACACGAGAAGATGATCGAGATATTGAAGGCCACAGGAATTGACGGGGAAGATCTGCGTATCATAACCGAACTCCATTGGCACCAAACATCAGAAATCAGAGTAGAGCAAGCAACTTCGGAAAGTGTTTCTATCAGGAGAGGAGTGAGACAAGGCTGCGTGCTCTCACCACTTCTCTTTAACATATACTCAGAGGCCATATTTAAGGAGGCTCTAGAAGGATCTGACGGAGGAATTAGAATAAACGGTAAAGAAATTAACAACATCAGATATGCCGATGACACTGTAATATTTGCAAATAGCCTCGCAGAATTACAACATATTATGGATCGTGTAGTATATTACAGTAAACTATATGGACTCTCCGTAAATATATCCAAGATCAAGACGCTTGTGTTTTCTAAAAATGCAATACGTGCAAATCTGCAAATTGATAGAAGTACCGTTGAGCAAGTATCCCCATATAAATACCTGGGAACTATAATTAATGAAAAATGCGACTCAAAGTAGGAGATAAGGTCAAGAATAGAACAAGCTAGAAGGGCCTTCATAAATATAAGGAATTTCCTTATAAGAACGGATCTAAGCTTGGATTTAAGAGTTCGCATGCGACGATGCTACATTTTCTCCACGTTATTGTACGTATGTGAAGGTTGGACCCTTGATCCTGAGATTGAGAAAAGGATAGAAGCATTTGAGATGTACTTATACTGAAGAATATTGCGCATATCATGGATCCAGAGAATAACTAACGTTGAAGTTCTCAACCGTATGCACAAACACAAAGAACTAATGCTTACTATCAAATGTAGGAAAACACATATATAGGACATATAATGAGAGGAGAGAAGTATGAAATACTTAGAGTCATCATAGAGGGAAAAATCCAAGGGAAAAGATCAGTCGGAAGACGCCAAAATTCATGGTTAAAGGATTTGAGAAGATGGTTTCAATGTACATCGACCGATATTTTTCAGGCAGCAGTTTCCAGAACTCTGATTGCCATTTGGATCGCCAACATTCGACAGGAGGCGGCGCGCTAAGAAGAAAATCTGAATAATTCACCGGGATCAATATCAATTTTGATGCATTTTGCCTAATCGGTTTCAGCTCGATTCGCATATCATAATGGGCGTTAATATCTTATTTTTATCATGCTGCAAAAACTGTTTTAAATACATATTCCCGATACATTTTTTATTACGCTTTGATCAGTCATCGCCTTAACTTACTCTGCCGAGGCCGGCTGTAAAGAAGTTGGTGCTCTATATCTACATTTTCCAGTATTTTATTTGATGAAGCATTGGATATAAACCGAAATAAGCCTATATTTTTTAAAATCCGCGAAAAAGTTTTAGCCAGGTATGGAAAAAAATAGGATTTCCTATTTAAACAAATTGGTAAATTTCGTTTTTCGGATCTTTCCTCGTTTTGAAATTTTCCTTTTATTAGGAATAGTGAAGTATAGTGATTTGTTCCGCACATAGTCATTTAGTAACACATGTAAGTTGTGTTTTTTTCACTTTTGTAGACAGAAGATAGAATTCAAGAGGGAATATCCAGTTAAGTTACTTTACAGATTGGTTTTGCCCATATTACCCTGAAGTTCCCTCATAAGGAGTTCCTCCTTTTTTTCTAGGAAAGGTTCCTCCTTTTTTCTAGGAAAGGGTCCTCCTTTTTTCTAGTTAAAGGTAACACGATTTGTATATGTAACTAACTACTAATGATTATGCGGCATTAAATAGGATCAAACTTCACTATTTCTAATAATAGGAAGAAATAAGAACGAAGGAAGTTCCAGGAAAAGGAAATTTACCGTTTTAAATTTTGTTTTCAATATACCGCTATTTTGTTCCACTATACTGAATTCGTCTCAGTTTTTTTGGCTATACCTATACCTATGATGTTTTAGAACTGTCATTAGGCCGCCATTTTGTTGAATTCGTATCAAAATTTAATTAATTTGTTCCTATATAAAAAAAAGAAAAAGAAAAAGTTCGTGAAAACCAAGGTCGCTGAATTTAGACCAAATTGTATACGATTGGTTTTACAAAGTATGGTCTAAGTATATTTCAGTATCTGGTGCAATAATAAAAAAGGCACTAGTGGTTGCACGGAATGAGCTAGAATTTGATTTGAGAGTCTCATGTGGATGGTTGGAGAAGTTCTGTAAAACATAAATCAGTTTGTGGTGAAGCAGCCTCACTAGATTTGGTCCAGGTTTCTGATTTAAAAAAAAACAATTAGCTACAATTATGAGAGGTTATACCCCCGCGAGACATATTTAATGTAGACGAAACGGGACTTTTTTTTGAGCCTTGCCGAACACAACAGAGACTTATCATTCTCACCTGCTCCAATATGGATGGGGAAAAAGACAAACCTATGTTTATTGTAAAAAAGAAGAATCCTCGCGATGTTTTAGTGGTATCCCAACAAAGTCATGAATGACTGGGAAAATATCGGCAGATTGATTAGCCAAATTTCACAGAAGGATGCAAAGGCAAAAGAGAAGGTACTTTTGTTTTTAGTTAACGTTGCGTCTCATCCAAAACTCTACTCTGAAAAATGTAAAAATAGTATTCTACCACCAAATTTCTCATTGTCAACCACTGGATCAAGGAATTATACAAAATTTCAAAAGTATTTATTAATGTTGTAAACCCTTTAATCTGGACCGTATCTGTTGTGAAAAATGTCTAAGATAAAACTGTCAGCAACCGATATATAATCATATGCCAATATTGACGAAAATTTACTTAAAATCCTGGCATAAGTGTACACGAGTGTATTCGTGACTTTCAAAACGTGCAATGAATATCTGACAATGGCAGTGATGTGGATGAATACATTTTTACTACGGATATTACAGACATTAAGGAAGCTTATAAAAAGTTGAGTGATTATTTATTTTTTATCATATCTGGAGATAAGAGAAAATATCTCAGAAGGCGTGTGTAGAAATCCAAATTGTTATGTTGCTTGGTAGAAAAATCAAATTTTCGACTATCCGCCATTTTGTATTGAAGATTTAAATATTAGTTTTTTCTAAATGATTGCTCAACGGTACGCAGTCCTAAAAAAAATCTTCGAGTCATACTTAAACAAGACTAAATTTCTAACATTTTTTACATATACACTTGTTTATAAGGCTACATTTAACACTTCGCCCAGACCCAAACATGATAAATAGCAAAATCATTTCTGCCCAACTTTATTGCTCTTATAATTGAATTATAAAGATTCAGTTTTGAAGGTTTATATTTTTTGCCAGTGTTTTCGTTCAACGTATAAACTTAAATAAGTTTTTAACTTTAGGAATATTTGGATTTTGACATATGCACTAGCTTAACACTTTCCTCGTCTTGTTCTTTTGTAACAGGTTAGAGTACTCTAGTATTAATATGAACACAAATGAAACAATAAATAATTTTAAATATATATATTTAAATCAAATCAAATTGTTATAATATAATATATTTCATAATTCTAACAAAAAGCGACCATAGTAAAATGATAAATATATCTAAACAAAAAGAGGAATCTGGTCAAATATAATTAAGTACATTTAATAGGTAATATTAAAAAAAACATGTATAATATAAAAGAGTATTTCATTCTCCTATCGCTAGAATCTAAGTTTGACAGCGTCATTATAAGCTGAAATATGTGGCAAATATTCGCAAATCAATAGAAATTTGCGAAAATTCCTGGTAACTATACTAAAGGCGATATAAAACTAAATAAAACTTCTTTATTTCTGGTTAAACATAGTTAAATTTAGCAAATAAAACTGGCACCTTATGGCAAAAATTTCAACTTAACAATACTTCTTTTGTGCAATATAGGTTTTTAAAGAGGAATTGCTAGTTATGCAGAGTAAGATGTCCAATACAACGTTGTATTTGTCAATTTTTTAGGAACCTCTTATCCATAGTAAAATTATTATATTGTTGCTTTTTGCAACAGTTATATTTTTCTATTTATAGGGCAATTTTTGTGGATGGATAGTCAATACAAAAAAGCAAATACGTGTAAACGAAAAAACGACTTTGCGTATTGGACTTTTTCCAGCCTTGTGCGTTTTCTTAATAATATTTCTTGTTGTATCCATATTCTAATATACAGCATTATTGTTACATGACCCGACTGTGAAGTAAATAAACTTTTAAAAGCAAGTTTATAGAGATTGATTCACCAAAGTTTTATATAACTTATTTTACATCCATTCTCAACTGTTTTCCAACTGGGTGTGATATACGAAATGAATTTTGAATTGAAAGTTATTGTAAAAAGTAAGGGGTTTCAATGCATTTTTGAGATATTAGCAGTTTTTGCTCACAGTATCATCTCATTAAAAGTGCACATTTTTGAACACTAATAACTCAAAGGCCATTAATGCAATCAAAAATTGTCCCTTCTTTTGTTAAAATGTTATTTTGCATCTTTCATATTTTCACACGAAAATGCAATGATGTCACTTTGAATTTTTAGACCTTCATAAAGTTCAAACCGGCACCGGTTTTTAAAATTTGACCCATCTCTGTAAATTTCTATGTCTATCTACAACAGATTTCAATAAAAATTAGGGATAATTTCCGTGCCAGTAACTAAGAAATGACGGCGAAATATTTTTTAAGAAAAAATACCACATTGCATTTACAAATGGCAGTTAGATTCCATTATAGACTTTTAAGAGAAGATTGGTGTAGAGTTGCACATTGTTTATAAGTCTTTTCATCCTAACTATCCTATATTTTTCCTCTGAAATCTCAACTGACACGGAAATTAAGTCAAGAAGATGTTTGTTCAGTCAATATTTTCGAAATTATTTTGTAAAATTTAATTTTGTTTTTAAAAACCATTGCTTTTTTGCTTGCTGCATAATATAAATATGCGATTTGATAATAACCGTTGTGACTTACCCTGCAAAACTTACAAAACCGGTAAAGAACACTTTGAAAAAAAATATAGAACTCTTGTTATAAAATTAGAAAACTGTTACAGGTACATATGTTGTTTGTAACTATATTTATTCGCTTAGAAAAACATATTGCAAATGATCCCGTGAATGCCAAACAATATGGCGATTTGTTGTAATAATAAATTTATGCAAAATAGCTTTTATTGATTATATAAGGGGCTACATATCGGATACTGGTCAAGTGAAAATCAAGTAAAACGTTTTTATCCAAAAGAACCATAAGAAAAATGCACAGGTAATAAAAATGCAGTTACTGTATATGTGTGTGATAATTGTTAGCACCCTATATAATACAACTCCAACAGTATTTCGGTTTATTTAAATCATATTTTAAGTTAACATAGTACAAAAGGTTTCACGGCTGGAGTCAGTTAAGAAAAATGGTTCTTGGATTTAGACCACGTCAAATTCGAATTACTTTCCACGTTTCGTTTGCGATTGCACGAGACATCTTCAAGGATGCTCACTGAACAAGATCAAAACACTAAATGAACTCCGATGAGCAGAGTTCAGGTATTTATACCCGACCTGTGCCCACCGACGCGTTGGCCAGTGTGATGATGGGTTTCCACGCATTATGTAACACGTAGTCTCTATTTTGATTTAAGTCAGTATTTTGATTTTGTGCAGTGAAGATGCCTCGTGCAATTGTAGGCGAAACGTCGCATAGTCGTTCCAGTTTGATGCGGTCTAAACCCAACTGCCATGGTTTTATAATTCAAGTAGTTTGTGTAACCAAAGTATGGCATAATTATGTTCAGGCGGACGGTAGATAATATTGAAAATATAGACAGGGGTGCAAAATCTACAAAAGCCTATACAGGGTGTTTCAAAAGTAAATTTTAGAAGATCCCCGTTCGAGAATACTTAACAAATATTTTTAACTTGATTACATTTTTGAAATCACCCTGTATTTTATAAAATCCATTCAGGTAACTATCTGTTCAGTCCATCCGTTTCATCATTCAAGGCAGTTTACTGATATGAGTACATAAAATATACTGGGTGTAGTAGTTTCAGAGTCACGGACGTGATTCTCGTCAAAGAAAAGTCCAATTGCCGCTTTTGTGGACAAATTTCACCCTATATGTTTAGTGGAACAGATATGAAAGTAAATGGCACAAAGTATTTTAAATTCGATTTTTTATGTTAAAAATGTTTAAAACACGTAAAATGGCAAAATGTCTTTATCTGTGATGTCTTTTTTATCCGTTCGTAATACTATTGATGTCTTTTCTAATTGATCGTAGTATTACTGATATCTTTAAGCATCCTAAAATATGTCCAGATCTGATATTTTACATTGGTTTAAAAAATAACAAAACAAAATACAAAACGTAAAAAAATATACAAAACAAAAAACAAACTCAAAAAAAATCGAGGTAACTTTTCGATAAGTCAATTTTACAACACTAGTAAAATATATATTTTTTTGTAAATAGTGTAAATAAAATATCTTTTTTTTAATTATATACAAAAATGTGCCTTGACTAGGGGATATCGCATTTGTTAGAAATTTCCACATTTCTTGTGGTGGTAACATTGAAAAAATATTTTGTTAAAGCCTACAACTTTACACTTATTATATCACTTAAAAATATACAAATTATATTAAAAAGGTTTCTGCTTCCGAGTATTGTTCATCAGGTTTATATTACCGTCTTTTTACACTTATTAATACATAGGGTGTCCCAATAAAATTGGATTTTCCTTCTAAAAAAATTAAATATATGAATCACTAAGTTTCCTCTGCATATCGTTGGAGGAAAAACATAGAATGCTTGTTGATCTGTACGGGGTGCCCCATATTCGATGGTACCTTAGTCGTAAATGGAAAACAACAAGTAGTATATTTTTTAAAATTCTCATGGCGATAGTTCAACTAAACTATCTAGAGCAAGAATTGTGAATTTCTGTCTCATCCAGTTGGATTGGAAGTGACGTCAACTTTCTTATCTTAAATGGCACACCCTGTATTTAGTAATTAATTTCGATTCCTAATTTAATTCTAAACTTTTTAATAACACAAACTTATCCTTATCTCTAGCTCTTTTTGAGATATTTAAAATTTATTAAATAAATTGACCAAAACGTTGTATTAAATATTACTTATCCACACTAAATATTGGTAAGCTGAAGTACTGATGTGATTTGAAAAATAAATGACGACATAAAATTGTATCCTATACAGGGTCACTTAAAAGTAGTAACAGGTTGGAGTATTTTTTCTTCGATTTTTCAAATGGTGTGTTTCTAATTTTCTGAAAGTTTTTTTGTTTATTGGCGTTAGATGAAGAGGATTTTTCTCATTTTATTTTCTAGATTTTAGACATTTTACGAAAAACATTGTTCATTTAAAATAAGACTAGTAAAAGTTAAAACCCTTTATTACTGCTTTGACAAGCTACAATGTTAGCATGTGATGTGATGCATAGCCTACCGAAAAATTTTAGAAACTAAGTATATTTTCAGTTGCCAAGTTAAAACATGAATATTTGGGAAATCCTTGGAGATGGGTATGGAAACACACAGGGTTCAGTGGCCTATTAGAATTATCTGGAGAACCGATGAATAAATTTCTTTAAAAGTTTAACTCTGGCTATAGATGAATCTATCTTTTTAAAATGTTTTAACTTATGCGGTGTTGCCGCTTTTACCTTAAACCAGTGGCAACATCCGTTTTCTAAAGAGGATGACCTCTATATTATTGCGTTTTTGTATTGCCTTGAACATTCTAAACACTTTTTGTGCTATATTTTCTATACCTAAATTCATTTGTATTCCAGAAAATAGCGCTTAAATATTGACATTTTTGAAACTCTGTAACTCCCAAACGAACTTGCAACGAATTGGATTTCACTTTCCTATCTTAGTTTTTAATTATCTATTTCCGCACTCCATTTTCTGGTTCGACAGTCAAAATTTGACATTTCCTGACAAAATAGAAATTGGTATTGGGAGATAGATAAAGAAAACTAAGAAAGAAAGTGCAATCCATTTTGTAACAAATTAAGTCGTTTGGGAGTCACAGAGCTTCAAATAGTCAAAAATTTCAATTTCCAAGCGCCATTCTCTCGAAAACAGTTGAATTTGGGAATAGGAAATATAACACAAAACGTGTTTTAAATGCCCAGGACAATACAAAAATGCAAAAATATACAGGTAATTCCATTTAGAAAACGGATGTTGCCATCTATTTAAAGTAGGAGTTTATTTATTCATCTATGGCCAATTTTCAAAGTAATTTATTCATTGGTTCTCCAGATACTTCTAATAGACCACTGGACGTGAATAAACCTGAATATCTTTTTAAAATGAACATGATTTACAGAAAATATTGTTCAACAAAAAAGTTAATTTGATACAATCGAAGTTACTAACAAGAAAATCTGCCAACCCTAACTATTTTTGAGCCCTGTATAAAATAAAATTCTAATGTGGTATTTATTTTATAGAATCGTATCAGTGCTTCAACATCTCAAAATTTTGTTTTGATAGGTAACTCTGTCCTTTGCTAAGCTCTTCACATTAGCCTTAGAAAACTTATTTAAAATACTAAACTGAGTGGAAGAGGAACTGAACATAGATGGTGTTATACCTCAGTCGCTTATGATTTGAAGGTGGAAACGAACAAATGCTAACAGATCTAGCCACGACCTCAAAGAACATTGGATTTTTAATGAATCACAGTAAAACGAAAGTAATGAACAGCCGAAGACAATTTCAGATAAGCCAACAAAATGTAGAAAACTCTGAATAGTATATCTACCTTGGTCGCTAAAATCAGCACGGATAGTCAAACTAAACCACTGAGATCACAAAAACAGTAAAAATCGGCTCGACTGAATTTAAAAGACTTAACTAGATCCTAATAAACCAAGAAATACCCATCAGTCTGAGAAAAAAAATTTGGGACACCTGCATTGTGTCTGTGTTAATGTAGGATATAGAGAAAATGACAATAACACAAAAGTGTGTTTGGTGAGTGCAACCCAGCAAACTGAAAACCACCCAACGTGCCATGGAAAGTGCGATGCCGGGAATAAGGTTTAAAAAGACACCATCTTTCCTAAGCTCTTCACATAGGCCCTAGAAAACGTATTTAAAAGAATAAACTGGGAGGAAAAGGAGATGGTGCATACATCAGTCACTTAACGATTTGCAGATGATAGTCGTAATTAGTGGAAACGAAGAAGAGCTGAAACAAATGCTAACAGATCTAGCCACGTCCTCAAAGAACATCGGACTTTTAATGAACTACAGTAAAACGAAAGTAATGTCAAACACCCTAAAAAGAAGAAAACGCAAAGTAGTATATCAAACCAAACCACCGAGATCACAAAAAGAGTAAAACTTGGCTGGACTGAGTTTAGAAAACTTAACTGGATCCTAAGAGACCAAAAGATCTCTATGAACCTGAGAAGAAAATTTGGGGCACCTGGATTGTGTCTGTATTAACGTGCGATATAGAGACAATGGCAATAAGACAAAAAAGGGCAACCAAACTGAAAATAACCCAACGTGCCATGGAAAGGGCGATGCTCGAAATAAATCACAGATATTACACCGGTAACACTGAATTTAGACTGCGGACAAGGATCACCGATATTATTGAGAGTCGCGAAGCTACGATGGAGCTGGGCATGACACATAGTGAAGAAACTCCGGGATATTGGACAAATCGAATCATAAGATGGCGACCCAGAACATCAAAAAGAAGTGCAGGTGGGCCACAAAAAAATGGGCAGATGACATCAGTGAAAGAACTGACCGCAGGGGCTGCAGGTCGTCCAAAAAAGATAAATATGGCCTACTTTAAATTCATCCAGCAGTGGACGATAGAAGGCTGAAAAGAAGAAGTAGAAGAAAATATAACACCTTAATTATTATAATTTTTTTATTAGATCGTACAAATCTAAGAAAGGACGAGAGACAAGGGTAGGTTTGTGTTATAAAAAATTGTTTAAAATTTCATAAGGAATCAAGGTCACCTATTAAATGTGGGGTGTCAAAATTAAGATATCAAAGTTGATTCTACATCCGGTGCAACCGGAGTTGGTATAAAAGTTCAAATATTTTGCTGTAATAAGTACATTTATGGCTAAGGTACCATTGAGGATGCCCTGTTTACGTTTTATTTAAAATGATAAACCTTAATATATCATTTAATATATAAATAAAAGGTAATACCATATACTATATTTCAATTTTAAAAATCGGATTAGTTGGTTTATTGTAATTTATACAATTACACAGGGGAGTGAGTATTGATACACATTATTTACCTACAAAAATTAATCGCGTTTCCATTTTAGGTAAAACAATATGTAAAAGGTACGTATAAAAACCCGAATTTTTTGGGACACCCATCCTATCCACGCATTCAGACAAATAGATAGTGAAAAAAATGCTTAAAAGTGCTAGAGTATAATAGTATAACAACATTTATAAAAAAGTAATTATCTTTACAGTAGCAATATAGTTTAAACTTAAGTATCAAGTAAAGTTAGTATACGAGAAAGTTGGGTAAGCTTAAAACTTACCTAGAACTAAGACTTATTCCTAAACATCTAAAATAGCTTTGACACAACATTTAAAATAAGAGACATTTAAGTACAGAATGCGCAACATAACAGTTGAAATTAAGTTTACTAATTCATTTATAAAATGCATCTTTAAAAGCTATTATTATTACTATTATTATAGCTTTTTTGCCCATTCTGTAACTTTTTTAGTTACTCAATAGCTATTTCACAATTACCGATGCCCCAAAAAGCAATAATTTCTTTCATTCTTAATGTTTTAGTCGAATTACAAAAAATATATTTGTGTTTGGATGTTTTTGGGGCATTATTTTCCTCAAAAATCTTCACAGTTTACGAAACAACTATTTTTTTATAAAACCGCAGTTTTTCCTTGCCAATTGTTTATTAAATGTAGTGTCTGTTATTTTTAATTTGTTTTTCTCTTTTAATTAATTTCTGTGATATAAAATTGAATTTTCTTTGTAATTAATTCTTTATACAGCAAATTGACTGACTACTTATAAAACACCCCAAAAACTAAAATTGCTGTGAAGTGGTTCAAAAAACTAAAATATATTTCCTTTTAGCTCTTTCATAAACTGGAAAGACCTTCAAAATTTGAATTTCCTAGAACAAAAAACAAGGATCTAGAACAAGTACAGTTACTTACACCTGTAAGAGACATAAAATTAGCTTAAAACATATGTCTAATTCTGTGCTTAATTCTAACATGGTGCAACACCAAAAATAGGGCAAAGTACACGATCCATAGGGTAAGAGACATTTTTGATTCGCAAAAAGTACTTGGTACAAATTTTTTAATGTTTTTTTTTAGTATAGTGAATTCTTAAAGTTAGATATTAGGCCGTTTAATTTTTTAATTAATGGAATGTATTTCTTCATAAATTTAAATGAAAAATAAAAATAACAGAGAGAAATTTAGTTGCGTTAAACCTTTCTAGAGTGGATTAGGAGTTAATAAAGCAATTTATTTATTCCTAAAGAAAAAATTACCAAAAAATTCTTATTCTGATTTAAATAAGATTTAATAGCGTTTTATATTTCACCTCTAGTTTGGCTTGTTTGTGTCTCGCTGTTTCGTAATATATTGTTGTATACTTGTTGCATCAAGTCCTGTTTCATCAATACAATTATCCAGTGCATACCCTCCGAACTCACCGCACTTAGCTATTAGTAACTTTTATTTTTTGCCAAAATTTTTTTTTGGGAGCGGCAATGATGTTATGGAGGTAATCCAGTTTTGTTCCAGTTTTCTTGAGACGTATAGAAAAGTATTGTGGATTTTTGTTGTTCTCAACTCAGAAGGTGTGTGTGTTACGAATCTTAAAATCTTTCATTTTAACGGGAAAAGCACAGTGTGAATATTAAATATCATTGAGTGAACAATTTGAGATTTTCTTTAGATTATTTTTCATGAAAAAATCATATTGTGTAAGAGATTGAGCTTAACACAGGGGCGTCCTTAGAACCTTCTTAAGGGGAGGCTCGAGGAAAAAACCAACTGACTAAGAAGAAAAGTCCTCCCTTTTGTATTGGTAATAAAAAGCAACTAGATAGCCGGTTGAAACACGCACGTTGGCGCGCTGATCAAACGGCTGGAAGATATTCTGTCAAGTTTACTACTTCTCGTAAACAATAATCAACTTAGTCTGATGGCATCATCTTTTTTAACGACGCGTGAAGGGAAGCTCCAAAAAACACTCATAGAATATTTTCAAAAAAAAGCGGACATTTCAGAAAGAAGATTAGAGGAAAGTAGTAACTCAACTCCTCCGGATGAAGCAGGCCTAAACGATAAGAATAACAATATTCTCTGAAGGTAAAATTTCAAAAGCTCCCTTTAAGTCTCCTTCTGATAACTTCGATTCCCTTTTCTTATGAGTTTTATTATCTCTCAACTTCTTTTTAGAAACCGTTGATTTATTTCTGAAGTAAGGTTTAATCAACGGAATGATTGTAAAACTCCAAGTTTGTAAATTGTCTTTAACTGGTAAGGGACATGCTTCTATTTTGTTTTGACTTGATTGGAACTTGTAAAACTACACAAGGAAAAGAAAACTGAGAGTGTTATTTTTTAGATTGTTTCAGTTCTTGTCAGTTCTTCTTTTGTATGAAAATAGTTTGATGGTCTTAGGCTTCGCAATCTCTCAGATTTGTTTGTTATAAAAAAGGATAGGGGGTTTGTTACCTTGTTATCTTTTCGTTTCGTTACAAATAAAGAAGTTCATTTATATTTAGATTGAAGTAGTTTAAGAAGTTAATATATTTGTTTTCCAACTAAAGAAATAAGAAACATATTAAAACGTCAAATTATTGTACAAAAATTCTATACCAAGTACCTCGGCGAGAGGTCAAAATTGTTAAAAATCATCTTTAAAAAATAAAACTTCTAATCTACTTACGATTTAACGAATCACAAAGAACTTAGTTCATATCACGTTTGGAGAGTTTTGTTAATCTTACTTTTACAGACAAGCGTTACTTATAAAATAACGACTTTTAATTTATTTCATTAAGTAAGCTTTTTCATTATTTGGTAGTAGTTTTCGTAGGAAAATTTTAGGTATTATGGTGCATCAAGGTTTTTGCTAACCCACTAAATATATTATTTGTTGTTAGGGTGTATGTTGATTATGAAATGGGTCAACACAGTTTAATTTAACGTATATTTAGGTAGTTCCCCATAAAAATTAATGCAGTCTATTTTTGTTGCAAGTTTAAAGTCATCTAATCTCTTAACAACCTGTATTCGAAAATACTTTTTTGCAGACACAATTAAACATTTGAAATTACAATATGAACCCTGTGGCTAGTTTTTATAAATTGTGCAATGTTATCTGCAAGTAAAGCAGGTTAAAAATTAAAAGAAATGCTCGAAAATAAACGAAATATTTTAACTTCTACTATGGCACTGAATACTATTTTATTTGTGATCTTTGCAATAAACTTACAAGCAAAAACAGTCATATGTTTTCTATGTCCATAAAGGTGGTTCAATTTGAGCTACTAGATACTGCATTACAGTAGCGCGCCCAGAAAAAAAGATTAGGGGACAGGTGTCAAAAACAGCAATTATATTTTTTTCTGCTATACGATAAAAACTTTATACCTACGAAAAGTACTACCAACGAAAGTGAAACAAAGACGAACATTCTTATTTATCCTAAAAAGGTAAGCTAGCAACAAACATTTTTTCTATAAGCGGTGGTGCCGGCACCAGATCCTCAAGCTTTAGGTAGAATATCCTCTGAAGACCTGCCACACTGAGGGAGCGTAATTCGGGCAACTTGCCCAGCAGCCTACTGAAGTAGTGCGCCTTGCGTTGCGCCTCCGCGTTATATGTCACGTGATCGCGCAGAGAAGAGATGATCTTCATCTGGAGCTGTTCGACTTTGTGTGATTCTTTGAGACCATGTCGTTCTGAAATAAAAATAATATTACTAATTAAATAAATAACGTTTGCCCCCGTAATGAATTTCCCCTTTTATCGCGGAGAAACAACAAAATACACTATTTATTTGTATGCATTTTTTAAGTTTCTTTAGTACTGTTCACTGTGATATTTTTTTTGATTATTGTTTTTCGGTTTTTACAATTTTATTTTAGGATTTTTTAAATATCCGCTTTAAAAAGAATTATATCAATATATGTTTTTGATAACGACCAATGCATTTTAAAGAACTTTCTATACTCTAAAATTGCAGTAAATCATTTTCTTATAAAATATATCTATATTTATTTTTACATTTTCATTTGAGATTAATTTTTCTTTATAGATTTGTATTATTGTAAACTACTTATCCGATTGACTTCAATAAAATCAATCAATCAAAGTTTATGGGAATGAAATGGTTACATTTTGGTAAAAATCCAATATGGCGGAACAAATGTGATAGAGATTAGTTGTAAAATTATCGTTTTATTCCATTATGGCGGAACAAAATGGCGGCTTAGTAAAATGAAAAAAAAAATCAGAAACAATAACAATTTATCCAATTAACTTGAAATTTTGCTCATAAATTAAAACTAAACCGAGATGCGAATCCTATATGGCGAAACAAAATGACAGTCTCGTAAAAATATTCGGTAAAATTCCATTTCCTAAAATAGAACCTTCTTTTTATAGAGGAAAATAATCAAGGACAATTTATTTTTTTTGTAGATTACGTAAATAATGTTACGTAAATAAAATAAATAAAATAAGAAAAAAAAGACAAAATGAATCAACAATTAACAATAAACATATTTAAAATTTCTGAAACTTATATTCGCAAATGCTCAAAATGCCGGGCGTCTTTGTCAATACAATGTTGCAATCTTTTATCGATTGGACTGCCAGCCTTCACTACTGCTATAATACTGAGGTGAGAAGTGGAGGCTGTAGTCCAATGGACACAGGTAAAATTTGTATTGACAATGACGGCCGGCATTTTGAACATTTAGCATTAGTAGTTATTTGTTAGTTCATTTCTGTTTTTTTTCTGTTGTTTCACTGAAGAAAGGTCGAACTCGGTTTAATATTTTTGTCCAAACTGACTATTGCGCTGCGTCGCCCTAGTTTTAGCTATTTTATTGCGAACCTTATGTGATTATGAGACTGATTTTTAGTATTTTTTGTTTTGTTCCTTTGTTAAGTTTTGTTCTTTACATTTACGCAAGGTAACTAAAGTTTCCATTGGAGCTTCCTAAAATTTTAGGATCAAGTGTAATGAAAGATAAAAATAATGTCTACTTTGCCATTGCCACTTTTTCTCCTTTACAAAATGGCAAAGTTAATTTTCCAATCCGATGTTTCGGATTCGAGAGACCATCATCAACTTTCTTAATTTAAATAGGGTCCTGAATTTTTTATTTCACTGTTCAATGCCCTTCATACCTACCAAATAAATTGTGATATAAAAGTCTTATCGTACCATTTGATTTTTTTGAGAAAATCAGCAGAAATCTGAAACAACGTCATCTAGTGACCGCTAACCAAGTCATTACGGTACAGTTTATCGCTCCACGAGCAAATAAAGCACTTTTTTCGACACCAAGTTGAATAAAATCGGTTCATCCAAAACAGAGATATCAATATTTGGAAGTAAAAATGTTTGACCTTTCTCCACCACTTTATTTTTGAAAATAGACACGAATGATCTCAAGCAAAAAAGTGCATAATTGGTTGAAGAATATAATGTTTATATTTTCAACAAACCTCAATAAGGGAAATTAAAAGAGAATTGGCATTTATACTTTTGTGTTGCTGTTACGCCCCCTAGTGGCCAACTTTCGAACTTGAAAATAATTTTCAGAGATTTCTCTGGCCGATTTACCAGTAAATATTTTTTAACTTAAGTTCGGTCATTGACGGTTCTCGAGCGACAGCCGACTTCCTATATTATTGGAACACCCTGTACAACTGTATTAAAATTATCCATGAAACTGAGTATATAATATGCGTACATTTTCAACATTACGTTGATTTTTTTTTGTGAAATTATTTTGGTTATCTATCGGATGCGATTCTAATTACCAAAAATACACTGTATAAAAATATTTAGAAATATTTATAAAATTAAAAATGATTGTTGGTTACCCATTGCCGACGTCACTGTCCATTTTTACAACGAAGTCAACTCTCTAATGCTGTTTTGTCTTTCTGGTTTGTTAGATATTTAATATAATATCCACCGTTTAAAAGTTGTTTGGTAAAATGCTCATTCATCCCCCTCAGTTTTCAACAAATGGTCCCCATATGCACAACAGAACATAAATAGTGATGACTACAAAAAAGATCATCCATCGTTTTTCTTGGGCTCCATTGTATATTTCCTAAAACCCTATTTAGTCTCTTTTTTGACCTTAGTATACCGTGTACCAGATACCACCCTAAAAATGTATAATCTAACAAATATAAAGCTAAAAATATTAATATTTTAACACCCATTTAATATCAAAAATAATTTGTTTGTGCACTTCTGTTTATATGAACTTTTTTTTATATTTTCATGAGACAAATCATTATCCAGGGTTTTAGACATGAAATAGTTTAGTCCCTATACAATAAAATTGTTACTTACATTTGCTAATAATAAACTTTCTGTTATTTATTTTACTTATTGTTTAAATGTTGCCAATAAACTAAACCTGTTTTGATTGTTTATAAATTTATATTATATTAATAGCCCTTGCATGTAAAGGCGATGTTTGATTGTGTTAAACTTCACCCACGCTTCCCCTATTTCGTGATCTAATTTTCAAATCTGAATTGATTCGATTATGGATGAAATAATCGTCGAGTTTCAATCAACTTTGATATAAGTAAAATGCATTATTTATTACGCTTTGGTAGACTGCGGTGTTTTAATATTTTAACAGGTGGTTTCGCCGTGGAATCACTTGTCTGTCACTAGCTTCTCCGTTTTTTTTGTTTCATTTTCTAAGCAGATCCATAAAACATTTATAATAGTTCTACGGGTATTTTTCAAGAAATACACGATATTAGTTTTCATGCGAGCATTGATATGAATAGCAGATAATAATTTAAAGAAAATTGATTTATTAACAATCTGTTTAATAAATTCTACCTTTTTTCTTGTTTGATTTATTATTAAACGTTTTACAAAGTTATGCGCGTTTGCTTTTGGACTATCGATACCGGCGTTTCTACTTTATGATTGGAAATATATTAAATGGTAGGTAATATGTTTGGTCCCTCCCAAAACCAAAAAAAAGCAAAAGCTTTTCAGCGTATTTGTACTTTTTAAATAAAATCGTGACCACATTCAAAGCTAAAGCCGAAACTTTTGCGAAATAATTTGCAGTTATTTTTATCATTTTTTCATCATATTTTATCATATATAAATATATATATATGTATATATATATATATATATATATATATATATATATATATATGCTTTACTATGCTTACTATATTTTGACCTGTTATTTGTCATTTTGAAGTTAATACCTTATGCAGAGGTCTGGTACATGAAATAAGCATCCACAGACACTTATTTTAACTTTCTTGGATCAATAAACCAGTGGCGTCGGTACGATATTTTGCTATAATTGTTTTTGAGAATATTATGCTACGGCACTGACATATTCTATTTAACTTATTTTCATTAATCCTTTTTTTATTAAGTACAAAAAAGGTCTTTAGCGTTTTTTGATACGAAAAACGGTTTAGCACTAAATAACTATTTTATTTGAGACAAAAACTATTTTAAATTGATAAAACATTTAAATAATTAGATAACATAACATTAATAACATCTAATATATTGAGCCAGTAACTGCAGGATTGAAATTGTTTTCAAATAAAATGCCCACTCTCTGTTTTCCACTGGTGTTTTAAAGACAAGTCACTTTAAGTAACCCACTTATAAAAATCAAGGGGATTTAAATCTGGAGACCTTGGTGGCCACGGTTGATTCCCTTCTTTTCTATCCATCGATTTAGATAAGTTTGATTTATATATTCTCTGGCAATTGCCCTGAAAATCATGCATAAACCATATGCGCCTTTGAATTGTTTGGGTTTAATTGACACGCCGCCTTGCAAAACTAGTAAATTTCAACGAATACATGTATATGCATGTTACCGAATTTTGGAATAGACAAAAAATCAACCTTAACTTACAAACGCAAAGTTAACTTAACACACAAATCTGTAAAAAACGTTACGCTAACTTTAATTTTCAATTCAAATTTAAATTTTTAAATTCAAATTTAAATTTTTAAATTTAAATAAAAAATTTTCAAAATGTTTTGATTTTATTTTTATTCAACTCAAAAAAACAATGATTTACCGGTGATCCATTGCTTGTATAAAAATAACACAAATGACCTTTTTTGGTCTAAATGAAATATGGATTGACAAAAAAAAGTAAAATAGAATATGTAGTTTTTACAAAAAAAAAATCTAGCAAAATGACGTATCGACACCAATGGTTAAATTCAAGGACGTGTTATATTTTTAAAATAAATAAATTCTTATTTCATGTACCAAATTTCATGAAAAAATCTTCTCAAGAGATATTTAAAAATGATGATTTTTATTAAATTTCAACATCCCTGTATCTCTACTACATTACCTATGACCCTCTTCCTTTACTGAAATATTTGCAAATCGAGCCGAGGGTGGAAAACTGCATATTACCCAAGAGTTATAGAAAAAAATTAACTATATTTGAAGATTTTATTTTAGTAGATTTTAAATTTAAATGTATATTGCAATTGCAATGTAGTTCTGGTTTACTTGAAAATAAAAGAAAGTTTTCTACTACCGTCTCAGGAGGGAGATTTTGCGGACGTTGGCATTTTCAAGTCTTATCTGTTTTTGCAATTACTCAGGATTTTCCTGTTTCCTGCGAAGACTTTTCCAGGATGCCCATTAATACGTTTCGCCGTTGTTTAGAAAACAGGTTTTTCCCATTTAAGCTTTGAACGACTGAAATCTAATTATTCAGTTTCTTATGAACGATTCTTCCAACAGGGTTTTGTAAGAATATTTGACGCATAAATTTACAAATTGTGAAATAGTAGTTGTATAAACTATAAAATTAAGAGCTTATAATTTACCGAAGGTTATCTCTTCCAGAAGACTAAATATTTAAGAAGAAAAGTTCACGGAGAAATTAGGCTTCAAAACTGGACCAGATTATATAAAACTCCAATGAGATTCCAATGCAAAGTCAGTGCCTTCTCCTATGACAAGCTATTCAAAAAATATTTATTTTGTTTCACCCATTATTTCAATAAATGTATTATTTGTTATGTTTTTACTAGTTTTGCTAATTAAATGTCCTTTTATTTATTTTTTAATTTATTTAATTTTTATTAATAATTAATTTTTATTAATGTATTTTCATAAAAATTATAATTATGTTCAAGCACTTGTGGTGTTACCAATAAATATAATCACCACTTCATTTCCAATTTGTGATATATTAAAGTTTTTTTAATAACTAGAATTTTTATTTCTATGGCAAATTAACAATAATTGATATTGTTTCCACTGTTGTATACTTACATATACAACAATATATTTTATATCGTATTTTCCGAGGTTTATCAGTACTTTTTTATTCTTAGGTTCAATTAAGATCAAGATTTTATATGCAAAAAATATTGTAGGAAACATAATTTATGTAATTAAATATCTTTTATTACTTCTTATATAGTTTTTGTGTACAGAAAATGATATTCAATAACAGAAATTTAATTTGAGGTAATATACGAGTAATAATCTTGTAAAGTCACGGTCTTTAGAGTCAAATAAATTATTCCTAAGTGAGAGTACTTTTATATTAGATCGAAAACCCGGCATATCATGAGAATGGGATATTAAAGCAGGGGAAACCGGTGTGATGAGGACGACTGAAGGCAGTGATTCTTATAATTATTGTACATACCCATATACTATAAATATTACATTTAATGACACCAGCTATGATGATTTTCATTTTAAAATATTACTTCCATTGGGCAGTAACAACATAGTTAGGTTAATTCCAAAATGAGAATATGACAATTAGAAAAAAGGTTATGTTTGATAGGTAACAGTAATAAAATGCAAGTATGTATCGAAAGCAACATCTCTTAAATGAAATAATGCGTGTTTTCTCTCTTAATTTTTCTATTTTCAAAGAATTATGTGAGTATAAAAATTTTTTTTTTCTGAAAAGGTTCATGCGAGATTTGCTATTAATATGATTAAACATTTTGAAACTTAAAAAATATATTTTGATGATAAATTCTAATTTGCTAACATAATTTTACAGTAACTATACCGTCAGTTGCAAAATACTTAAAATGCATGAGTGTGTTATCATTGGTTTCGGAGGTCAACGCTTGTAAAAAATAAAATAAAAATCCAGATCCGGATATAAGAAAATCATAATGATGATGGGCCCTCATTTACAAAATGTCAGATTCAAAATCAGAATGCACATCAAAACTTTGAGCAAACAGTTACGTTGAAAAAGTTTATATAAATGTTAATATTTTTCGAAAATGCAGCATTTTATTTTTTTAGATATAATCAAAAACCAGAATAGCTAGAAACAGTTCGGAGGCTCTATTCAGCTTGTAACTATATTGTTAACATTTCTCCTATTTAATCTTTTCTCAATCTCTTATAACAAGCGATATACTCATATATATATTTTTTTAATTCCGGTCACACTCAATATATTTAAGGTGTCTAATCATATGTTTTCATTTCGTTTTGTGTTGAAAATATCAGATCAAAGTTTTTTAATTTTTATAAAAAATAATTTTGGAGAATACAGGGTGACTCAAATGAAAGTTGTGACCGAAATTTAGATATTTTTAAATACTTAGAACACTTTATAGATTCTTGCATTTCTGAAGTCTGCTTAAAATGTTGTATTAATTTGAGGAAAAAACCAAGAAAAAAGCGAATCAATTAGAAAAATACAATATTTATTATAGTCGGTTTAGACACTATGCCTGCGGGTAGAGGTGACAAGAAAACAAAATAAATAAAAATATAATTTTTCGTTTCGGCCTGTTTGACAAAACTGACATCAAGCACGCGTTTAAAAAGAGGGGTCATTGATCAGAGTTTTTATTTTTATTTGTATAAAAATCATCAGTTTTTATTTTGTTATTTGTCTGTATTAATCCAGCTTTAACTAAAAACTTCTGCTTATCGAAAATAAGAATGGAAGCAAGCATAGCTGCAAATTTTATACCTTTAGATATAAAGTATGTAAAATCAAACATGCTTAAATTTTAACGCAAAAATCGTAAGCAAACATATATAGAGTATTCCATTTAAAAATATAGAGGAATCATAATTTCCATTTGGGTCCATCTATATACTCCAAAATATATTTTTATATTTTTCTTAAACTGCGAGTAATTTCTGTGTTTAACATTTTTGATAATTTTAACACAAACTGATATAAGGGGAAGTGTAAAAATATAATGAGACACCCTGTACGATACTCGCAATAATCTACCTACAGAAAAATAATAATAATAATGAGAAAATAAAAAAAAACAACCACTTACCCCTACCTGTAATAAGTGTGAGCGCGCACAAGCATGCGAACGCCGATATGTCGATTTCCATCGCATGCAATCCCGCGCAGAATTCCATGATGCCGTGCAGCCAATCACCGAACGACCTTTGACATTGTTGCATGTCTAAGACTACGCCGTTGCAGAACGTAAGCTTCGTGTCGTTCGGATGCGTCCTGTAAGATAGTCGTAGAACGAAGAGCTCAAGGTAGGCCGATTGGAATAGAAGTTCTCGGTCTTCTTGACAAATATCCTAAGGAAAGAAGGAATACACCAATTAATTTCAGCGAAAAGTACTGCTAAAATGAATTAAAATTTTCTACAAAAACTCTATAATATACCCAATCAAAACTAAACCGAGGAAGTTATTGAAAAACTATTTTATTCTGCTTCTGTTTATTTATTTATTTTAAACATTCCCAACCAGCTATGCAAATACATTACAGGTAATACGAAATTTTTCGTCAAATGCCAGAACTGTATATTTGTTTAATATGATTAACTATATCGAAAGCTTCGCGCAAGTCTAAGGATAACATACAACATTTTTTATTTTGATCAATTTATAAGTGAATTTTAGTGATAATATCAATAACTACAGTCTCGGTATGCCTAGTCTCGAGAAATTCATATGGAGCATTGAATATCTAATTTTTAGTTCCTAATTAATTAATTTGAAAATTTATGGAGCATTACTTTTTCTAGAATTTTTTATCGAACTGGTAACACAGATATTGATCTACAATTATATGGATCAGTATTATTTCCCTCTTTATATAATGGCGAAACTCTAAATTTTTTTAAAGTTAACAGATCTGGCATTTTAGAAAGGAGCTCTTCATATTGGACAAACGTAAAAATATACGTCAATAATAAAGTCTGCCGTTGAATTTGTTTTCATGAACCCACCGTGAGAATACAACGAATAAAAAATAATGTTAGTTTGTGTTACTGATTGAACTGCTCTGTTCTTTAAAAATGATATTAATGTTTTCCCATAACTCACCAAGAATCCTGGTATCTTTTCAGCAAAATTTCTAATTACGTCAACTGATGTGGTTAACAGAGAATAAAATTGTTGGATTTTTTCAGCTTCTGAGATCACTGGTTCTATAGGAGTGGGTTCCATATAATGGGAATAGTCTAAGTTAGCAAGATCTGGTGTTGTGTCTACATGTGCTCGCACTAAAGCTGTGATAAGAGATACTGGAGGACTTGGCGGTGATTCTAAAACAAGTTTCCGTTCAATTTTTTTGAAATAAACTTTTAACTAATTAACAAACAAAAAATTCTTGCGTTTATAATGCACAATGCATCTTCAGGAATAGTTCAACCTTTCGATTCTCCCTAGCAATTCATTAGTAGTTTATATAATACGCATTTATAAAAAAATATCTTTAAATTATAATACTATATATTTTATTGGTACCTTGCGGTGATTTTGGCTTTGAGGGTAACCTTCCCCGTCTTCCTTTTAACGAATCCGTCCGTACGACTTCTTTCACCATGCCGACCGCGAGACATTTCTGAAATCGGCAAAACTGACACCTGTTGCGCCGTCTTTTGTCGACTGGGCATGCTTTGTCTGCTAAACATACGTATTTTGAACCCTTTTGTACTGTCCTTTTAAAGAAACCTTTACAACCTGTAAAGCAAGAAAATTTGCAAAATAATTTCATTGCAGAACTTAATAGTTTTATATCAACAAAATCAAAACATGTATAGTGTTTTATCGTCCACTGTGATTCTTTTATAACCTTTAGATTTCAATCAACAGCCTCCGTCTCGACACGAATCTTTGTCATCCTCAAGGTCAGATTATACTCCTAACTGCATACCACATTCAGCAGGACACACCACCAAACCGTATCTTGTTGACACAGATTCGTGTCGAAACGTAGGCTGTTGATTAAAAATTAAAATTGTATTGGTCGAAAGAAGTTTTTCTTATTTAGCATGTCGAAAGAGTCATCCTGACAATTTGCCGAACGACATTTTCGGAATGTGTCAATTTGGCCAAAGTATATATATATATATATATATATATATATATATATATATATATATATATATATATATATATATATATATATATATATATATTTTTTTTTTTTTAAATAATAAAAATAAAATAAAAAATTTTTTTATTTCCTGTTTTCGATTCCCTGTTTTTTTTTATTAAAAACGTTTCCGCTATTTTTTTAAGCTTTTTCAATGATCTTGGGTATCATATATGCACGTGTACCTTAAAATGTACTCAATAAATTTCGACCTATATTGAATGTATGATGTTACTTTCTCTTTGGGTATCCAAATTAAGTTATTCCTTTTTTACGCAAGATCATTAAAAAAGGCAAAAAAAGATGAAATTTGTGATTTAATTAAAAAAAAACAGAAAATGACAAAATGTTATATATATATATATATATATATATATATATATATATATATATATATATATATATATTCATTTGTCGTACTTGATTTTCTTTCATTTGAATTGTTCAGAACGTTTCGATCGCAACGCCTCTCCGATCGTTATCAAGTGGAAAGTGTTGAAACCTTGTAAATAACTTCAAGACAATGCAAATCCAACAAGTAAATGTGATTCAGAACGTTCCATTGCCTACAACCTTCAGACAAATTTATAATTTTGCTAAAATTTTTACCTAGTTTGACCTGTTCACGTCTTTAGATAATATTTAAAAGTTAATTAGTAATTTAGCAATCTGGTATTTTTTATTACGTCTGGTTTGTTTTATTGTTATTTAAGAACATAACTATCCCTAAATAGTGTTTGACGTCATATACGCCAGTTATTTAGTCATCCTAAAATTTGCCAACCCTGCTACTACATTTAACAATTGAGAAGTCTGAAGACGCCACAATTAGTTTTGTCGATGTGGTGAATTGGAATCATTTCACTAATAGTTGACATACTAGTTGATATATGACCAAATCGAGCTAAGCCACACCTACAGCTTTAATAAGATACTAATGAATGTACTAGAAATACTTTGAATATAAGCTAGATAAAATGATTTATTATCATTTTTAAATGTGCCATACAATGAAGCTGTATTAACTAAACATGTTATTGATATGATATATATTTTAATTGCTAGCCTGGTTTAACATAGTTTTCTCACAACCCCCTAAGAATACACATTTGATAACCATACACAGTAGGCTCGAAAACAAATGATAACACACACGTATGTTGTTTTCCTGACATAATACTTGTGTGTTTTCTATAATATCGTAAAGGCTGCTTTATTTGTTAATAACAACCTTTTAAATATAGCTTATTCTGTTACTCTATTATAAAAGAAACATTATAAGGAATAATATTAATAATCTAAATAAAAGTTTTTCCTTAAATATGTTATTGGCGAGTTTTCATAAATTCGTCATACCTTCACAAGTTCTCACACCATAATGCTGACACGCTGCTGTATCTCCACACACGGCGCACAGTTGCGAAGGTGATGGAGGCGTGGGGCCCTTAGAGGTCTGAGGTTGGGGTTCTGGAGGACCACCCGGCGAAGACGCCGCTGATGACGAAGCAGAAGGCCCTGGACCAACCATTCTGAGTTTGGGAGACTCACTACTGCTTGTGGATTCGCTCCGTTGAAGAGGAAGTGAAGCTCGTCTTTGTCTTTAAAATTCCAAAAAATCAGATTAAATTCACTAGTTAGGTTTAAGTATACTTTTCAAATTTATCAGAACTTCAGCCTTTATCGACTTCTTTAAATTATTTAAAAACCATTCTTAAGTATATAATTTTCTTTAACTCATATTAGACTTCTATATAAAATAGTTCGCATCCAGATTTCATTCAAAATGAACGCTTGAAAATATCTTGTTTGGTATAAATACAACAGCGATATGGTTTTAAATTCTGCTATCATAAGACTGTAATTCTTCGTTGAGTGTAAATGGAGTTTTGTTTATCCCACAATAAATCCGTCTTAAAACCCCTTAGTCTTATTTGAGATGTTTGAAGATATCTTGTTTGGTACTAATACAACAGCGATATGGTTTTTAAGACTATACGGTCTTAAGTTCTCCTATCATGAGACTGCAATTCTTCGTAGAGTATAAATGGAGTTAATTTATCCCACAATAAATCCGTCTTAAAACCCATTCCCCTCTTTGAGATATTTGATCAGACATTCATGAAGTTCTTTTACAAAGCATTTTTATCTTAGAACAAAGGGGTTGAAAAATGTTTTTATTTTTAAACAAAACAGGAGTTTTTGTTTAAAACAGCTTCTTTTGATAAAAATATATCTAATATTGGTTTTTTAACGACTTATATATATTTATGAGTTTTTGTCTGGTAAAAAAATAAATATACATGTTAAAATTGATTGAATTTTAAACAGTAAAACAAAAATTAATTTCGATACAAATTGACGTGAAGCGAACCAGGAGAATTTGACATATTTTTGGGAAAGTATATCTTTATTGATCTATGCCTATATAGTCTTAAAAATTTTCATTTCCTTTCAGTGGTTTCTGAAATATAACCAAAAATAATAAAATAACAAACCATTTACATTGTTCTTTGGCTGTTCCTACTTTGGTGAAACAAACAAGGAGTAGGAAAACAACGGATGATCATAGACCACTAAGGAAGTAGAAAATAGAAATATAGTTTCATCTTCCATTCCTTCCATCAATTCTTTGAACAGTGTTCACCACGAATATAAAAACCAACAAGGTGCTGTTTATCAAATTTACAGTTTCACTATTATTACAAATGATTTTGATATTACATTTCTGTTAATTTTTTTATCTTTACAGTTTTGTTTAGTTTTCTGTAATTCCGTTTAAAAATTTTGATGCTTAAATAAATATTTTAAGTATAACATTTGTTGGGTTTTCTCGAACATGCTTATTAATTTATTACCAAAAATAAAACCAGTGTAAATATAGTAATTAAATTTTTCTTGATGTAGAATTTTCGACATTTTATGTTGTGCCTTTAACTTTCATTTATTTAAGATATCAAAGTAAAATTAAAAGTAAAATATCGACAAGAGATCAGTTTTCCCCATTATCAACATTTAGTCAAAAGTCCTTCAGTGACAGTAGATGACAGTTTAAAATTTACAAATAACCAAGACTCAAAATAAATAAAACTTTTAAAGACTCTGTATATAGGTAAATACTGTAGCTTTGCAATAATCTAACAATAATTAAAACCCGGACACTGATTTAGAAGATATGCTGTTCCTAACATCAGTTAAATTCTACTTGAGTCGTTTCACGTGTCCATCAATGTATTTTAACTTACTTGGGACTTAGAGCAGTACTGACATGTAATTCAGTAGCTGAAGGTACTTGATAAGAAGGTAGCGAGTACGGTTCTCCGCCTTGGGCCATTAAAGACTCGAAGCTGGGACTGCAAGTGGGTGGGGGAGGGTAGTAGGGGCTAGCGGCGGAATACTGATGAAGCTGCTGGTACTCGTAATGGTGCGATGAAGGTACTGGATGGTATGGTGTAACGTTAAAGCTAAAATTTAAAAAAGTTTTATTAAATTTCATTACTAGCTGTAGCAAAAAAAATTAAATATAGAAACAGTTTCAATTTTAGAAACAATTATTTAAATTGCAAGCGGCTATTTTTTCATTCTACATATTTTTACTTATAAGTACTAGTTTTTGTTCTTTTAGTATGCTATGGTTTGTCGAAAGGACATAAGTGTGTATGTTGTACTTTAGAAATCATAGAAAATACTGTGGATTTCTGGGTTTTAGTTTTTTTTCTATAATTTCTGAAATTGACATGTTAAGCAAAAACCTCTATTGGCGATTTTAAAAACAGTTCTATATCTTTGAACTAGAACTCGGGCATATATATCAAATCAATAATCTAAAAAATGTTTAGAGTTTGGGATGACATAAATCCATTTTAGTAACATGTAGATTCTTTTGATACAAGCAATAAAGAAAAATAATAAATTATTCTGGCGTGCTTAGTTTCGTAGTACTTGGTTAAAAAGAAATAGTGCTGGAAAGTGTTTGATAATATAAAGCAAATATAATAAAAAATTTGCTTGCACTCGGTACTTTTGCCTTACTTATTCTCTCAGCAAATACTATCTTAAACTACGTGCGACATCTTGTAATTTTTAAAGTTATAAATAATTGTTTCAGAAATTAACTTTATTTCCTATATCTATATCTGTACTTACCCACATTCCTCGTCCATCTTAAATTGTTGTTGCTGTTGTTGTTGTGGCTGTAAACTTTGTTGTTGCTGTGGTTGTTGTTGTTGAAAGATACGATATGTTTCCTGAAATTAAATACAGACCGTAAGTCTTGTACGGGGTATACAGCCATTTGTATAGGATTTATATTGGTCGAAAAATTTAAATAAATATTCAAGTATTGAATAAATCTTATTTCAGAGCATACAGCCCGACAACACGGAAAGAAATCCATATTGCGCTGCAGTCATAGAGCGAGAACTCGTAACCAGGGCAGTTCTTCAGTTTCTTTTACAAAGCGTAAATACTAATCAAAGGACCTCCAAACTATTGAGATACATTGTATGGTTACTGGTATGACTCCCTAAGAAAGATTTTAATCCTTATGAAGCTCTTCGTGATACTGATACAAACATTTCATACACCTTTTTAAGCTTAAATATTCCTCAGGAGGTTGATAAGTACGCCTTCAAGTCAAAAAGGTCCTATTTTAAGATATTTTTAATTAAGTCATAAAGCTGCTTAATCTAGGCTTATCGACTTCCTCGAGGCATTAATAAAACAATTCTTAAGTATGTTTGTTTATCCTTTCTTTAACTAACATTTATCGCTTCTACATAAAATATTTCATAAATCCACCATAAGTTTTAATGTGCTTAAGAGTTACCTAGTCCTCTCTAAAACTCTTATGGATGATTTGTGAAATCTAATTTTGCGGAAAGGAAGAGATAATTAGTATTAACAAAAGAAAAATGGTACATACGACATTTTAATATAAAAATGCTTTTAGTGACACGTCTCTGAGTTATAATAATTGCGTAAAAGATCACTTGTATCACAATTTTTTTGTGGTTAGAAATATATCGTAAACATTGATGTTTTATAAGGATTTTATAATATTATATTATACAAAATTAGTACTAAATTGAAAAATAACTAGAAATATTCAAATATTTGGTTTTTCTAGATTTTTTTTTAATTTAAAAAATGAATGACTAACAGAAGTTAAAAAGTCGTTTGAGAAACTTTTTTAACAATATTTACATGAACTTTTCCATTTCTACTACAATTCTTAATTTTGTTCAAAATTTACGCTTAAATATACCTGGTTTCGTACAAATAAAATGGCGATATTGATTTTAAGACTATGTTCAGAACTTTTGCTATCACAAGACTATAGTTCTTCGTCTCTTATAAACCAGTCTTAAAACCTATTACCCTACTATGAGACGAAAAAATGTATCGATGAATCCTGAATAATAAAATATATAAATAATAATCATAAAATATATATGAAGAGTGTTTACATGGTGTTTGTTTCCTAAAAGGTATAATATAATTTAGATACCTATCTTAAAAACCAATGTATGATATTAAACTTATGATGTTTGTTTACAAGGCATGTATATTCTAAGACTTGATATACTTATGAGAATATCTATGAATTCTCTGTAGTATACACATGAATACGCATGATGAAACCTAAATGCCTCGGTATACGAAATCTTAAACCTTGGAGTTAACAGAGTTTTTAAGGAAATAAAGCTTTAAGGTGGTGTTTATGTAGAAGCTCACAAAGTTTGATTGATAATAAAAGCACTTATAAGTTAAATAGTTCTATGATAAATGTCTTATAGATATCGTGAAGACAATTTTTTAAGTCAATATTAATTTAAAGCAAAATTTTCCATTTCTAGGATATTGATAAAACCATAGAATTTTATCAAACTACTTTTACGAGGACTGAAATCCAAATTGATTTTAGCCTGTTTTTTAGTCTATGCTCTAGGTGCTTAATGTTTTATGTTGTTTCTTCCCTACACACCAAAACGTTTGCTTTTCTCTTTGAATATGGGCGAAGGAAAACAATAATTTTCTTTATTTTCTTTGGGTTTGCAAACATAAAATAGATATTATATATTAAAAGAAGCATCTTATAAAACACTACAAGTAACATTGTATTTTTTATTTATATTTAATAGCTATTTTATAGTAATTTAGCTGTAAAAAAGCAAATAACAAACACTATACTTGCCTATTATTAAAAATATATTTAATACTTGCCATTAAATGAATTTTTATATTTGGTAACCGTTAAAATTACGTATAATAAATTTTATTTATATGAATACACAGATGTAATCAGATAAATCGACTTCAAGGAAAATCTCAAATTTCTAGTTATTATTGCGTTAAAATTGAATATTTATAAGCATAAGACGAAAACTTTATGGACTTCTTTATTATGTTCTAGGATTTACGAACTTGAAAGACCATAAATAATAATAGCTCTTTTTCTAAATAAAATTTCAGGCCGGCTTAAATCAATTTCACCATAATTCCAATAAATACCAGTCTGGGTGTACGTCCTTGAATGCGAAAAAAAATAACCTTATAAAATATATTCAAGAGAATTATGAAAAAAAAATTTATTGAGACATAATTTTAAATCCGTGTTCGATAATTGAAAATTAATTCAGCCATCAATTCTACATCAAGAAATCTAACTTAACCCTTTATTATCCGTCCATTTAAATTAGTTCTAAAATAAATTATGTAGAAATATTAATTTCAAAGCCGTCTCTTTCTTAGGTCCAGCCTCGATAAGAATGTCTGTTAATTGTCTGGAGATAAATGGTAAGAAAATATTGCATTTTTTACCCGAAACGTTTTGAAACTCAGCGTCAGTGGCGTACCCAGAAAAGATATTTGGAGGGGGGAAGTCTTGAAAATAAAGACATAATGACTTAAAATGTAACTCTAATTAATGTAACAAAATTAAAACAACAAATTGGTTTATTACGTGTTTACAAAAATATACAACTATTTCATTTTTTTACGACAGCATTTTTGGTTTTAAAATATTTTTTGTGGTCTTTTTGAAATCTTGCCCCCCCCCTAGATACGCCACTGTCCAGCGCTATAATTATGCTTTTATGGTTGAGGATTTTGCAAAATAATTACGAACGCAAACAGTCCAGAGGCGAAGTTGCCCGGGGGATTAGGTAGGATCTTTAATTCAAACTATTTAATTAAAATCGTAAAGAATCAAGGACGTGACCTTGAAAATAAAATTGGGCCAAAAGAAGAGCTGTTTCATATTTGCTTGACAAATTAACAGATTATTCCAATTAAAGATAGTCAACAGTATTTTCTGTAAATAAAAAATTACTGCTTTTTTTAACATTGATAATTGTTGAATGCATCACACGTATTTCTAATTGTTTTCAAAACGCAGAGTTTGACTGCAATTTAGTTACAAATAACAATAGGTTTTCTGGTAATTAGAAATGTGGTTTTTCTAAAAATCGGTATGATCCCTGTCAATTAGGGGTTCTTAGTCAACCCAAAATCTTTTGGGTCATATGATGATACAGTAAGCACAAAATATCCTGGTTTTGATCAACATGAAATTAACCTGTTAATCAAGAAAAATATAATTTTTGTATGGTGTTTTCCGAAAATTCGTACTTGTTCTGTTAAAATATATAATAATATACTTAAGAAGAATGTATAAGCTTCTTCTAGTTTAAATTCCTATCTGTTACCTTTTAAATAAATGTACTATTTGTTTCCTAAGTATGATCTGCAATTTCAACGACCAGTTCGTTACTATATTTTAAGTAAAAAAAAAGATCTAACGAATGTCCAGAATTGCTTTAACTCGAAAGTGTTGAAATTGATAAACAAAAGTTGCAGAGATTAGGTTAATAACAGATAAAAAGGTCAAAAGGCTTTTTTTGTTGTGCATTGTTAGGGGAGTATATTAAGGAGATAATTAAAAATTAAAAAAACCATTGGCATTGTTCTTTTTGTCTAGAAAATGTCGACTAATTCATCTAACTACGCCATTGATGCCCGATAAAAATTATTTTTTCTGTTTACAACACTTTAAGTACCCAGCATTAAACAGTCAGAATTTGTTTAAAATAATATATTTTTTTTATCTTGGAATTTAGGCGTTTTCGGTCATAATAAATTTATTTATTTTGAATATGAGGAACTTCTTAATACCTGTTAGAACGTTTTCTCTGTCATTTTCTTTTTCAGGTAAAGCTATTAAACCTAGACAAAGTTTGTAAATATACAGTAGTTCTTCGTTGATATTCAATAAGAATAATAAAATATTTTTCCCGATTACATTTCATAGCTGAGCTCAAAAAATACAGGATAGCTATCTAGATTTTGACACATTTTGATTTTAAATATTTTGGAAATAAAAAAGCTATCGAGGTCTAGTTTTCACTGAAAAATATCATTTTACCGATTTTTTTTTTCAAAATATATAGCTTTATTTTGACAATCGGTAATACCCAGATTAAACTGGTCGAATTTCAGGTATAGGACAAAAATCATAAAGCTATTTTTAAACATAACTATAACACGAGTTATAGTTATGTTTAAAAATAGTGGGTTTATTGCTCTTCGAAAAATACTGCATTTCGATAAAAAAATATAAAAATTATCAATTTTTTTAATGTGGTAAATATGTCTTCCATGAATGTGTATTTAATTTATTTATCAATCTGTTCAAACTGTGTATCAAAAAATCTTCGAGAATATTTTCTATTACATTTCGAATATTTAATTTGAATTAATCCAATGTTTGTGGCAGCGGATTAAGAGCGTAGTGTAGCTAGTTCAGGAACTTTTGAACGACTGTCCTTGCCTGCTGGGACGATACTGAATTAAGTTATTAAACCAAACGTTTTGTTGTGGCTACCAAAAAATCAACTAAATCGTTTAGTTGACCCAATTTTCTCAGTGGAGTTTTTTATTTAATCTTTTGTTGGTGTATGTTGAATACTATACACATATATCTATCCGGTATCTTACCTGAAAGCTCGGTAAAGGTGTAGGAGACACGGGAGGTGGTAAGGCCACGTCCGCAAAAGGGTCGAGGTCTTCAGGGGCTGGAGGTAGAACAGCGGAAGGCTCTTCGCAGAAGGGCGCATTCAGCAAATCAGCGAAGCTGCTAGATCCGAATTGGGTCTGGAAAAAATATATTCAATATAAGAAGACAGTTGGTCTGGGTCCGTCATATCTTATTTTTATTTTAATTAGGCGATGTTCGTGATATGTAGTTTTATCTTTTTACTGTTTGGATTATTTATTTGTTTTTTGCAACCGTGTGGTAATATACACTTTAGCGCACTATTTTTGGTTTTTGTAGATAGAACTTTACCTGTCAAACCAAAAATAGTGCAGCCAAGCGTACCGGTGTAGAAAAAATATCGTTTGGAATATTTCTTTTCCACATTCCTGTGAAAATTCACACCATCCATATACAACATCTTTCAGACGGATACATAATGTATTATTAAAAGTTATAATAAAAAGTTAAAGCAAACTCTATTTGGGACGAAACTTAATTCACCTGATGTTATGTTGAATTGTTTAATATTTTAATATGGAGTGTATTTTAAATTTTATTATGTAAATAATGTTAATTATTAATTTTAAAAATATAAGCGCTCTTACTAAAGTAGCAGTGTTTTATCTACAGTGTGTAAAAAGGATCTGGAAACATCCAAATATCCAATTTAATTAAATTTGGACCACTCATTTATGGAAATGCTACGAAGCCGCGGGTGACATTTGCAACATTGCCGAGTTTATCGTTTTTCAGTAATTGATAGGAACATTTATTTTTTAAACGGAATGCCCTGTATTTTATTATATTTTTCGATGTTATTAATTATTCTAAAGATGTACCCTAAGATACATTTAATTCCTAAATTCAACGGTTTTTGAGTAAGGGATCATTTTTTAAAAACTATCAATGTTAATTATTGACTTGAACGGAAACCAGTATTTTAATATCAGTTGATGTATGGAGTTTTGTAAACGTCATATTTGAAATAATGGATTCATCGTTTTTTGGATATGTTAGTTTGAGGAGGAGAATCACAATCTGTTCTGGTATGATTTAATACATCTCGATTTTTGATCTTTTTTCGGTTTTATTAGGAAACTTAACTCAAATTTACTACATTTAAGCAAAAACAGCATGGATGTATCACAATTTTTCAGACAATAATATAAATTAAAATTGACTGTCAAGTCGCACTACTGCACTATTAAAGCATTTTATTTGAAATTCCATTACATTTTATGCATTTATGTGATTGTTATTATAGGTTAATATATGTGTATTTTTGAATATTTGTTTATTTATAGTATATATTAAATTAGAATTGTTTTTTTTACGAATATTAATAATCGTATAGCATAACACATAATAATATGAACTTTAAACCGAATGTCATTTAGTCAGCCAGCAAGCGCTGTTGCCAAAGTAAAAAAAAGTTTGTTATTTTCTTTGATTTGTGAGTAATATTTTTTTTCATATAGATTGGTTGGTACAAGTCGGAGTGGAAAGGAATTAGGCGGATTGGTACCGGGTTAGCATCAGGTTAGGCACCGGAGCGCGATAGCGGGAGGCAAAAAGCCAAAATAATTAGAGTCAGTTTTACATTAAGTAGGCAACCAGTTTTACACATATTTTGTAGGGGCATTTATTTGGTTTTATTTTCGTTAGTAATTTTAATATTTTTTGGCTTATAATTAATAAACATGTGAATTAGAATTAGTTAGGTTTGTTGTAAAGAAAGCCAACTAAATTCGGGGTCTAAAATGATTTTTTTAAACAAAATCTATACTGTCAGGTGGATATATCCCATTAGCCTTATGTTAGCCCAGATTCGTCTAAAATCACATGCCACGCACTCTAAAGTGGCGTGATTGACCAAAAGCGATTTAGAATCGTGTGATTCATACCGAGTTAGGTTAGCACCAGGTTTGTGTTTCATCCACGCTTTTTTTTTTGCTTAAATATAGTAAATTTAAGGTAAGCTTCCTAACAAAACCAAAAAAGGTAACAAATCGAGATGTATTAAATCGTACCAGCCCTCTTCTTCTTTCCACAAAACAAATTGGTCTAAACCAGAAGGTATTCCACATGTCTCTTTATCGACTACTACATGGTGATAAATTCCATCCCTATAAAACAACACTGGTGCAAGAACTTTCTGATGATAATTACGAAAGGCGTTTAGAATTGTGTGTGACGATGATGCAACTTTGTAACTGCAATCCGAAATTTCATTAATCAAATAATATTTTCCGATGAATCGATTTTCAGTTCCAAGTGAACCGTCAACCACCATATTGGGGCGCTAGTTGTATACGAGAACATCAGACCCAATATCCACAAAAATTTAACTTTTGGGATGTGATAATTAGTAGGAGGATAATTGGGCCCTTTTTCCTCGCCTTTTTGCTTAGAAGGATATCTGAATTGTGCCAGATATTTGCAGTTATTAAGAACTGAAATTGTTCCGACGGCTCAATTGTTTCCTGATGGTCGTAATTTGTTTTTACCGCTGTAAAAACTTGTATGAATTTACAGCCAAAATGTTTTTTTAGATAATAATGCAGTACCAAATATGGACATCTGGATGAAGCAGAATGATGCGCCCATGATATTTTTTTGCGGGGATACCTCAAGAATGTTGTTTTTAAAACTAAGCCGTTAAATTTGGAGGATCTGAGACGACGAATCGAAAAAGAATTTAGAAATAAACAATCTACTTATCCAATTGACAAAACTTTTCACAAAAATCAAGTGGTGAATTTTTAATGCGGTAACTATGTGGCAAAACAAAATTGCGACCTAATAAAATATTTAAATATTCGATAAAATTCCATTTATTGGAATACAACCTCCTTTTTATAGAGGAAAATAATAAAGGACATAATTTATTTTTTTAAATTACATAAATAATGTGAAGAAAAATAAATAACAATAATAAAAACTCAAAAAATTAACTTACAGTTTATAAGATTTGTATAAAGTTATTACCAAATAATTATATGTATATATAGACTTTATTAATTTTGATCTTTAGAATAATAATAAAACAGTTTAAAGTGTTTTATTTACATTGTTTAGAATAATTAGTAGAATTGGAAAATGTAATAAAATACAGTGTATTCCATTTAAAAACTAAATGTTCCTATCAAATATTGAAAAACGGTAAACTTGGCAATGTTGCGAATGTCACTCTTGGCTTCGTCGAATTTCCGTACATGGATGGTCCAAATTTAATTGGATTGGATGAGCGATTCTTGGGTATTTAGATATTCTCAGACTTTTGTTACACACTAAAAATGTATGCAACTTGAAAGTTGTTGGTAAATAACCAAAGTTACAAAACTTAAGTAGCTTTTTATTCTTGTAGCGTTTTCTTGCTTATTACGTAGTAGTATATTCGTATCGATAAAAACTAATTTTTAAAAATTTGATATTTTGTTTATGTGATTATAATTACAGCTATTTTAATTTTGATAAAGTGATTTGAAGTCATCTGAACTGAAATTTTAATAAAAATAATAAATTACTTGTACGTACGTAAAACATGTTTTAGTTTAAAATTTCATTACCGACACTTTGAATAAACAGTTTATCAGAAACTTTCAAACATTCGCCATTTCAAGTTCATAGCGCCTTTTAAATGTAATATTAGCACGCAAGCAACAATATTTGACGCGCTGTTGTCAGCGTGACTTATTTATTGCTTTACTTGTGTAGAAATACACCATGAACAATGTGCTTTAAAGAGACCAAAAAACCAATCTAATTATCTGATAGCGCTAGATCTATACGTCCTCAATCCAGTCGGAACTAGAGAGGTGGACGGAGAGCTGCAAGAAATAGTCATTTTATTGTACAAAAAACAGGAATTCAATATCAGACGCGGAGATAAGTCCCAATCAAATTTTTAATAAACGGAACAACTCCTTGAGTTGTCAGGAATTTACAATTAACTTGCTAATTTTGCAAGCATGTTACTTACAGAACAGACGCTCAAATCAGCATTTGTTAGATAGTTTTGTAAAGTCTTTTAAAAGGGTCGTCCTTTTCTAAAAGGCAATTTTTTTTCAGTACATTTGTGTTGTTTCACGTTTTATGGAAAATACTTAAACGTAAACAATATTCCTTATAGTTCTTGTTAACTAAGATAATCCTATTTGACAGCATCACAATGTTGAAGATTTATTTACTTACACCAGATAAAACAATGACAATCCATCAGAAAGAGAAGGAATAGTTTTTGCCTTGGCAGTCAGTAACAAGTAATTCCATTTATATAAACAAGAAAATAATTAAAACAAAATCACGGTACCGTTAGCAAGGACAAATAACTTGCAAACAAGATTTCTTTTGACTATCCGGAATCTGCTGAATCTATGACGTGATTGAATTCGCTAAAAATAACCGTCGATTTGATTTCCATGCATTCTTTTTGGCCATTGTTTGGCAGCAAATTGTGACGAAATTCACACAAACAAAATTTTTTCATCGACTCGATTCCTCCTGCTTAGTCATCAGTCCAATTCTGAGTAGCATGATAATTTAAAATCATTCGCTACCCTCTAATCAAACATACAGGATGTCCGGAAAATGTGGGCAGTTTCTAAGATTTAACTAGAGCAATCAAAAATAGTGTTACTGTGTTATACAATTCTCTCGTAAACTGCTCACCAATTGCGATATTCGGCCTTAAACCTAAGAGGCGGAAAATAATTAAAAAAAAAATATATAACTCTTAGTATTTGACATATCGAAATGAACCAAAAAACGAACTGTACTAACACTGCTCAAGTTTTTTTATCATGGCGAAACTCATAATATACACTCAGCGAAACAAATTATGAACCCAACTTGCATTTTCTTAAATGGAACACCCTATATATATATATATATATATATATATATATATATCCATACTTTAACTTTAGAAGCCATTTTCAAAAAAAGAAGGTTCAAATTAAGTAACAATCAAAATAACAAAAACTCTATAAAGAAAAATACTTAACCCTACCATATGTACCCCAGCTATCTGAAAAATTACAAAATATCCTTAAAACTGAAAACATAATAGTATGTCATAAAGGCTATGATTTTCTGAAAAGAAATTTTAGCAAATTAAAAACAGCAATACTGAAAGAAAAAAAGAGAGTAACAGCGTATATGAAATATCTTGCTGTGATTCTGATGGGGTATAATATTGGACAAACAAGCCGATATCTAAGAAACAGAATAAAAGGGGAAAAATAAAACAGCTCTTACAAATTTTAAGGACGAGAACAACCACATCTTCAATTACGACGATATAAAAACTCTGCAAAATTACTGCAAATAATAAAAAGAACTGTACGAAATGCTTTGTATATATGTCCTAATACCATAAACTCAAAAATAGATACGAAAGGACTATGCAAAATATACCACGACCTTTTAAAATAACTCTACACCTATATATTTCAGCATATACTACTTTCGACCATTAATACCATATAGACAAAACTATAAAAACAACAAAGAGAAAAAGCTATCATTCACACTGCTGTAATATTTAGGTAGTATAATGTGTTAAACGTCTAATCATTTTTTGTATATATATATATATATATATATATATATATATATATATGCGGGTGTTGTTATGTCCTACATTTCCGACTAACTATGAGTTATATTTTTAATTATCATAATGTGTTAAACGTCTAATCATTTTTTGTATATATATATATATATATATATATATATATATATATGCGGGTGTTGTTATGTCCTACATTTCCGACTAACTATGAGTTATATTTTTAATTATCATGTTTCTCATATTTACTTTTGTAGTTTTGAAAAGGCCCGAAGTCGGAAAATCGAGGACCATATTCATATACTTACATAGACGTTTTCGTTTTTGATTGTGTCACATCGACGATTTCTTAATTGAGATCTCCCTGGATATAAGCCCGCCTGATGAGTGTAAAGGCCCAGAAATCGATCGCAGGAGGCGTATCCTGTGACACAATCGAAAGCAATGTCTTCTCATATAATTTTGCTATATATATATACATATATGTACAATATATATAAATTCCATTTCTATATCTTCTCGGATTATTATGGTCTTATAATGTTTTATATTGGCAATCTCCCTACACACATCGAAATTTATTTTGTGGCAGGTTTCCAGATGATATAGGAATAGAGCTGAGGTTGTTTCTTTGTTTCTGATGTTTATGTTCCTCCACTCTTGCTGATATTTGCCTGTTAGTTTGCACCACGTACGTCTTTTCACAGTCCGGGCACGGAATGCTGTATACTCCGTGGTTTTCCAGTTTGATTTTATCTTTTGGTTTTCAAGTAGTTTACCTATAGATGTTTGTGGCTTGTGTATTATTTGTATGTTATGTTTCCTAAGAATTTTTCCGATTCTGTCTGTTGTGCTTTTTACTTACGGTAAGACTACTTGTTGCTTTCCAGGTTCATAATTTTTGTTGTTCGATGTTCGGGAACACAAAGCTTGAATTTGTGCTGGGTGGTGATGAGATCTTGCATTCAAATATCTGTGTGTATGTGTCGGTTTTCTATACACGGTGTATTCGAAATTTCCGTTATGCCATTTTGTGACCAGAACATCTAAAAATGGAAGTTTGTTGTTTTCCTCTGACTCTAGAGTAAATTGTATTCCGTGGTGGATTGAATTTATCTGAGTCAGAAAATTTCGAGCTCTGTATGACCATGTTGCCATATAATAAATATGTCATCCACATAACGAATCCATAATTTGCTCTTGAGTTCTTTTTGGAAGTATATCATAAATAAATTCGCGACTACTGGTGATAGCGAGGACCCCATTGGAGCACCATCTATTTGTTTATTCATTTGCCCGGTGAATCAAAAATAAATATTTTTAAGGCAATGCTCCGAAAGTTGTATGGTATGGGCCTGAAAATCCTCGTTCATAGAAACCCTGTCTAATGTTTCGTCGATGGGAATACTGCGATACAACGATTTGACATCTAGGTTTGCTATGATATCGTCTTTTTCAAGAAAGATGTCTCGTATAATTCGAGTGAAATGCTCCAAGTGTTTTACAAATCGGCTTTTTCGACAGCTGGTTGCATAATTTCAGCAAGATATTTTTCCAATTTTTGTTGCGGCGAATTAACAGCAACACCAATAGGTCTAATGGGCGCTCTTGGTTTTGGATATTTTTGGTAAACCATAAAGGACCTTTTCTCGACTTTTCCTGTGCTATAATTGAATTGTTGAATTTTGGGGTTTATTGGTGAACTTTTTACTTTATTTTTAGTTGTTTTTTCTAGGTACGTAGTCGGGTCCCTTGGAAGAAGCTTATAACAATAGGCCTTGATGAGATCTCTCAAGAAGAGTTTTCTTTAATTATAACTGTAAAAATAAATTAAATTACATTTTTGAACCGGAATTCAACAAATTTTCGGATCAAAAATATTTTTGTCAATTATCTCGCATACTAATATGTTTACGAGGAATTTAATAAGATGAGCTCTAGATCTAGAGAATTTTTTTTTGGTATACTAATTACATCTAATTATTATAGTTATGATTGCAGTGTTTCATAAAAGGGACATTTAAATAAGGAGTTGCCTAAAAATATGTGGAGAAACTAAAAAAATCAGTGAAATATTCATATATAGCTAAAAGTTGCACAATAAAAACTTTCAAAGGTAGTGCATTTTCGGCCTCCTTGACCTGGCGTCCAAATATAATTAAGTTATTACAAACGATGCCAAAACTAAACTGCTTGTCAAATAGATTGGTACACTTAACTTTTAGCATCATATTCAAAGTGCTTTATTTTCTTAATGAGAGAAGAGTTTTCGGACTTGCAAATGTTCTTGGCTATTAACCAGCTTAAACGTAAAGCTTACTTGAGGTAAGAACTTTTTTATATCGGGTGTAAAATAATTTTTTCGCAAATTCAACTGTTCTGAAACTGTACAAAAATAAATTTTATTTTTTGTTTGCTATACTAATACAATCCATACAATTGCAAAAAAAAGATTTGGACGATTTTTCGAAAATTTATTTTTTTTTCTAAATATCACATTTTTTTCCAGCTTACGAGGATTTTAAAGGTTCCTAGTATCAAACTAAGTGCCAACTGCAGTGCACATTCAAGTAAATGCCAAATCAATCAACTATTAGAATAGCGATTTTTACCAATTTTAAGTTTTTGAAAATGTTAAGTATTTGCAGGATTAATTGTTAAACTGCTTTTTTACTGCTTTTTGTATAAAATTATTATCAGTTTTTTTGCATTCATAGTAGACGTGCTTCGAGTCTATTCGACTACGGACAATAAAATTCAGAGACAAAATTAAAACATTAGGTTTAAATTTAAAACTGCCACAGCAGCAGGAAATCACCTCTGCAATCCACAATGTGTATTATTAGCAATCAATCTTGATCAAGGTAGACACGAGCGAATTTATATCGAGCATCAGGTGCACCGAACTATTTATGGGCTGAGGCTCGATTGGTACTTCGCACATTCCCATTGAAATTTTATAATCGTTGACGTCATTGGTAAACACTGCAATATTTTTTTATTTGGATGCTTTCGCCTATTAATCAATCTTTTTTTGTCCTTAAGCAAATAGAACCTCTTAACTTTACTTATAATTAATTCAATGAACCTCACAGAGACACTTACGATGATAAATAGGCCTCTGTTAAATATTCGGAATTATTAATGTAACAATAATATTATTAATTGTAATAATCATGATAAAATAGCTAGAGATAAAAGACTATAACATTCTAAATTAAAACAAATATGATTACATACCTCATAGATAAAACTCAAGAAAATCTTTTCTCGAAATCTAGTGTAAGATTTTCATGTGAACGTCCCCTGGAGAATCAGCGTTAAATATTTAGGGTTCATTTTTCATAAAATAATAAACTTGATTGTACATTGCACAAACAAACATACAAATAATACATAACCTTTTGCGACATCCTATTCTCAAAAACAGGTCAACAAAAAGAACGTTACAAATTTGAGGCAAGTTTTAAAACATTCCAAAAAAGGCAATGGAAGAATTCGACACAGGTCTGTTTTCCCAATAAAACAGTAAATCAAACAAAGAATACATTTTACCATTGTTGGTTAATGTAACCAAAATGTTTGCCTAAGTAACCCTAGAAAACTTTTTGTTTTTGTGTGGCTTTAATAACCCTAAGTATTATTAATCTGGCAAATTTAAATTGAAACTAGAATTTTGTGGGTATTGTGACCAACCTACGCAAATAAATATTTACGGTTTATGAACACATGAACCCATATTTCTGATCCAATGAAAAGAAACGCCAAAGATAATAAAGGGCTTCATATAGAACTTTTCATCTTTGTACGTATTAGATTTGCGCCAAGATTTTTTTACCAGAACCTGAGTTACTTGCAAAAATAATAATTGCAATAACTTAATTTTTCACTCAAAAAATGAAATTTGAGTCAAGAGCAATCTACTCGGTATATTATATTAGGAAAACAAACATATTTTGTTTACCATATTAAATAATATCAAGTACATATACTGTGCTAGGTCAATGCTAATTTTGTTACGTAATTTGCAGACTTATATGGAGGTTGACGGAACCAAATTATTTTCTTTACGAAACAGTGACACTTTGATCCCATTACTTATTGATGAATATCCTAGTTTCTTAATCAAACAGAAGAAAACGTCGGTATTTGCTCTAATACTTCAGTGTTTCAGTTTTCAAAACGTGCAATATTTACTGTAATTTTGTATAAAATTTTCATCTACTGTGCAATATTCAATAGTACTATAACAATTGCCATAGAAATTATCGATAATTTGTCAAAAAATATAAATATTTTTACTTTACGAATTGTATTTTTTAATAGAATTTCATGACTCAAAAATTTAAATTTTTGGTATACTTTCTTCTTATTGTTTCTATGAAAACTAAATAAAGCAGTACAAACTAGGGTTGGGCTATAATAGAATTAACCTAACCCAACCTATCGGTAGGCCATAGATGAAAATTAGTTGATACAATTAAAGTCATTGCCTTTGTTTAACTGTCGATGTTATCGACTATATATTTATATTATCGGATACCTGTCGGCATTATTGCATACACTTTGCACTTGGCACTTATCGATAAATATCGATACATCGATAAAACACTCTACCCTAGTAAAAACCCAAACAATTGTGAACGATTTGCATCTTTTTGAAATTTCGTAAGAAACGTCTCGATTTAGAGTAGCAATGCAAGAAGTTGATCAAAACATTAAAATTCTTACACCAAAAGATCTAAGCGTATGTTTGGAGACAATTTCAAGACTTCCTTACTGAAAAACAGTACAACCAAAGAGACGCTATCTTTAATTTTCACAAGATTGGGTAACCAATATGCAATAAAAAAGATTGAAGAAGAAAATATGGTCAAAGCTATATGGAATGTAATAGTAAAGTTTGTTGAGGAAAAATTCAATAGAGAGTTTAACGTGACTATTCATCCCTTTACTAATGTTACATTTAAGAAGGCAAGAGACGCTTAGCGAAGTTCTTGATAAAGTGATTTGGATAAAAGAGAAACCAGTTCCTCAGCTTTTACGTTCCAAGAGCTGCTAATATTTTATTTATATACTAGGAAAATCTATATATTTATACCTATTTATTTGCAAGGTTTATTAATAAAATGTGGTTTATTAGGTAGCATATTTTGCAATTAAAAAAAGCAAATGTTGAAACAGAAATTACTCAAAATTAATTTTTCCAAATACTATCTTTTTTTTATTTTGCAATCAAAAACGTCTTTTCAATACACAAAGTAGAGTCATAATGGCTCTCTTTTCGATGCAACTTTTTATAGTTGGCAATGCTGAGTCATGGCCACCTCGAGTTTGAGACCGGTCACGTCACGCGCGCATGTAGTTGTCACTTTTGGCATGCATTGTTTTCTAACCTAAGGCTCGTGATATAAAATCATGTCTTATGAAACTCTTATTTTAATATACTAATCTATATTTACACTAGAGCGGTTAATGGATAACTGCATTAATGCACGATGCTCGCTTAATCTTATTCTTATCGGTTTAAATAAACAACAAGGCATTGTTGGATTGTCAAATTTGACAGACGAGTGAAACTCGCTGTAATTGGCGAAACTAAACCCTTTTGTTTGTGAATTGACGCATCGGTAATCAATATCCTAATTTTTGAAAGAAGTAAAGTGTTTCTGCTGTAGGCACTATACAGATCTTAATATAATGCCACGCATAAGATATTTGCCTTTTATATTTCAAAAACTCTCGTTCCACAGGGCTGCGCCGCCCGCCTAGACGCCACTACTTTAAAGTCTAATAAGTATAAAATAAATGCCCACAAAAAGTTAACGACCTTTGTTTCTTATTGGCGAAATAAAGGTGGACGGGGGTGTAAATTTGGGTTGGCGCTGCCCTAGGGCTCCAATCTAGAATCCGTGACTAAAACATTTTTATTTTCATAGGCTTAACGATTGTTTAGATACTCTGTTAATTACATCCATAGTAGCATTGCCAAATCTGCCACTCAGATTTATATACGTTAATGAACATGCTAAAATAATATTACTCCTAATTATAACAACTTATTTTTTTTCTCAAATAACGTAAATTTAAGTTAAGAGCAATAAATTAAGAGAATAAACATATTTTAGTTTACGTGAATACTTTTAAAAACTGTGTTGGGTCATTGTTAAATTTATTATTAAATTATTCGGAATACGTAGGGGTTGGCGATATTAAACCTATTTCTTTGTGGACTGACACTTCGTTAACAAAATTACGGCCGGTGGCAGAAAGCTCAATTAAAGTTTAGAATGTTAAACGGAATGTCAAATTTGACAGCAAGTTCTTAGATTTCTGTAAGCAGTTTGTTAAATCCGAAAGCTTGATTAAATATTTTAAACAACAATTAAGTTTTGTGCAACCGGGGATGAGAATCCGAATTTTTGAAACAAACAAAAGGAAACGGCAACATGTTTCTGTAATAGTCATTCAATAGCTTTTAATCTAGTTATACTAGGCTCCCGTTTTGCATAAGCTAATTCCACATTATGTACTTCTAATGCGTATTAGTGACATTAACAACATTTTTTTATTTCCATATGGTGTTAACCATTGTTTAGGTACTCTGTTAATCATGATATTCATGAAACTACTGTCAAATCTCAGATAGATCTGTCTACCTTAATAATCGAAATGTCGAAACTGTGTCTCTGGTACTCCGCGAAGGAAACTTGCATAGGCCACAACCGAATCTAACGGAACCGCTTCACCTACCACCAACTCTGCCATCCGAGCGCGGTTAACCGTTATTACCACCACACACACTTGCCTTGCGGTACTGCCGTCGACCGACGACGCGTCACCCGATCGCAGGTACGATACGCAATAATATCGGTCGCATTTACTATTTACTACTGAACAAACTACTACTCTAGTTATCTCGCCTTATGTGCGTTTGGTAAGTGAAAAGTTCCCCTTTTCAATTGTTGATGTTAGTCGAGGGGAACCGAGTGTGACCATGGGCGTGGTTTGGGAGAGTCCAGCCCCGGATTGGTCGGCTGCCGTTGTGCATCGGCGGCGTCGTCATGGAAACGAGGCGTCGGCGTCGCGGTGATTTTCGGGAATAAGCCGCCGCGGTGGGAGGACGTTTGATGTATGAATAGATTCGGGTTTTGATTTTTTGCCGCTTCTGATTTCCTTTTCGCAAGTATTTTCCTGGTCAGTTGAAAATTTGATATTTTTCATTTTTAGCCAATCGGATGGTTTTTTAAATACTATGGCAACTTGCAATTACGGAATGTTTGGAAATTTTACTTACCAATGAGCGTTTGTGTGATTAATAAGTGAACATTTTCCAGCTATGACAGTTTCAATCATACACAGACAATATGCTAATATTAATTCGCCATATTAATTTTATACAACTAAAGCTTATGTAAATTAAAAAACAAGTATACTTTGTTTTCATTTTGCATTACCTACTTTATTGTAGAGCTTTATATTGGCATTTAACTGAGACATACTGAGAAAAATGTAAATAAACAATTACAGTTTGCTCGAAAAATTTCGGTAACTGTTCTTTTGAAGCAATTTTATAATCGTCTTAGGGAATTAATTAACTCTACTATCAAGTAGTAATGCCTCCAGAGGAGGCGAGATTAAGTCCTTGTCTCGAAAAGTCTCTGTTCTAAAAGACTTGTCTCGTCTGAAATATAATAACTTATCCGGTGGATTTAACGGGGTATGGGTAATGGGGGTAATTACCCTTCCTAGGAAATATTTTTTACCAAGAAAAAAATTAGTGTATGAATAAAATGTTAATAGTTAAAATTAATAGTTAAATCTTCACCGATAAAAGTTTATTTCTTGGAAGCTTGCTGAATATTGTTTCACATATATTTTTACCAAGATCTTATCATATGATCAGAAATTAGATTAAAATATTTTCCTCGTTATAGGATTACGCAAGTAAATAGTCAATATAAAGGATGTTTTTTAATTAATCGTTATAAAGGATGTTTTTTAATTAATCGTTAAAAATGAAATATGTAATTTTTAGCCTCACTCTTGAACTAAAAATTTAGATCAACATGTGTCCACAAGACCTTGGGTTTTGAGATACAGGATGTTAAAATATTAATATTACTTTTTAGTTTTGTCATGAATCTCGTACATTTCTAGGGATAAATCATTAAAATTTGACACAATATTCTCGGAGCAGTGTCTATGAAATGAAGTCTACGAAATGACTATGGAAACATCTACACAGTGTTACCTTTTCTTAGTTTACGAGCACTTTTACTCTCCCGAAATTTTTACTTACGGCACTGGCCATTTTTTCAAAAAATTTTAATTCTTTATTCTATTCGGTAGTTTTTCGATCTTTTAGATTTTTTCGATATTTTGTAGTGGTTAGGAATTAAGAAAAATGTTCATTCATGCCTACCTTATTTCAAGGATATAATGCAATAATATAATAATTTAACCATTTTTCCCTTGCTCCATATGCCATGACAATGTATGACTGTATATTTTACTAAATAAGTCTTCAACGGTGCAAAATATGAAAATAATCTAAGAATGGGGAATTTGATTTTATTGTAAAAATGGCCAATTATGCCGCAGTAAAAATTACACACATCACATTTGAACGAAAGTATCTAAAAAAAGGGGCCAAATAGTATATCCTACATTTTGCATCTGTATAAATTAATAAGCCAGACAATTATTAAAGAATGATTGTTTGATTTGACGAAGATTTGGAGAATATATTATATTTGAACGTGGTTTTGCTAAGGCAAATAGGAGGTAACTGACTTTGTTAAATTGGTTTCGTCGTTCTGCTAGTTTATACATTTTATTTTTAAGAAGTTGTCTGAGTTTAATTACGTTATATTTTGTATTATAATTTCTGATTTCATTATGGCTGTGTCGTTCGGAAGCATATTTTAAGTATTTCTGTATAAAATGTAGTATAATTGTAAGAATGTATAGCAAAAATTCGTTTTGACCTTTCTTCACTGCAATTAAATTCAATTAGCAGGACTCAAATTCTCCCATTCTCACTTAAATTTACCCCTGCTCCCATAATCAAGAGCAAAATCCGCCCTTGGGTTAAAGGTTTTACTAATGTTCAAATTTTTGACGATAAATACTCGCATTCTAGTTTGTGTTTTCAGGGGAATTCATTTATTAAAATTAGCAGTCTTTAATTTCAGAAAACATGCATATTTTCAATGGCAATAAAATAGGACTAGAACTAATTCTAAAATGGGATGTATTTTTTATACAATTAAATTAGGATTTAAATTTTAATAATGAAAAACACTTTTAACTTAGTTTTTCTCTAGTATTTTTACTTTGGAGGTATGTCATATATTTCAGAAGAACATATAAGGGGTCCAACGATCTGTCACTTGCTATTCATTTCACTCAGGAAATTGTTATTTATTTTTATTTTTTTACCTTCAAATGCTTTCTTTTTGTTGTATTGCAAATTGTGGAAGTAGAGGGATGAGAGACAATATTACTTTTATTTTTAAGTTCCAAAAATTTTTAATTTTAGATATATAAACGATTGAATGAACTTTCAATGATGCGGCTGAAGTGGATTACTGCAATAAGGAGAGGAATTACCTAATACTAAATTAAATTAGGACCAAGTGTAAGCAAAACATTTCATATTAATCATTAAATAAACTAAAATTAATCTAGCTAATTAACAATTATGATTCTTAATCGAGACTCGTATCAAAGATATCTCTAATCGTTCTTTAAAAAAGTTATATTACATTTTGTGCCTTTACATATTCAACGCTGTATTATTTTTTTATGTTTTAACAATATTAACGGGACTTAAATAATTAGTAGTATTTGTATGTACCATCTTGCAAGAGATTTTAGATAGTTAGTTATCTTAAACTTACGAATTCATCGTATGTGAAACTTTATTACATACATTGCGCTGAAAGAAATTGAGTTCCTTTACACTCGTCATCAGGTTTATTGTAGGTAGACATAACTTTTAATTCTTATTATATTCAATCTGAAAATGTTATATATTTTTTCACTCTGACATGCATGACAATTTCTTTAATTAAAAATATCTTTGTTTTATTAATAAATGTGTATTATTTATAAAAAAATATATGTACTAGATGCAGAAGAAAATAACTATTAACCACACAGATTGAACTAGGTTTAACTTGGATATACATAATTTAAATTGAATAACTAGGTAACTAACAATGACCATATTTGTCACTGGGGGACAGTATTTTGGACCAACACTACAAAGGAATCTAATTTTCAATTATAAAAATCTTTTCTTTGCACCGCTCGGCGACTTCGGCGTTCTCACTTCGAAGCTTCACTTGTCATAACTAAGTTTAAAGCAAACACACTGTTATAAAAAATTGTCCTGTACAAAAAATGCACTAAATATGTGAAATATGCTTTTAAATTATCAGAAACAGGAAGAAAACAATTTTTGTTCTACATATATATATATATATATATATATATATATATATATATATATATATTTTTTTTTTTTTTAATATATAATGACCTGGATTATTGTCTTATTTAAAATAAATGAGACAATTAAGAACAACTTCCTCCTTCATTTTTCACCACATCTGTTTTATGGTGGAGTTTGTCTTCATTTTTTTGTTTATTTTAAAGAAGAAGGTACAAAACCCAGTATATTTAGAATCAGGAAAAAGGTAGGAAAATTTACACTTTTTTATATTTCTAGGATGTTACCAAAAACTTAGTAACTAACTATATATTTGTTTTTTTGGAACATATTGATAGGCAAGTTAAAGCAGAATAAAATATGGACCAGTTTAAATACTAACCCTGTACAAAAAATTGTTTCTTATGCAAGGTTAAAGGGGTGGTAGATGAAAATAAAACGCTTTGTTTTTTTTACGAGAGCAAGGCACTTAAAACGTTTTTTGCAATATCGATTTCTTGAGCAATAGCTGAAACGAGTTAGCTTTCAAGATCAGTGAAAAAGTCAATAGTAGATAATAATTAACAAACGCGGATATAATACATTTAATTTAATAGTTTTAAATCTAACGCATTCATATCTTAAATGAATCTGTCATTTTTCGTTACTTCGTTTACTTTTATCCGTTTGAAAGTAACAAGTTAATAATGGGTGTTTAATTTACCTCCTATATCCTGTGGCATGTTTCTCAGATGTTATTAATTTAATGGAAATTATTATAAGGTTGTATATTATCTAAAACGAGTAGTACAAGTTAGCGGTGTTTCACAATCGATTTATGAATATCCCAAGATAGAAAGTTTAGGTAAAATTTGATCATATGAAGTATGTTATATTTGAATTCGAGAGTTCTTTAGCAAAAATTGTCCAAATTTATCCAACTGAACTATTTTTACTACTAAGTAAACTCCGGAATGTTTTCAAAATAAAATAAGTTATCAAAGTGTTGTTCACAAGATGTTTTCGTAAATTCTCTGCAGAATTAAAGATATGAGTTTGGTTTTATTAGTTTATTTATAAAAAGAAAAATACGCAATTTTCGTAAAATATCTTTATCTAGTTTTATTTATCGTATAGTGATATACGGAAAACTGGTAAAATTTGTGCGTGTTTAACTTTGTTTAATTATCAATATTTTTATGCAGTATTTTGATTTCTTTTTACTTTCAATTTTGTTAAATTAACGGAATTACCTCGGATATTACTTAAAAAAATACTGCATTTATCTACTTTAGCAAAAAATGCGTAAAATTTTGTATGACTGCTGATTATGGAAAAAAGATACTTATTGGAAAATTTTAATTTTTTTCCGAACGTTTATGTGATGATATTATGTTATGAATAGATTCATTAAGACGATATTGAACTAACTGTAAAACGCGTCCACTTTTCAAAGTCTCATTAACCGAAGAAGAAAAAATATCTCGAGTAGAAGTATGTTGCTTTTCGTTAGGATTATTAGAAATTGAATATTTTTCTTTAGACTAATGAAGTTTCTGTCAGTGATTCATATTAACCTGTCATACTGTAGGTATCATGTGATTTATGTGCTGCAGTAGATTAGAGAATTTACGTTTAATCCAACATTCTCTTATTCTATTAAATATTACTATTGTTACAGAGATTTTTGGTTAAAAGTACCGAACCGGTTATTGATTTATATTTTCAACTCATAATTTTGGAAGATGAGTTTGATAAAAAAAAATAGAAAGCTAATAGGACATACACAATAATGCAAGGAGATAGAGTACCACGGAGTATTTTACTACTAGTCTCTTCATCTTTAAAACAGACCGATGTTTCTCGTTGCATTTCAAGTGTTAGAAAAAATTTAATTAATTTAGCAACAAAATTACACTATACAATTTTGCAGAATTAAGGAGTCTTTACACATCATAACATAAACGTTTCGAAAAAACTTAAAAGTTAATTTCTCCTTAATTATATAGTCACGCAACACAATAAAATGTTTGTGCCCAAGCAGGTAAATGTAATACTTTTTAATGGATATCATGGTAAATTTAATTAATTTAACATAAAGAAGTAAAATGTCAGTTAATTTTAACAAAAACCTTGAACATGAATAAATTTAAAAAACGCCCAAATTCGTTTTTTCAATTTCTCCCTTCATTACCCTGATATAAACTAAAATATTCTAATATTTTTTTCGCAGATATCCGGGGATAAAAATTACGAAAATGTTTTAGTTTTATTAAACTCTTTGTATAAGTATATTGCTTGTCAACGGATAAAATCAGAATCAACTATTAAATTCTAAAAGAATAACTCACATTGCTACAAATTGAATTGGGCCAAATCATCCAATTCGCCAAAGCGAATTCCGCTCACCTAACTTTAGCCGAATAGTTCCCACAAATTTAATCCACCAAATTGACGCAGCCCCAGGAAAAGTATTTGTCGAAGTTAGGTCCTGACAACTTTATAACGTTTAAAGTCCCTTGGTATAGTTAAACAAATAACCATATACGTTAAAAACAAACAACAGCAAATTTAGCCAAACTTCTTTCTAATATTCCAAAAATATAGCACAAACGATAGTAAAATACTTTACTCCTTACACAACACGGAAGTCGTGCAAGCAGAACACAGAGCTGGAAGATCTAACTACAGTACTTACTGTCTAGATGATCTTGATATTCCATAGAATTGTCTGTTCTTGGCATTAAGTAAGCCAACATCAAAGCAATATAAAACTTCTATAAAGGTGAAATCACGAATATTAAAATTGGACAAAGGTTTTCGGAGTAAACATTACATGACTTATAGCAAATTAATAACACAAGTTAATAACTAACCGCGGCACTAATATTTACACACATTTTCAAATATAATTAATTTAGTTTAAATATAAACCTGGGATAAATTTCTATTTAAGAACCCACTTATGGAATCATAAATGTTTTTCGCAACTAATGTAATTGTTCTTAAATCAGTAGTAAAATGCAACAATTCATATTTCAAGGTTTGCAATCCTATTGCACATCTGCCCCTAATTTCCAAGAATGATATATTAATTATTGCCCAAAATATAATTGGCTAATTAGTAGTACTACAGCCTACAACTAATATTTTTCTTTATGTATTTTAGGACATAAAATATAAACTCGCGACAACAATTTATTTAAACACCAATTTCTGAAATGATAAATGTTTTCCTCTGCTAATGTAATAGCCCTTAAATCATTGAGAGAATGTAGTAATTTATTTTTCAAGGTTTCCAACCATTTTCCCAGTGCGGGATTAAGGAAGGAGCTTTGGGTCTTGGAGCTTTCTGGTTTCTATACGCTAGATTACGTTTGACTATGGATTATTAATAGGTCAGTTCTCAGAAACCAATTAACCTAATCGTTACATAATTAGTTATAGAGATATTTATAGATTCGTGGGTTCATTTAGGCGTTAATTGAAAGAATTTTAAAATGCAAATGCGAATTCCGGGAGAAATACTATTAAATATACTGAAAAATCGTTTTTTTATATGTTGCTTTTGAAATTGTTTCCTGTGCCCCGGGAAAGAAAAATGTATAAAACGTTGAAAGTAAACACTTCATAATAAAAAAATGCAACCTCATTAAACTTTCTACGAATGACAGGACCGAATAATAACCTCATAAATTGTTTTAATTCTAAGACATAGTAATTTAGCAGCAGATAGCAAATCCAGCATACATTTTTTTAATGGAATGCCCATTAGAATGGACCGCGTCTTGCTGGTTGTGAATATTCTAGGCTTCATACCTTTATCTTCAAGGTCACCCGAGAAGTTTGACAAAAACCTCGAAATAAGAGGTAACGTGAATAGATAAAATGAAATATGTGTTCATTATGTAAAGCTGTTCTTTTTCAAAATGTCTCATTTTATTCTGTCTAATTCGTATTGTACCTTAATTAACCTCTCGTCATTTCCCATTGACCTAGCATTGTAAGTTGCGACAAAGAGTTGGCAGCCTGATTTAGCCCATGGAATCTTAGCACCATCTGCTCGATAACTGGTCTGACCGCTGTCTTGGTCAGGGTTGGTCGAGCCGCTGGCCTCTGGGGGCCGTTGAATGTGCTTCATTTTCATATCAGAGGAGTTTAACCATAAAACACCATGTTGACCAGACTTGGTGAATGCAGTGTTCCTCTAACCTGAGGAACCGTCGCTGTATGTAGCCGCTCATTCTCGGTGAGACGCTACTAGTTTTATATACGCTTTTATAGTTATAATTTCCTGGGGATTATAGACATAAAATGAATTCGGCAATAAATTATTATTTGCCAAGTGTACCCTATTTGGAAATGACACCAGAGGTTTTTTTAGCATATTAAAACCTGGTCATGTGCCCTATCTATTGTTAAATCCATGCTGTAGACTGTTGTGTTTAATTATAATTTTCTTTTGATTCTACGTAACGTCCGTCACAATGAAATTAACGATTTCTAGTTCACTAAGGATAAGGTTAACAGATTTCAGTTTGGATACAAGATGCACAGCCCATTTCGAAACAAAAATAAATGATTTTCCTACAAATGCTTATGAAACTGACAAAAAAAGCACTGTTAACTTGACTAGAAAGTGTATATTAGATAATAAGTGTTGAAAACGGTCAGTTTCAGAACAGTAATGTACACTATTTCTTATACGACCACAAATAATCTGAAGTAAGATTTTTATTTTTATTTTCAACATTAGTGTGGAAACAATTATTTTCAACACTAGTGTTTGCTTTTTAAATATTCGGAAAATTTCATTTTTCCGCACTCATTTTAGTTTGGAAAGAGCTACTTTTCCGCAGTAGTAGCCTAATTTTTTTGAAAATACACTTACTAATTTTAAATATTTAAAAATATATTGATACGCTGATAGTTAGGAAAATGATTTAAGAACATAAATTTGCTAGAATCCCGCTATAATTTTCAACAAAATAGTAAAAAATGTGTAAAACGTGTTTTAAAAAATTGTTTTCCCTCTCCCTATATTGTAAGCAATCTATTTTGACACTGCTTTGATAGACGTAAGTGAAAGTTACTCAACAAGGTATTGGTTGCCCTTAACGACAGGATGTAAGGAAACTTACATCCCTAGGGAAATAATAATCTAAAAAGTAGCTTTAATTTTTGATTTCATCAACATATTACAAAAATCCGGTGATATTAATTGAAATGAATATTAATGGTACAATTATTACAATTATTCACATTATTAACAAAATTTGGAAACACGTTTTATCGTTTCTTCTCGATGTGTATTACATTTTCTGACTCCACAGATTCTTTATTTCTAACCAATGTTTCTGTCACTGTTGAAGCTCTGCAAGAGACTTCTGGCTGGGTCTTATTGTATAAAATTTTATTCGCTACTTTTTATTATTGAGGCTCTCAGCTACGTAACTTTCCGCAATAGTAGCGGATTTCCATCCACCACGTGTCGCTTGATAGCTAATATATCAACTCCAGTATTTGCTAATAATGTTGCCGACGTTCTTCTAAAAGAGTGTCCAGTATACATTTTGAAGTTCTCAAACTTTAGAAATTTTGCAATTTTACTTGGAATTGACGAAAACGTATTTTTCCCGACAGGCTGGTTTAAGCACTTTCCATTTTGATATCGCATAAAGAAGCGAGGATTAATAGTCGTACTTTTGAAATGACAAACCTGAGTGTCGTCACTTTTTGTCACTGTAAATGTACGTAACATTCCATTTTTGGAGTCAGGAATGGTCACAATTATGACTTCTTGACTTATTTTAACAGTGTCCATTTTCGTTTCACAGAGTTCATTAGAACGGCACGCTCCAGCAACTCCCATTACCATTACGACCTTGATCAATAAGTATATATCATCGGGGCTTCAAGCATGAACTTATTCACATCTTCCCTGTTAAACACATTCGATTTTTTGGGTCTATAACCATCATTTTTTCTTTTCAAAAATGATGGAAGTTTTGGATACTTAGAATTATCTATATTTTCCTCTATAAAAATGGTGGACTTCAACATCGAATACTCACACCATTAGCTTGATGGGGACTTTAATATAGCACTTTTTACGTGGAAATACGCCAAAAACAAGGTTTCTGAGACTGCAGTAGCCGTCTTGCTTTGGCACCAATTCTTAAAGGATTTATATGCTGTTTCATACCTTTTTTTCGACTTTTCCGGTAGTAGAGATAAACAAGCAATATTCGCTGATTCTTCTATTTCTGAAACATCATTTTGTCCACACAGAATCAAACAATTCGACTTCTTCAAAATTTTCGCTATGAATTGTCAACTTGACGTAGTTGATAAAATAAAAACTTCTTATGTTGCTCTGGCAACGGATCACGGCTGCCTTCATAATTTAATGACAATGCTGTCGAATGTAATGATAACGAAAATCCAAAAATATATCTAGCATTTTCTTGTAAACATACAATACAGGGAGGGGGAAGAATTTATATACTATATGGGATGTAAGTACATTAAACAGTCTCGAATTTTTTTACCAGCCCTCGCTATCGCTCGGGCGCAAACTCGTCCTCGGCTGCTAAATATTACTTACATTCCTTATAGTATAAATAACTATTAATGCCTCTCGTATTATGTCTTATAAAATCAATGTTAAGTAATAATAAACACCTGTTTTTTTTTGTCTGGCAGTTTGAATCACCATAGACACAAAGTAAAAATACGCGTGTTACTCATTGTCAATCAAAACCAATTTTGCTGTCGCTGATTTTTGTCGTAGTAAAACCTGAGTAAAAGTGTTTTTAATGGATTCTTCAGGCGAAGATTTGCCAGAGTTAGTGTTGGAAGCAGCTAGAACTACAAACTTCAATCTGCTACCATCAAAATCCCGTCATAAGTATGAGAAACAATATATTCGCTTTGACACCAGGTTTTACCTGGTGTTAAACTAAAGGCATCAAAACTTTGAAAGAACCCGTTTTTTGGCATATTTCGCCGAACTTTCCAAAACATGTAAGCCAAACACGCTTTGGGGATACTCAATGTTAAAAAGCATGATCAAACTGAATGGAAACATGGATTTAAGCAAGTTTTTCAAAGTCACGGTCTATTTAAAAAAAAATGTTGGAATTAGACCAAAGAAGGCGAACATTATTTCAAAAGAGGAAATTTCTAAATTTATTAATGAAGCGCCTGATGAAATTTATCTCCATATTAAAGAGCTACTATATTTGGCTTGGCGGGGGTATGTCGCCGAGAAGAACTAACAAAAATGTCATTGGATCATATTGAAGACAAAGGAAATATTTTATTAATAAATATTCCAGACACAAAAAATTACCTTTCTAGAAACTTTGTACAACCTGTTGAAGCTGAAAGCGGAGAATATTTAAAATGGGTCAGAAAATATGCGATTTTAAGAAAGCCAGAAACCCCACATAGGCGTTTTTTTTAAACTAGAAGAAAGGAGCTTGCACAGTACAATGCATCGGAATAAACACTTTTGGAAAAATGCCATCAAATATTGCAGGTTATCTGAAGCTCCCAAATCCTGAACTATATACAGGTCACAGTTTCCGACGTTCAGCCGCCACAATGCTTGCAGATTCCAGAGAAGGAATAACAAATATCGAACGCCTCGGAGGTTGGAAATCTTCAACCGTGGCAGAGGTTATTTAGAAAGCTCAACAAGTCTTGAAAAGAATCTATCCAATAAAGTACTGAAATTCAATGCCATTCCTTCCACTAGTCAACAACTTTCATCAGTGCAGTCTACCAAATCGACTTCTTTCAACCAAAAAGTTACCCCCTCGGCGACGGTTACAATTATAAGTACTCGTGAAAGAGAACTGGAAAATCCAAACCCAACATACAAGTCCCCAAGTTACTTGGAAAAAATCTAGCCTCTGCAATTAATTTACAAAATGATACAAACTGCACTTTTACTATTCATGTTGTTAATAATAATTAATTTGTGATAACGTATTTGATGTAAAGAAACGATTCTTTTTAACTTTTGGGTTTTTCCGCAAGCTTGTACAAAAAAGTAATGTACCTTACACGTGCGTAAAGTAACACTTTCCGCTATACTAGTGTTTCCTATTTAATAATTAATTTTACTCGCTATCTTTCAAATATTGTCGTGCTGAAACAAGTGTGATATAATTCACTTTCTGCTTTTTTCCAACACACAGACGCGGTATTGAAAACAATTTTTTTCACACTTATGTTGAAAATAAAAAAAAAATTGCGTTCATTAATTGTTAATAAAATAAGTTACAAGTAGGCACGTATCAAGTAGTTTTGTATCAACACAACTCTTAATCCTGTCCTGTTTTCCACTTCTTCGCCCAAGCAACATTAGATAATTAAATGTAATGTTCTAAAAATCCCATAACTCAGCTACTAAATTCCGGACCGATCTACTCATAATTTAATGCCTCTGAGCGAACAATATATCAGAACATTTTTCAGAACTTTGATTGGTAATTACTGCTTCTTGTCGCAAATCCTTTAATTTACTTTTAAGAGTTATTATTGTTGTGCGTATATTGTGCCTACTTGTAACTATTATTTTACAACTGTGACACCTCTAAGTTATTAATGGGAGAGGAAATCAGCTTTCTTATTCGAGCAAAGTTATTGGTTTATTTTTGATTCGATATGGATTGTTAAAGAGCCGGATAAATAACTTCGCTAACTTGGATTGCGGAATGTAAATGTCGTTTATTAGATCCCATTGAATATTTATTCTTAAAATGCTTCGGAGAAATGCTATAACAAGTTAACTTGAGGGAAATGTTATATGGTGTCCGTTCGCGGCATATGGGCGATCTAAAGGTTGGTTTTGACATCAGCCAGCCGTATGATTACAGTTACTGCAACCAAATTAAAGATTTTATATATGCGCAAAGTTTTTGGTTATAAATGCAATCCCTATATTAACGTTCCTGATTTTATAGTTATAAAAATCGGTAAATTTTCTTTACCCGGAACTTCCCCGTTATTAATCTTTTTTTTTTGTTTTATTAGAAACGGTGAAGTTTGACCCTATTGAATTTCGCACATAGTCATTTAGTACTGCTTACTTTATTTTTAAACATTTTTATTGAGCGTCATTTTGTTCGACCATATTAGATTCGTACCAGTATTTTACCAATTTCTACCTATGCTACAATAGCATTATTTACAATAATTGAATAAACAGTTTTTTACATTTTATTTTAATTTGACTACAACTACATTTTGTACCGTCATATTGAGTTCATACAAAAATTTTACTAGTTATCACATTAATTTTTGTGCAAAATTTGAGGCTAATCGGAAAAAAAATCAATCTAATTAGTAGCTTTTTTAGACTGATTTTTCAAATATTTTATTAGGCCTCCATTTTGATTTGCCATTTTAAATTCGTACAACAGAAATGTTACCAGTCCATTCCTATGTACCGCTTGTTTTTCGTGCAAGATTTGAAATAAACGGAATAGTTACTTTTTTAATAATATTTATCTTGACATTTAATTAGGCCCTATTTTGTTCGGCAATATTGGATTTTTACCAAAATGTTCCCAGGTCATACTCATGTGACCCCTAAATTTTTGGCTTTAATTTCAAGTCAATCGGACAGACAGACCTGACGTTTTTTGGCATTCAGGGACCCTAAAACGTGAATATCTGTTAAAAACTGGGAAGGTGATTTGTTAACCATTAAAAACTATCTATTAGCGGCCATTTTGTTTCGCCATTTTGAATTCGTACCACAATTTTTCCAGTTCATCCCTATATCACACTTAGTTCTTGCATAAAATTTGAAATCAATCTAAAAAGTAGTTTTTTCAGGCTTTCGTTTAAAATACTTTATTAAGCGCCATTATGTTTCACCATAATGGATTTTTACCAAAATGTTACCATATGACCTTTAATTTTTAACCAAAATTTGAAGTCAATTGCATAAGGAGTTTTTAAATTTATACAAATCTAAAAACTAATTTATTCCAATTTTTTAATCTATTATTATTATTATTATTATTATTATTATCGAAATTGATAATTAATTTCTCAGTAAATGTTGGGTTCCAAGCCCATCCCGGATGCATGCATTAAAAGGAGTGGGGTGGTTATGTGTTATCCTATAAGAATGTTCTCACTATGTGGCAATTACTGAGCAGGACTGCCTTCTGGATGTCGATAAAGGTATTAGTATGCAGTCCTATGATTTTCAGGTTCTGTTCTAGTGTTTTTGGAACTAATCCAGTCTATCGGTATCACATGAACCTTATTCAGTCTCTAGGGCCTCCTAATGTTTTATGAGTAGTGGAAGTTACTACGTCAGCATAATCAATAGGATTAGTATGTATTTTTGCAGCTATTAATCCAGCTATATGAGATATATCTGCCATAAAAAATGAATTTATGTTTTTTGATATATCTCTTATTATTTTCCAATTTATTATTCTAGAATATGCAGAAAATCTGCTGTTGTATCTCGATGGCCAGCTCCGCAAATTTGGCCTTCTTCTCTTGATATTTATCCAACACGTTGTTATTGTTGGGTACAGCGACATCTACCAAATAAGCTGGCTTTGTTTCCTTATTTAACAGTACCACATCAGGCCGATTATTCGTCATCCGTCTGTCGGTGATAATTGCCCGGTCATAGTTTAATTTGAAGGCATTATTTTTAAGCACTGAACTTGGTTGGTATTTATAATAGGGCACAAAAGTGTTCAGGAGCCTGTAATTATTGGCAAGCTTCTGGTGTGTGATGTTACACACCTCGTTATGTCGCTGGAGGTAGTTCATGTTTGCTAGGTAAGTGCAGCCAGATGTTATATGCTCTATAGTCTCTGATTTCTCGCTACATTTTCGACCCTTATCGGATTTAACGGACCGGTCTTTGATGATGGATTTCGTGTAATTTCGTGTGTTAATAACTTGGTCATGCATTGCCATCACAAATCCTTCTGTCTCTGGGAATAGTTGTCCATCCTTCAGCCACCTGTTGGATGCTTCCTTATCTATATGTGGCTGATTCAAGTCATTGTGATGTCGGCCGCGCAGTGCCATTTGAGCCCATTGCTGTTGTTTGTCGGGATCTGAAAGTGCCTTTAGGATGATGTTGTCACTTGCGAGATTGAGTGTAGAGTACGAGTTGTCACCTAAGGTCACTATGAGGTGGTCTGTGCCTTGTTGGTGTAGAAATATCTCAATTTTTGCAGCTTATTATTATTATTACTATTATTAATTATCATTATTTATTTATTTTTCATAACATTATATGTAAAAAAAATTATGGCTATATTACTTCATGAAAAGAAGGTTTTATTCCAGGAATTGGAAATTACCGAATATTTATACATTTTATTAGGCCGCCATTTTGTTTTGCTATACGGGATTCGCAATAAAAATTTACCACTCTATCTCTGATTAACACATGATTTTTGGGCAAAATTTCAAGTCAATTTGCTAAGTAGTTTTTTGGTACCGAATTTTTAAACGTCTATATCACACATTCGATAATGATAAATAATGATTTTGTTCCGCCATATTGGATTTTAAAAGTCAATCGGATAAATTGTTTTTGAGCTATGCTGGGAACAGACAGACAGATAGATCGTCAGACCGACAGATGACGGAAATAGGAGTACATGTTTTTCGAGGAAAGTAAAAAGTGAAATAAAAAAGTTTCTTCATTTTGTTCAATTTTCTTTGTAGAGTAGTTTTTTAAGTCTGAAGCTCTTGTGAAGTGGAGTTATATTTTAATTGTTTAGAATTCAGAATTGAAAAACGAAGAGCAGGTGCAAACCTCTTTAAATGATGAAGATGGAGATCTTGATTCTGAGTATGATATGTATGTTGAAATGATATTCTGATTTATATCAACTGCAAATTCCCCGTTTTCTTTCCATATATTGATATATTTAAAAATAAGCTTTGACAAGTGAAAATTCTGTTGCTTAGGTCTCGAATAAAATTGAGAGATCGATTTTTTGAGAAAAATTATTCAAAAAAATAAAAAAATATATTATATATGGTTTTATAAATTCTTCAAAGGAATTTTGCTTTATTACTTAAAATAATATTTGCAATATAGCTCTAATAGGTATATGAGAAATGATTTTATGCTAATGTTCATCGTAAAATTTTCCATAGACATATCATAAAACGGCATAAATAGTCAAGTTATGGTCGTAAAAATCTGGTTTGTTATGATCGGTTAAATTGAATGGAGTTTTCTTCTAATAAATGTTTTAACCAGTTAACTTCTTTTCTGTACTAGGATTTACGATAATATGGTTTTCATTTTCCATTTCTAGTAACACGGTTAATTGCTTAATGCTGTAGTTTAACTTAGTAGTTATTTTATCTAAGTTAGAGTTGCTTAATCGTAGCTAATAATAACAAGAAACTATTACCGAAGGATTACCGAAAGGACCGATTTTTTCGAAAAAAAATATGATTATTAAAATGTTCATTTTTGCTTGACGAAAAAAATCAGTTTCGGGTTGTATTCGACTATTTATTTATTCCATAACAAGCATCTACGGCTTTCGCCAATTAGAGATACTTAAAGTAACTACCATTATAATAGTTATTTTACTACAATGGGCCTTAAACTATTAAATTTAAATCCAATAACATCTATGTAAGTTATAAAATATGAAATCAATTTAAAATATGTTACAAACAGTACTATAAATATGTTAAAGGAAACAGGTCACAAACAAACAATTAACCTAAAATTGCAAGAAAGTCTAAGTCTACATCTAGTAACCAAATATACCAAATAAACACCATATATGAATGATTTACAGTCAATCTTTTTTTGAATTGATTGAAATTTGTGGTATCAGTATCTACGTTATTAGCATACTGATTAAAATAATAACACATCTGATGTACAGGTCACTTTTGGATATTATTATTCCTAGGAAAATCCAGATAAAATACTTTTATATGTCTAGTGTTATTTTGGTTAACAGCAAATAAAAGCTGACCCTGCAATATTTTAAACAATGTACACAGTGTAAATTACAATATTTCTACTACTACTATACAAGTTAGTCATACATGGAATAAAAAACGCAATAAAAACAAAAAATATATAAATATTTACAAATCCACAAAGGCCAGTGAATTCAAAAGTTGATCGCAAATATGAAATGATATTCAAAACATGGTGGCATGGCGTCTCAGTCGGACAACGTAAGTGTTTTGTTTGAATTTTACCGGTCATGGCAAGCTTTGATTAGTTAGCTGAATTATTTTAACTTAGTAGAGATAGAAAATTACAGCGATAAAGCAAAATCGACAAAACAGCTTGTAGGGGTTTTATCACTGTACCCACGATTTTATTGGTTGAAATTGTAGAAATGCCATTTTCTCAATGGTTTGCATTTAATGAGTAAGATAGTCACCATAACATATTGAACCCTTTAACACACTTCCTTTCCTAGTCTTCTTTTAAAATTCTTTATTCGTCGTATAACATCATAATTCAGTTAAAAAGAAATTCGCAAGTTTTATTACCTGTAACTTCTGAATGCTTTGTGTAAATTATACTTGTTTATGTCTGATTCGACATCTTTTGTTTCAACATCTATTACTAAACGTTCCATTTCAGCATTTAGCTCAATTAGACTTCAAAATGAGTCCATTAATAATTTGTAAACTGGTTGTTTAATTATTGCACAGTTATAAAAAGGCTCCTTGGATTGGATTCTAAAATGTTAACAGGATATATGGTATGTAATGAGTCCATCAAAGGTTGTCGATTGGTCCCATTCACTATAAAACCTAATTTTTCTTTTGGCACAAAAATCTTTACTAATAAATCATATTAAAAAGTATAATAATAATAAACTCATTACTGTACACTTAAAAAGATTATGAACACTTTTACTTATTTAATATATGCACATTACAATAAATACAACTAAAAATCAGGTTTTAACCTCGGTTTTAACTGCCAATAAGGAACCCACATTTTTTTTTCACGGGTTCTATTCAAAATAAACATTTTAATTCTGCAGTTACCTAAAATATTAAAGGTGATTTCTCAGATAATTTGGTTGTATAAATGGTTGTTTCAAACAAGTTGGGTTTAATAGATTACAACTTACAAAAATCTTTACTAATAAATCATATTAAAAAGTATAATAATAATAAAAAACTCATTACTGTACACTTAAAAAGATTATGAACACTTTTATTTAATATATGCACATTACAATAAATACAACTAAAAATCAGATTTTAACCTCGGTTTTAACTGCAAATAAGGAACCCACATTTTTTTTTCACGGGGTCTATTCAAAATAAACATTTTAATTCTGCAGTTACCTAAAACATTAAAGGTGATTTCTCAGATAATTTGGTTGTATAAATGGTTGTTTCAAACAAGTTGGGTTTAATAGATTACAACTTACAAGATCGTTTGAAAAAATTAAAGTTTTTAAAGTCAAACTTCCTATAAAAAATTCTTAAGAAAGTTTTTTGAACGAACTTCAAGGGGGAGGTTCTCAATGCAACCATTAATATTTTTAATATATGTACGCCGTATATTTAAGATCTAATATAAAACTCTGGTAGACATTATGTACTGTATATAAGCCTAAAATAAAAATGTTTCTACATTCATTTATTTTATGCTGAAAGGGAATAAATTATGCTTAATATGAGGTTTTCAATAGCCTTTTTATGGAAAATTGTCAAGGATAGCTGGCTATAAAATATTATTTATTACTAGATTTTTCCGTAGAACGCAAATATAGACATTTTTTTAAGTTTAGTCGGTTTTTCATGATTCTTTTTATTCAAACTTTAAAAGGACTTTTCACAAATGTCTCTTCAATTGAGTTCTGGGGAATTTTTAAAATTTAATATATTTAATGCAGTTCTTGTTTCCACATCAAAAGTTCTCATGGGCACGATCTAACCCTATGACTAGTTTTTAAGATGCAAGTGTTATATTTATAATAGAGTATCAGTTAAATGTCCCAGTAACATCAACGAAGATTAATTGGTTTAAAACCCGCTATTCTCTATGGTCTTCATTTTGAAACCGCCGTGAAACTTAAAAAATAAAAATATCTGGTAAATATATCCAAGAATGATCAATGATTGCCGATCATACTATTTGTATATTCGACAAACATTTAACCGCAAGTTTGCTTGCCAAGTGTAAAATGAATATTAATGCTTAATTGTTTATTTGTAATTTACTTTTACTTATTTTTCTGTTTTTCCTATATAAATTAGATCTCTGTTTCCCTTAAGGGCAACAAAAACAGGTGTTGCATATTTTCTTTTCTTCGGACTAATCGGGATACACGACGAAAGCCCTAAAGCAGAAACCTATAGACAAACCAGTACAGTACTAAATATATCTGGCGACCCACTTTTAAAGTTCGCTCACCAAAAAATCGGTATTGCCTCAATTCGGCCGTACCAACCTTTGTAATATTAAAATTAATATATATATATATATATATATATATATATATATATATATTATTAATCTTTACAAAATCGTCACCCAATATATATATGCACTTTAAGAAATAAAAACAAAAACTGTATTGCATTCAGGGATATGAGAAAACTATATTATTGTAATTGATTATTTGGTAAAGAATCCCCTTTTATTAAAGATGGCAGAAGAACCATAAACTAGGAATAGGATTCAGTGGTTTACATAAACAAAAATGATTCTGATTTGGATAATGCTTTTAAAATGTCTCAGGGTTGCGGGGCATAAAAGGGTCAACGTCAAATGAGTGCGTTATCAAAACGTTGGGAGTCCAAAAAACCCCTTTTTTGTCATATCTCGAAAATAAGCATTTGGAGAACTATTTAATATAAAACTTTTTTTTTAATTTTTGGTAGTACTACGTATACGACAGAAATTCTGAAAAAACACATTTGGTGTGTCATCATGTTCATTATAAGATAATTAGACAAGAGTTTAACATACTGTATCTTACAATCTAGTCACAGTATTAGATTGTGCCCATGAGAATTTTAGTTCAGAATATCAAAAACTGCAATATATCAGAACAATTTGAAAAATTCATCCAAAGCAATATTCTATCGTATGAGGGGTCTTTTATAGCCTATTTTGTGTTCTAGTCACTACAAAGAAGAGACCCCTCTGTTAGAGTTACGCTGAATATAACAATGTTCGTGCTCTTTCAGGGTTACACCGAACAAAGGTGCAAATGTTGAATATTTCACAAGCCAAATTGTTCACTGTCTTTAAGCTGGAAATTGCTTGGAATTTATGTGTTTCTTACGTTCTTTAAACACCATGTATAACAATAGATAAACAGGATCCAACAGCAAAACAAATAGCCGTAATTTTAAAACAATCGCCCATAAAGTTGCTTCATGCGTAAGCGGCTAACGTGATACCTAATACAGTGCGTTGTCTACTTTCTGGGCAATATATTTAAATTTACTTTTAGTTCAGATCGATTAGAGTTTTGCCACTCGGGAAAATGTATCTGATGTTCGAAATTATATATTTCGCTTTAATTGGATGTTTACGTTTAAAATAATGCTTGTTTTACACAATGTGAAACACATTTTTGTTCAGGTTTTTAACGCCAAACGGGTCGATCTGAGGGGCAATCTGCTGGGACATTTTGCTGAACAATATGTATATATATATATATATATATATATATATATATATATATATATATATATATATATATACCTGGAATTCTTATTTTCTTGGGTCTAGGTTATTAATAAAACACAATTTTTCACATCAAGTAAACGTTTCGTTCATAGTGTTGAGCTTTTTCAAGACTATTTGGGCTTGCTTGATTTCCAAAAATTTTTTATTCAATTAAAAAAAACACAGAAAATTAAATACAAAGACGCACACGCACTGGAAATATTAAAACGTTTTAAAACTCTCAAAATAATAAATTTAAAACATATTTTTCTTTATATTTATTTTTTTTTCATAGAGGCACACCTTAGTGATAATTTAATAATATCAGGTATGGTACTTTTGGCAAATAAAATATTTAGTTTCATTGCATTACAAAACACACAAACTTAAAACACATCTATAAAATATATACTAAATTTTTAATTTTTACGGTACACACCTTGAAATATAAAAAAAAATTAAAAAGGTTCAGTGAGAACATCCGAAATCTTCGACGGATTTAATACTCTATTACTACAGAGAGTAATTAAAACAAACAAATTTCATTGTGCTTTAGCGGTAACCCCCAAAAGTCGTATATCGGTTAAATATGTATTAAATAACACCACTTCATTGGAATCTTCTTTAACTGGACTAAGACCCTGCGTTGTCCATTTCTAGGTATTAAATTTAAATTCACTGGCGATCTAATTCCGATTCCGACAGTACAATACTAGTTCTCACGGCTCAGTGGCGCCCTCGCACGTCCCCCATTGCCGTAATAAAATTATTATTAGATCACGCTTCTTGCTACCGTCCGCTTTTTAATTTGCCCATCTATGGTTCTGTTTTGCCTTCTCATTTTCTCTGAGAGCCGATAGTAGTCATTACTATTTCATTATATTTTTATACAGGGTGTGTATTTTTTCGATTGGTTTTCGATTCAAATGGAAATGCGTATTGATGTACAAAATTTATCATTTATTTTCGGTTGTGTGTGAGAAAGAGAAAGGAAATATATTTTCCTCCCGAGGGATAAAATAGTGTCCTTATTGGAGAGAAGTTCTATATAACCGGAGGTCAAAGCTAACCATTTCCAAGAAAAAAAAAGTAAATATTAAACTTATTTTATTACAATTGTCATTTAAGCAAGTCGCAAAATTTTAATTAAATAGTATTCAAGTATTGAACGCAAACAAAGCTACCTCCTTTTGGAGTAGATTTTATGCAAATTGCTACCGTAAGGAGATAAAAACTTCCAATTACTGAACAAAAAGTATTTTGCTTGTACCTGCTTATGTTAATGTAAATACACAGACAGATAGATTTAGTGATATTGAAGTGTGACAAAATGAATATTTAGCTGCAATCGGGAACGATTTTCAGGCAAACCAAAATATAGAATATTTGTGTCAGTATCAACGCGCACGAGAATCAGAAAACGTAATTCTAGCGAACTAGTTTTATAAAAATTTTATTTTTGGGACCATATAAGAACATTCGTGTTCTGCTGGTTAACAGATGTTATGGTCTCGGATCATCTCCAGGCAAACCAAGTGCAAATTGTATAAGACCTTCATATGCCTAGTATTAATGTACTGTTTCGAAACATGAACGCCGACCAAAAATAATGAGGAGTTACTTGGATGCTTTAACCGTAAAGTATTACGTAAAATATTTGGGCCAGTGATCGATCATGGAGTCTGGAGAAGACGTTGTAATCACGAACTCTTTTAACTGTACAACGGACACGACATTGTTAAAATGATTAAAATTAACCGGTTAAAATGGGAGGGACATGTACTTAGAATGAACCAGAGAGAACCTGCACGCATAACAATGTTCTAACATCCAACGGGACACGACGCAGGAGAAGACCAAAAGGCTGGATATGGACGACTAGAAAAACGTCCTGGAGCAGGCCAAGGTCCACCAAGGGCTGTAGAGCCAATCAAGAAGAAGATATAAAAACCTTAGTGTACTTAGGAGGTGAAAACGTGTACGAAAATGATCTTAAAAATCAGTTTTGCCACACTAAAGCAAATAAAAAACGCTCCAGATACTCACCAAACAATGGCGTGTGTGGTGCAAAATTACATAAATGGTAAGTGCTTGGTATTAATAATTTTTACTTATTGAAATATATTGGAATCTTAATTTAAATAATACTATATTTTAGACCGATAAAACAGTAATAATTATTCATTCAATTAGTGTTTTAGAATAACATCTAATATAACATTAAATCTAATTTACTAATTTAAATAGAGTAATCTAATCTGATTACAGTTCTAAATGACAATTTGTGCCGGGCTCAAAGAGTATATTTAAAACTGTTTTGTTCTAAATTATCTGTACTTTTATCTGCTTAATTTATTTGTATTTATTTCCCTTTCTTCAACATATCGAATGCACACTTAACTGAATTATTTTTCTAAACAAAAGAACTAAAGATACTCACTAGAAGGCGTTAGATACTGCCTAAGGTATATGCATATTATAATTAATATCTTGACTGAAATTGACCTCTTAGCAAAAAAAGCCAAATATATTTTTTAAACCGCCAGCCGCCCAGGTGCGGCCGTTCGTTCAGATGATTCCGTGAAGTAGTTGGTTCCTCATGTCCGCTGGTATACCATCTAGTAAATTACACAATTCCTTACCCACGTTACTTTACCGAAAACCTACAGACATTTATATTCAAATTCTTTTTTTCTTACCGAACGCAACTACAAGTCACCTGTATGGACAAATTTTAATACAGCTATTCTAGCGTCAAAATTATCTAAAAATTATTTCCTCGACACCCTCGAACACAGAAATAAACCTTAAGTAAAACAAAATAGAAAAAACGCTCTAACTATAACTTTCGTAAACTATTACTGAGGTAATATTAACATAAAATGTTTTGTTGCTAGGCTACATTTACTTTTGGGAATAATTTCGTAATCTACAGCCAACTTAAGTTAATGTTTTTTGAGATCGTAAGACATTGCACTCAATAATAGATTTACGTACAATTTTCTTAGTCTTGCCCTTTAGAAGAAATCTTTAGAAAATATTTCGAGATTGTTTTTTATATCCAAAAAATTCTCTGCTAGTTTTGATTTCCAAATATTCAATCCCTTTAAATTTTAAAATAAAATAGAGTCTACTTTTGAGCATCCTATATTTCTTTGTGAACTTGTGTCTGCTATCTACGGTTGATCTATGCCGCATTCATTATAGGACACCCTAACCTTGAAATGAAATATTGTTTTCATTGGATTATGCAACAAGCTAATTCTACACACGAATCCTTCTGATGTATTTGTACTTTATTTACAATATTTGTGGGTGACAACACGTAAATGTCGATAACCACCCAGGTAACGTAATATCTTGTTTCTCGTGTCAACGTGTTGTCAACGCATTTGCGTCTTGATCTGGGTCAATTCTTTTGCATAGTCTCAATGCAGGGGGCACGCCTTTTCTTAATAGCTCTGCCTTTGACTCACTGCTTATGATTTAATAATAACTCTTGTTGTTATTCATAAATCTTTCAATCAAATTCTTCGGGGTGAGGTCATGTTGATTTTTGTGCGTGGTCTGTAAGGTATGAATTTTTATAGGCTATCGTTAATTTACTAGAAAAATCTTCCAATTAGACCAGATAGAATAGAGACAGACAGAGAGAGACATAGAATTTATTTTTTTAAAGTAATTTTTAAATTTGGAGTTTTTCTCACTATTTTTATGTAGCACAACCTTCACAGCTGTGCTTTTGTTGTAATAGACCGGCTGTGTAGTAGGTTGTAAAAAAGGTCCTTAGGTTTGTAAGTTTGTCAACGTTTTTATTTTTTTCAAATTAATTTTTATATTTGAAGTCCTATACACTATTTTTTATGTAGCACCGAGATGTAAAATTCACCAGAAGATCATCTCACAAAAGAGTACAAAATGTGAATCAAAATTGTTATTATTGTAATTGCAAAAAACTCAAAAATATTATTAGATGTACTTATGATAAGTAGTCTAAACAACCCATATTAAGCCATTAATATAAATTAATTACTTTGTAATATTAAATATAGAATATTACGCCTAACATAATATTTATTTGAAACGAAGTAACTCGCCCTAGAGTAATTTAAAACGGTATATATACACTCCAAAGAAACAACAGTTTAAATACTTCAACTTTCCAGGGCCCTCCTGTATAGTGACAAAATATCCTTATATATGACATGATAAAAGAAACTAACTGCATTTGATCAACATTTTTACAAACCTATAATATATTTACGATGTAAAATTAGGGAAATATTACGATTCTTAATTCATAACCTAGCAAAAATAAATTTTAAATTTGTAAGTAATATTAACTTGACATTTTTTCAATCGATTTTCAGAAAAAATAGTAGTTTATGGTTTCTTTGCACCTTTTTATTGTTAAAAATAGGGCATATACTTTTTAGCATCTAAATTGTTAGAATTTTGAAGAAAGTTCTGTTATAAAAAACACTAGAGCTAGTTTCCACCTTTGTAATGTTAAGTTTACTTTTTTAATAATCTGTAATATCATACAGGTAACTAGTATAAAATTAAGATAAATTAGATCATCAATTTTTGGCTATTTTTTATAATATTGGCAATTTTTCTATTTGTGCTTCGCCAAAACTTAATATTCCCAAAATCTCAGAGCATCTTTCCAAAATCTACTACCTTGCCAAAAATTGTTAAAAAATCTGCTAGAGATTCTTAGAGGCAATTTTACTAACTTGTGACAAGATAACCGATTCTAAATGTTATACAGTGGCGGATATACAATATAGACTTAAACATTTTTATAAAAAAATAGAACCTACTTCAAAAAAATAAATAAAACATTATTCCACCTTGAAAATTTGACTTTATGAAGTCGGCGTCAAACTAATCCCTAATTGCTTAATCACAAACAGACATTTATATAATTGAGTGTCTACATTTATCCCACATTAAATGGTTATGACACGGTCTCTCTTACTTTGACCGACTTCATAAAGGTAAATTTTCAAATTTTTTTCATACAAAAATTTACCTCATCCTCTTTATTTCTATTTATACAAACACGATATTAACATGTATATTTTTATTCCTGAAGATATGGTGAACGCCATATATATTGTACCCGTGCTCACCGAAACAATTGAAAATGACGCCATTCCGCCATTTTTTATATGTTTTAAATTTGCTTGTCATGGGACCACTCCGGTAATATCCTGAATATTCCCTGAACATTTTATCCAAATTGGTCGAACCATTGCGGAGTAATCGATGTACATACGTAAAAAAATATTTAGGCTCAAATTGATAACCTCCTCCTTTCTTGAAGTCATTTAAAAAAAAACATTAGCTACTCTATAAAAATGTTTGGATAAATTTTTTGCTGTATAAAAATTATCTAAATTTGTAATAATTATATCTTTTTCTGTTACAAAATTCATGATTCATCTATCGCAAATTTTAAACAAAGTGTCCAGCGATCTGAAAATATTCCACCACAAAAAAATCCGATGGGAACGCAAAAAATACCGTTAATTAGGAATGGGCGATATTATATTTTACCTATCGATAGGCAATAGCACATCAGCTATCGATATATTTTATTTATCGATATGGCGATAGTTCATTGGTATCTATCGATATATTTAGGACAAAATTATTGAAGAACAAAAAATGTCCTCACTTACACAATTTGCTTGTAAATATGTAATACGTTTATTAATAACTATCGATGTTCTCGGCTACCTATCGACAATTGTCGATATTTCGATAAAACGCCCATCCCTACCGCTAATACAAATCTTATAGGAACCATATTAGCATATTGCATGTAAATCGCAAGTAATTTGATTGATTACTGCTGTCTTTTTCCCTCACAGTCTTATACACTTAAATAAATTATAAAAAAAAGTTAGTAGTATGGGATAGAAAGCGGTGACACAGGCAAATTTGAAATACCGAAAAACAAAGAAAGCAGGCCTATAAATTAAATTTTAATGGCGTTAAGATAAAACATCGAGATGTCGATATGGGTATTTGTAAGAACCAATTTACGTTTTAAAAGTGTTATTCGTTTGAAAACTCTTTGATATGTACACATATATTTTTCGGAATACAGGTAAATTAATTTGGACGTTGGTTTTTTATTTGGTAACCCTGATAAAAAAGGATCGACATTTATTAATTTCTGCGGTTCGGGATTGAACTGGATTTTGATGATTAATAAATTTTGCAAATGCGAGTTTAGGCCGAGGTCAAAGCCTGCTGATTATCCGCCCAAAAGACGGAATTGCCGCGCAACGTATCGAATGGATGAACCGGACCCTCCAAATTATGCGGGCGAATGAACGAATGGACGAATCCATGAAAGGTGAGTAGCGGACTTTATACACACTGTGTACATAATTGTTGTTTTTGAGTTTTGAACACATACACATACTTTTATTGTAGAAACATAAAGTACAGACACAGACTTAAGTGTACTTTTCTTGAAAAAAAATTTAATTTGTGATATGAGTTACTTTAAATTTTTATTTTAAAGCCCTTTGTTGATGACCTTATAAAATAATTATCGCATTTGCTAATTGAGGAAATGTAACAGCACTAACCGCACGCAGTTAGAGACAAGGTCAAAATTGCGTTTCTGTAAATCGTAAATTACTCCTTATCGTAAAGTGAACATGCCAGTTGGCCAACTATTCACAATAAACCTTAGCAAGAGAGGTGTGAAAATCCGCTCAAAAATCGAATCACTTATCTCTGAAATTATTCAACGCGCGTCCGTCGGCGAATGAATAGTATGAAAAGTGCCGGCAAGGAACTCTCTGAGAAACGCACCAAGAATCCGAAGGCTAAATTACATGCCGTTGATCTAACACTTACGCCGTTGTGCTGAATAATGCCCTAAGAGGAAACATTTTTTTTTTACTGGGAGATATGTGTGGTACGAGATTATCGCAAATAGCTATCGAAGAAACGTTTACATAACGTGTGATTACACATGGGTTGCTCTCTTGTCGGCCGATTGCAAGCCAACTAAGTGGGATTTAGAATAATTTAGTGATCTAGTTCTATATAATATGTACAGGGCGATTTATTATAAATGCACTACCCTTTAAGTTTCTTTTATGAAGTTAGTTTAAGAACAAAATTTATATTAAAGTTGTAACAAGTATAATGTATATAAAAGTTGTAGCCAGTAAATTTTTGTGTGTGTATTCAATGACTGAGGTTATATAGACTGGCCCCGTCACATATGCCCAATATTTTATCTTAACGTGAACGCGTGGTAGAGTGTGAAAGATTCAGGCGGAAATCCAATTAGTTCCGAGAGAGATAAATGTATGCCTTAATTAGTTCCATCTCTCTCGCACTGCGTTGGAGTCAATGAAGTGTCGCAAAGCCCAGTCCACTAGCCTATTATGTTTATGTCGGTAATCTCGGTAGGAAGTACTTATATTTTATTACAACTAAACTAAGAATTACCTTGAAGGTGTTACAGTTGTCAGTGTCAATTAATTTAAAGTTGTATTTTGTATGTTATAATTATTAAATATATTTTTGGCTAATGAAAATAAATAAATTTAATGCAGTATTATTTATTAATTTTGATCTTCTGAAGTCGGTTTAATTTTTTTTATAAAAATTTGTTTTCACACTTCCAGTTTTATTTGTAGTGACCATCGAAAACTTTCCAGGTAGGTTTTATTGCGGTTGCAATTTTCCATTTTATGGGGATACATTTCTGAGGTATTTTTATCAATTTCACGTTTTCATCCTAGTGGGGGTGTAACTGACCTTCAAAACCTTAAATAGAAAAAGAGCTTGGGATTGGTGATTCGTATTTTTCGAAAAATTACGTCACAAAAATTTTAAATGTCTTATCATTTTCAATCCAGGAAATGTTAAAAATGCCCCCTACCGATAATAAAGTATCTGTTCAAAGTGATGTGGGACATTCAGAAGTACTTGTGTTCTTATTTGTGCATTCTTGTATAATCCGCTGACACACATTTTCTAAGGAATTTGGCTGAGTCGAATATATTTCTCTAGATAGCCTCTACAAAAAACGCGACTGGATTTAAATCGGGAGAGCAAGCCGGCCACTTAATAGGACCTCTTCTACCGATCCATTACTCCGGAAATGTTTAAGTTATTATTGCTGGAGATCAACGGTGTTTTTTAATAACTATAGATTTCTCAGATTAAATTGCCGGGTAAAAAGAATGGGTAAACGATACGGTCTCCCCAAATTCCTACTCACACATTTAATTGGACCTATTTAATTTTGTATGCATGACGTTTATGATGTTTTACGATCCTCATTTAAGTTGTAAGTAAACCACCCGACATTTCACTGCTCTTCAGTGTAGGATCCATTGTCCAGTAGCCACTTTAAACGCTTCATTCCGAATAGAATTTTCAACATTTCTCTGTTTATTTAACGTTGACCCTGTTTATTTTTTTGGCCTAATTCGCGAACGTAGGCGCACTTTTCTATATTTTAGCAATCGCAATAAGATTTAGGTTGAAAGTTTTTGATGACACATCCTGTATATTAAACATTTTTGTAAAGGTTAGCTTAAAAGTTTTCGAGGCCTAAACCTAAGTTACAATTCTGGACATCTTAAATAAAATAAACGAGTGTTCATTGCAAGAATTGAACTTCGTTCCCCTAAAAACATCGATTCAACTTCAACATGTTAGCTATACCAAAACACTTTAAATACTAAAGTTGTAGAATTTTTTTATATTATCTGTTAATGTTATCAGAAAATATTTTAAATAATTAGGAAGCTAAAAATATATATATATATAAACTACATTTTCAATATACCTATTAAAGATAAAGGTATCAAACATGATATATTTATAATCGATAAGAGAGGCATTTAATGATACATTAATATACAGGGTTTTTCATTAAAAAATATATGTTATATACATTTTTGAACCTTCTAATTTTTTTTTTAAATTTGGATACGTTTAAAAGATAATACAAGAAAAATGCTACCACTTTTGTAATAAGTTTTTGTTTGTATCTCCTTAGTGAAAGCTGAAGCTATGTGTCAGAATATAAATGAAGGCCCAGAATATATATATATATATATATATATATATATATATATATATATATATATATATATATACATAGAAAATTAATAATAAAAATTGACAAGAAGTAAACTGAGTTTCATAGAGGCCCGAAAAACCCCTGCATCCACATAAAAAATGATATTTTCAAGTTAGTCCATTTTTACCCTATTGGATTTGGTAGAATTTTATAAATAAGGAGCCATATAAGAAATATTATTTAAAATGACAAGTTAGTTCATATTCTTACGTCGTCGTAAGAGGGAAGTATTGTTATCGTGAAAAAATCAACCTTCGAGATCTTTGCAGATAGTTTTAGGGTCCTTAGATCTCGAAGAACATGTTCTTTTATTTCCGTTAGTCTGTCAGTCCGTCTTTCTGTCAGTGCGTCGCTTCAAATTTTGGCATAAAATCAAGGGTCATATGTCAATTAAATAGTAACATTTTGTTCAAAATCCAATATGGCTGAAAAATGGCGGCTTCACGAAATGCAAAAAAAATTATTATTAAGAGAGTAATAAAATTATGGCAAATGATCGCCCAATGAAATTTTAGAAAACTGAGTAGCAAAAAATAACTTATAAAATTAACTTGACATTTTGGAAAAAAAATCAAGTGTAAATCAGGGATAAACTGGTAAAATTTTAGTGCTAGTCCAAAACAAAATGGTGTCCTAATAAATTTTTTTAAATATTCGGCGAAATGTCATGTTCTGAAATAAAACCTTTTTTATGTAGGAAAATAATAATTGACATAATTTGTTTCATAGATTGTGTAAGTAAAGCTATGAAAAATAAATAATAATAATAATAATAATAATAATAATAAAAATAGTACATATAACAAAAAATTAAGTAAATTCGTTTTTACCTACAACTTTCGTCGTATATAGAATTCCATTACACTCTGGTAACTGATTTTATGAATAGTTGTTTGAGAAATAAATTACAGTTTATACAATTCGTTTAAAGTTGGCAATTAAATTAAGTTTTTCTGTTCTCGAACGATGACTCCTTAACAAAAAATATAGCGAGAAACGCATCAAAACAAATTTAATGTAATTTATTGCCCAATTCTATATCGGGGATTTTTATTTCTAATTAAAATTTTTGAAAAAATCCACCGCGTCTAATGAGTCTGCATCTCGCACTGTACTTGGAAATATTTATCAACGTCATACGCAATTTGTTCTACATTTATGCGTTGTATGTATTCGCTAATGACTGTGCGTGTTGCTCAATCCCAGGTACTTTGCTGTTTATTAGATTACCCGATAAAAAAAGAAATTGATGACACGAATTAATGGTTCTTAGATTTTTGCTCAGTCAGGTAATAAGATTTATCGACGGTTTGTTCTCTTGATTAAAATGTTTTCTGTGTAACTACTAATATGGCAAATAGTATATCATTATGGCTGGAAAATTAAATCCATTATGTGCCATTAATAAGGATTAAAACGTAGACAATTGTTGCTAATCTCATTGTATATTACCGATTTAATATAAATTGCTGGGCACATCAGCTGCAGCACCAACATTTTTCTTTCAAGTTTAAAGTGAGATACCTGAGAAACGAAGGAAGATCGTGGTGTGGTTTTCACCATCTTATGAGTGCTTTCATGCACTTTTCCCTTTTTTTAAAGATATAGGGTTGCGGTTTTCGCCACAGCGTGCTACTTTTTTGTGAACCTAAAGATGGCGCTAGCAGAATTTTCATAGCTCTTTTGGCTTTTGAGATACAATGCGTTTTTGAAAGTGTTGCATTTTCAGGCACTCCTCGCATTCCCAGCTATCTGATAACTAATCAAAAACGCGAAAACTGTTCCTTATATAACTTTTTTTCGTATAATTCAGAATAAGTACACGGAGTCAGGTCAAAAAGTGATAGGACCCTACTGTTTTTTAATGGGACACCCTGTATATTTTTCTCTATATTTATTAGAAATAATGAAGGCTTTCCAAAAATGTATACATGTATGCAGTTATTTTGAAAAACAAGCTCAAAATTCGGGATTTTGTAAAAATTTCTTTTGTCTCCAATTAGTAGGTAGTAGGAAATGACTAAAATGTATTAAAAACAAAATGCATGTAACTAATTATTATACTAAAGATGTAATACTTTCACTATTTTAACTTAATTATGAGAAAATTATTGATTTTTACTCAAAACAATTACCGATTACCTATGTTAGGTGGTTTTCAAAATGACGCCCAATATCCCGTATGCAAAATTGGCACAATTTCGTTATTCTTCTAATAGCTTTCAAAAGAATCACAAGCCTTCTTTGCAAATTTGGAATCGTTAAATCGATTGCGGTAAGAAGTTATTTTGCATGAAACCCCACAAGGAAAAATCTAAAATCGAAAGATCCCGAGATCGAGATCCATCTTTCAGGAAAGTCAAAATAAAAGTCTAAAAATGCCCTTAAAAGCGCAGAATTGTGGCTTGGGACACCGTCTTGTTTGCGGTAAGAAGTTATTTTGCATGAAACCCCACAAGGAAAAATCTAAAATCGAAAGATCCCGAGATCGAGATCCATCTTTCAGGAAAGTCAAAATAAAAGTCTAAAAATGCCCTTAAAAGCGCAGAATTGTGGCTTGGGACACCGTCTTGTTGAAGATAAACGGCATTATAAAGTGCTAACAGAACATTTTTCATCACTTATGGAATACCTTTCTCAAGGATTTCTAGGTACCGACCTGCTGTGAGATCTCCTTCAAAAATTCTGTAGGCTATGCGTCTTCCAAAAATGAAACACAAGACCCTAACTCCAAAGCGTCCTTGTTGTGCGCTCCTAAAAATGAAATGGTGATTTTCTAGGGACCAGTTTCTTATATTACAACGATTGAAAATTCGGGCACTTGAAAAATAAGATTCATCAGACCAGATAACAATCTGCCAAAACATTCATCGGTATGGATTTGTTATAAATAACATTGGAAAAATAACATTCGGCGCTCGGCATCGCCGGCGCCGGGGTGTAAATGTTGATTTATGTGGAATTTATATGGGTGATATTTATATTTTAGCAAAATTCTTTGAGCTTCAGACTTGGATACACTAATTGCTTCATCTATTTGCTGGCAAGAAGATGAAGGCGTGGCTCTACATAATCCAATACGTTTATTTATTTTCTCTCTCTATCTGGTTTGGTGTATGCTTTAGAACGGGGTTGGATAAATGATCTACTAAATTTGATTTAAGGCGGGCAAATATGTCTCAGAAAGGTTGTCTTCTCTCTGAATATCTGATATGAACAAAAACGACTCCTAAGATATTGCCCTAACCATAGCGCTCAAAATACGTTACCTTTGTAAATATAATTCCTAAGCTTCTTGGGAATTTCCATTAGATTGTATGAAACAAACCAACATATCATACTTTTTATAATTTTCGTAGACCGCCATTATTGTAAAAAAAATAAATTAAATATAGTTTATAGTTAAATAGAAACAACAAAACCGCAAAGTTTTTGACATTTTGCCTTCTGTTCCAACAAATTAGCCTACTACTTACTAATTGGACACAAAAAAAAGTTTAGGAAATCTCGAATGTTGAGCTTGTTTTTTAAAATAACTGCATACGTGTATATATTTTTGGAAATCCCACATTATTTCTAATAAATATAAAGAACAATATATAGCGTGTCCCATTTAAAAAAATATAGTAGGGTCCAATAATTTTTGAACCTGACCCCGTATACTTATTCGGCTAACATTGCTGGTTAGAAGTATTCGATACATTTTTCAGAAAATCACAAGTTATTATCCCAAATCATATCACAGAATAAAAAACTTTTATATAATTTTTCCAAGGACCCGACCAAGTCACAATTTTGAGAAAAACATAACGTTTTTAAAACAACCCTGTAAATTACAAAAAGCGAGTATGTTAAAAATCCTAGAGTATTAGTGCTATTTTGCACGGAAGCATCCATAACATGCTGAAAAGCTCACCGCGATTTCTTTTTTTCTATTTCTGAATTATATCTAACTTTATACTTGAGTGAACAATGTTGATCGTGCAGTTTAGATGTTTAGATACTTTAATTAAGTAGATTTAAAGTAAGGTTTATCATATTAAATTATTCCTGGATTTAGTTTACGCATTTTTCACACGTATTTCATACAAATTTTTTCTACAAGTCTATAAAAATTTTGCAATTTTCAATGTTTATGAAGTAAATAGTGAGCTATTTAGGCATCGAAAATACTGAAGGTTTCGCTCGATATCAAACAATCTGAGACTGGCAAAAGATTAAATTTAACTTAGGCGGTTAAAAAAATGTCATATAAACGTTTTGAAAAGTGCTACGATGAGAAGAAATTGAGTGCCTCTACGTAGAATGTTTATTGCATGCTTCCACCTGAAAACCAAGCAACTAAAGCTATCGCTATTTTGGAACTAATATTCAATGATGGGGACCATATTGTTCAAGAAGAAAATCGTTTTTATAAGCAATTTAGTTTCGTTTTTTAAAAAGCAACCTAAGGAGCTTCATTGTTCCATTGATCTAATAACCTACATTTTTTTCTCTTAAAATCGAATATTTTCAATTTTCAAATGAAAAATCTCGTGAAATGTAGACAAGAAACATTCTGATAAATGTCAATGTTGGTTTTTGTTGTGGATAAAAAAGGCGGAGCTACAGGAACTTGTTTCATTTTACTTAGTTACTCATGTTACAGTTGCCCATATTTGTTCTTAACTTAGACTTGATTAAAAAAAACTTCTTGAATTGTGTTGATATAAAGTCTTTTTCTGGAATGTTAAATACTTTGAATATGAATCAGAAGTAACCAAATCACCTGCAGATACTTTACTAAATACTACTGTCAATCATAACAACAATAAAAATTGAAATCATCACTTTACTTCAGCCTGACAGCTATATGACAATAGGGACAGATCTAACTAAGAAAATTGAAAAAATAATCTGCAAACTGATGAATGCTTGGATTTGTCCGACCTAGAGAAAAAGAAACTGAAGTCAAACGAACAATCATTATAGTGAGACACGCGTTGGTGGGGACAAGTCGGGTATCTATACTAGAATTCTGCTGGCTGGAGCTCAATCAGCGTTTTGTTCCCGTGCAGTAAAAATCCCTGAAGATTCCTCATGCTACCGCAGGAAGGCAAAACGTTGGAAAGTAATCTCAATTTGTCGCGATATAAATCCAAGGATAGCAATTGATAATTTATATTGTTGTTAAGCCAAAATTAGAAACTAAAAATACATGGAAACATGGTCAACTGACCAAAATAATGGCATTGGCTTCTCCATTTTGTGTCCGAATAAAAAATGTAAAAACGCTTATTAAGATAGCTTCAAGCTTTATTGAAATGTAAATAATTACTTTTGTTTGAACCGTGATATTATGGTTTAATACAATCTGAAAGTGATTTGGTTATTTCGGGTTGATTTTCAAATTTTTTAAATTTAATTATTTCGACAATTCAGTTTTTGAATATCAAATAAAACCTCCATAAAACATTATGTCCCAATTTTTGTTTTAAAAATATATAGATCCAAACAATAACTTTAGAGCAAAATAGTTTTGGTATTGTTTGTTTGGAATGATATTTTCTTTAGTTATTAAAACTTATTAGGAACTGGGCATTACATGGGGATTTGTAGCGGGGCCAAATACAAACTACAGCTACAACTACGGAAAAAGAAGGGGGCGTATATTGGTTTGTGGTCATCCAGTATATAACGAAAATATAGGTGAAGAAGCCAAAGATTTACCAATACCAAATATAGAATTACATGTGTAAAAATCCGAGAAAACTTATGAAAAAAGCAAGAAAATGTTTCTATTATGTAACATACAAGTAAAAAAACATTTCCTGTTAACAAAGCACCGCTAATATCGGGGAAATTAATTACTAAAATTATACCTTCCTTCTTAAGATCTAAACTATAAAAGTACCACGGCGACCAGTAAGGCGCTTGTTATACCTATTTAATTAGCAACGACTTGGTTCTTTGGCTCGTTCGCTGCCGACACTGATAAAAAAAGAGTACCGACTTCTTGTAGACTTATTTAGACCTATTTGGACTGACCGTAATGAATCTATTGTGCTGTCTATATTTGTCATTTGTTTTTCTACAGTTTATTAGCCTGCGATTCCGGGAAATTGTTAGCTCATTAATTAGCGACGTAATTTGTTTACTGCCATGAGGACACTTTTAGGGCGTATACAAATGGCCATCGCAAATTACGTCATCTGTTCGTGTAGTAAAGTAGACGTGACGAATTTTATAATGCATTTTCTGTTTTTCTACAGGCTCTTAGTCTCAGTGCCTATTTTAAGATGTGAGATAAAAATAAAAGTCTTTTCTAAGCAATAGATAATGACGTCATTTGACCGTTCTCCGCATTTTAAATTGAAGTGCATGGTACGAAATACACAAAACGATCAAGTCTTTGTTCCCGAGGTATGATTTTTTTATTAATAGAAACGACTATTTTACACCTTCAACCCCTGAATTTACAAAACATAAAAGCTTTGTTCCCGAGATATGAATTTTTCATTAACATAAACAACATATTGGGACTTTGCTTAAATATTACTACCAAAATATGCTTGTAATGATTGCAGGTTATGCAAGTCTTTGTTCCCGAGGTATGAACTTTTCACTGACATAAATTACTATTACTACAAAAATATACTTACCTACAAAATTTGTAGGTGACGCAAATTTGTGTTAAGAATCGAGAAATAATTGTTTTTTATTAACAAAATTCTGAGTTCATAGTCGGAAGTTTACAAAATTCTGAGTTCAAAGTCGGAATTTAACAAAATTTTGAAGTCGGTGAGTTCAAAGTCGGAATTTAACTAAATTCTGAGTTTAAAGTTAGAATTTAGTCCGTACGATTGCATAACAAACTGGAACCGAAAAAACAAGTTCGATATTCTTGTTTGAATAATGGCAAGTGCGCTATGAATTGTTCCACCAAACTACAGATACTTAAAAAATGATAAAAGGGGGGAGGGTACAAAATAAGAGTTTCCTATTTTAATTTTTGAGTGTTAAATAAGTCTCTGACAAATTAAACATATGTTTAATTAGTTCATTTTATATATTTTTATTTATTTCTATCGCTGAAAAAAAAGCCAAAATGAACTTTAGAAATTAAAAAAAAAAGTGCAGATACTTACAAGAAAACATATACATTAAAAGGCTCACGAAATAAGAAGGTAATGCAAAAACGATAAGTAAGTCTTAGGAAACGGTTCATTGTTTCAGGGTGATTCAAGTTAAGTGTCCTATTGGAAATATCTGGAGACCCAACGAATAGGATGTTTTGACAATTTGGCTTTGGCCATACATGAACATAATATACTCTCATTATAAAATATTTTAAATTGCGCGGTGTTGCCGCTTCTACCTTAAACCGGATCCGATATTTAAATGAAATGCCCTATGTTTTATTAAATTTTTATATTTTTCTGAAAATCCAAACACTTATTGAGTTCCCTTTCTCATGCCTAAATTTAACTGTTTTCGAGAAAATGGCACTTGAACAATGACAATTTTGACCCTTTGAAGATCGGTAAATCTCAAACGAGTTTACTTGCAACGAAATGAATTTCACTTATCTGTCTTAATATTTAATTATCTATTTCCTGACACCAATTTCAGGTTTGACAGGAGATGTCAAAAATGCATTTCGTGCAATTTTATTAAATTCCGACCTTAAAGTCAGATTTTTTAAATTCTGACTTTAAACTCAGAATTTAGTTAAATTCCGACTTAAATCATGTAGCTTAAATATCAACAGTAAAATGTTGTTTTCATGTTTGTAGGTGATATAAGTCATTGTTCCCGATATATTAATTTTTTAATAACATTTTAATTATGCTTGTAGCTTACACCCTAATATTAGTGATGTAAGTCTTTGTTCCCGAGATATGATATGAAGAAATATTTTACACCCTTAGCCCCTGAATATTACAACTGTAGCTTAAATATTACTAGTAAAATTTGCTTGTAAGCTTGTAGGTGTAGTCTTTGTTCGTCACATGATTTTTGTATTTAAGGCCATTTTACATGCTGCAATTCTTTCTTGCAAGTTGCAATAGTCTTGAACAAAAGCATGCGCAGTGGCAAGACATTTGTACCCTTTAAAACTATTTTTTGGGTTTTTCCGCCTTAGAAAATTGAAAAAAATAAATAAAAAATAAAATATAGTTACCCTATAAATTGAATAGATAGTCTTGAGTTCTGGGTCCACTACGAAGGTACCCGAGGAACGACACTGAAAAATGCCTGCTTTCTGGACGTTTCGAGGGAAAGTCTACCCCCGTCTTCAGCAAACCTACAAATAAAAGAAACTGTTTTCGAGAAAATGGCACTTGAACAATGACAAGACGGGGGTAGACTTTCCCTCGAAACGTCCAGAAAGCAGGCATTTTTCAGTGTCGTTCCTCGGGTACCTTCGTAGTGGACCCAGAACTCAAGACTATCTATTCAATTTATAGGGTAACTATATTTTATTTTTTATTTATTTTTTTCAATTTTCTAAGGCGGAAAAACCCAAAAAATAGTTTTAAACCATGAATCCGCCACTACAATTTCGTAATTATTTGTACCCTTTGTCAAACTGCGCATGCCTTTGTTCAAGACTATTGCATATTGCAAAGAGAAATTGCAGCATGTAAAACGGCCTTAACAAAAAATTTTCTTTTACACCCTTGTCCCCCTGAATCTGAATATCATATTAAAACTGTAGCCTAAAAATTAATTAAAAAACAAGTTTGTAAAATTTGTAATGATGCAAATCTTTGTTCTTAAGATAGGATTTTTTTTATTAACATAAAATGTTATTTTTAATTTAAATATGATATTAACACTCGTTTCAATTTTCGTTTGTATTATTCAAAACAACCAAGTTTCAACAACCTTCTTAGTAGCTGTGGGCAAATATGGCCTTAAACAGCAAATGTTAATATTTTTCAATTTTAGTTTTTTTTTCCAAAATTATAGCAAAAAAACATGATCGGGATGCATTTGCAACCCGCTTGGCCTTTTGAAGTTATTATATTTGTGATAAATTTTGAGCAGCCCTCGTATAGATCACGTACACTTACGTGTGACTGTACGCATGTGCGTCTTTTGCACTTGACCATATGTCTCTGAGTCGCCTTCACGCATTACTTTATGCCGCGTGTTGCTTGGTCGATTGTAAGTCACGTAGACATAATATGACATAAACTTCGGTGCACTGTTTACCGCATATATAAATAAAAATATATAAGAAACTTCAAATGGAACCCTTGAAAAGGTTTTGTGTATGCAACCAGTTTATCGTATTTTTGTTAGTTCTGCAACGATCCACAGTCGCCGCTAGTTGTGCGAGTTGTCGTTTGACGCCAAACGGCCAGTTTTTATCGTAAACGTCACAGTGCCAACAGTTTTTTTTTTAATTTAAATTGGGTGTATGTGATTGTTATTTTGTTGACACAAATTGTGGTAATGTGAAGGAAATCTATAAATCTCACAGGGTATGTGATCTACATTTTTCTGAATATAATCGCATGCCAGGAATGAAAAGAGGTTTAAGAATAACTTGTTTTCCAACAGAAAGTTTACCTCATTTATTTCGTACTGGTAAGTTCATTCGTTTATATAAAATATCTATCCATTTATGTAAAGCAGAATTGACTAAATACTAATACAATTTGATTAAACGCGGTATTAAAACAAAAATGTCTTTTGAAATCAAAGAAGCCAAGAACAGAATTTTCATGGTTCAAGTCTTGTTTTTCATACAGAAGAAAGAAGAAAGTTTTCAAGAATTAGTTTTGCCACTTATATAAGATATCAAAACTTAATACTTTTATTGAATTATACTGATTTAGAGGGTTTGAAGTTTTCAATATGAACTCATGTTTAAAGGCTTGCCGTAGGGAACATATCAAATCAAACAATAACAATACATGTAAATGATTTTTAGACACTGATGTACCTAGTCCAACAAACCCAGTAGAAATGAGAAGAACCACAACTAGAATGTAGTGTTAGCCGAGGAAAGAAGAGTTGTTGTAAGAGGTAGGTATTACCTAATAGTTAATAACAAAAAACAGATACATCTGAGTGATGTGCATAAAACTGTTTACAAGTAAATAATTTTACTAACACTGGCCTTTAATATTCATTTAGATACACCAGCTAGCCCAAAACTGAGAACTTCTAGAGACCTGTTTACCCTCAAAGAATGTAAGAAGCTTTTTTTTTAATAGTCATTATTTTTAAATATAGTGTTTATTTGAGACAGTTCAATTCAATTCATGCATTATATTTAGGGTACATCGCACATAATACATGGGATCGTTAAGTCTGCTAGAGCTATAATAAAATTTTTTTTTTGGGATTATTGGACATCACAAAAGAAAGTAAATTTATTTTTATATACTACAAAGGTTTTTTAAAATGGAATATAAAGGGTGAGCCAAAAACTCATGAGAATGATAAATTCACTTTCTTCTTCCCTTAACAATTTGTTTAATAGGAAAATTACATATATCTTGCGGATGCTGAAAAATGTAACTTAAGAATTTTTTGACTGTGTGTTGAGTTGGTTCGGCTAACAATAAGTCTGTCCTGGTCTTTTCTAGATCAAAATACTATATTTAATGCAACAGAATTTCTTTTAAACAATCCTCTTTTGGGTATGTCAGATACATTTATGTAAAAAAGTTGCTTTTTGCATTTCCTGAAAATTTTAAAAATAATGTGTTAGCATATATATCTTATTATATGTTTATGTATTGTATGTTTTCAGATTTGTCTGAGATATATATTATGAACAGCAGTAGTCCCAAAACAGAGCTTTGGGGTACTCTACTCAATACATCATAGCTCTCCGATAGACATCTATTGATTTGGACTTGGAAGCCCCTTCACAGTAGAAAATCTAAAATCCCTCCTGTAGGGTGTATTTTTATAAATATTGTTATATTTTCTCGTTTATTTAAAATTACATCTGTAATTATATTGTCTATGATAGTATATATGGGAATTTACTCTAAGGGAGCTCATAACCATAAGAGATTTAGCAAGGATTAATTCAGAGAAAAGTTACCCAATTTTGTTCTTAATTACTTTACATTTCTTAAAATTAACTATTTTGAATTTGCGCATTATAATTATTTTTCGAGTTAAAACAAAACAAAGCTGAGACATTGTAATGTCATTTATTTATAACATTTCTTTCTTTTGTTCTTTTTTTGTGCTTATATTGGATTTTATAGTTTGTATCTTGTACCATTTGTAGTTCACTTGTTTATTCTGTAAGTACATATTTGCAAATAAATAAATTTTAGTTTTGTTCAACAGTTTTATCTATCTGTAATGAAAATTTTACAAGATCTAGGTGTAGAAATAATATGTTAATATACAATGGTAAATAAAACACAAACATATGGTGCACAACAAGGTATTTTTTTATAATGTAGTGACTTATATTTAAAGTTAAAAATTGATAATCCCTAGAGCATTTATAGTATCAGATAACATTTTTATTAATGAAGTACATGATCACTACTTATATATATTTTAAAAGACTTCTAATTTTTTATTGTGAGCTCAAATTATAATTTTGAAATAAAAAACAGTCAAGATTTCAAGGACAATGAGTATTTATTTTCTTATAGAGTAGGTGATTTTTTTATTTGCAGTGAGATATTTGGTGGACCTAAAGGAAAAACAGCCGTCATTTATGTATCACCCTGTATCTTTGTAGTGTATTATCTTATTACCAAATGATAATTAATACAGGGTCAGTAAAAAGGACGAAACTTAGGAAAGATATAAATATATTTCTTTTAATTCCAATGGTTTCTGTTTATAGATGCGCGCATTTTAAAATAAAAAAAAATTTTTTTGTTTATATAGTTTAAACGTAAGTAGTTTTTCGAATTTAGTGATTAGTCAGGATACAGCATCAAGTTGAGTTGAAAATAATGTATATGACTATTTCTTTTTCCATAGGAATTTTGTGCCTTTCCCAGGTTTGGTCCTTTTTATTTGCCATGTATTTTTAAAAAAGTGCTAACAAATTAATACACTACAAAGTAAAAGGGTGATACATAAATGAAGGCCGTTTTTTCTTTAGGTCCATCAAATCTAAAAATGATTTGAATTGGACGCGCGAATTTCGTTTTAAAAACTCGCGATAGATGGCACCATCACTGTCTTCTGTTTTTACAGTTAACTGTAGAGAAAAAAGTTAGGCATCTCGTAACTTTTGCAACGACCCGAGGTATGGCGCTGCAAACTTTTCAACAACTCGAAACACGGCAGTTTCCATTATATTGTAAGTGTTATGTGGTTTACCGTTGAGACTGATTTTGTGTATGAGTGCAGTAAGTTGTTTTTATTCTTTCATGTAAAATGGATCATAACCCACAATTTAGAGATAACAATAAACTAACAGACGACGAATTGCTTTATTCGATGGAAAATGGTGATCCAGAATATGAGAGGTTATTAGACCAGGCTGAAGCAAGTGATGAGGAGTACGATGATCATATCTTCGAGGCTCAGGAATTGGATGATGAAATTCTAGGTCCTGAACAACCAGAAAAGGAGGCCGAAAACACACAAGAAGGGGTTCAGTTATGTGAGTTTCCCCATTACACATCTAAAGACGCTTTGCGAATAGAATTACGAAAGCTTCAGATCTCACAAAATATAGTTCTGGGGTCACTGAAATTAGAGACGAATTTCTTTTTTTTTTCACCAGATATCCTAAATGTCATTGTTTTAGAAACAAATAGAAAAGCTAAACATTTTCATTATGTATGGAATTCTAGTAATCAATATAGCAAAGAAACATTTATTCCAACCAAACAAGTAGAAATTGAAGCTCTACTTGGATTACTTCTAACATTTGGGGCCCTACAAAGTAATAATAAACCTATTGATATGCTGTGGTAGAGTGATCAAGCCTATTGTCGACCAATAGTACCTGCCTGTTTCTCTCGGAACAGATTTAAATTCTTGATGAGATTGTTGCGTTTCGATAATTTTGAAACAAGGGAAGAAAGGAAGGTTCAAGATAAAGGCGCTCCAGTTAGGGAAATATTTGACAAAATGGTAAATAATTTTATAAAAGCTATGAACCCTGGTAGTCACCTTTGCATAGATGAACAGCGTGTTCCATTTAGGGGGCGAACACCTTTCCGTGTCTATATGAAGAGCAAGCCGGCCAAATATGGAATCAAAGTCTGGGATTTGGCAGATTGCAACTTCTTTTATACATTCAACATGCAAATTTATTTATCTATCTAAACTTCTACGTTTGTTGCAGGCAAACAAAACAACCAAAGAGAAACCAATCAAGGAGAACGGGTAGTTTTGGATATGGTAGCTCAATTAGGCCCAGGTTATAGAATAACTGTTGATAACTTCTTTACAAGTCTGCAACTGGCAGACAAGTTATGGGAAAAGAAGCTTACGATTTGTGGAACACTGCGAAAAAATAAGCAGAAGCAGGGACCAAAAATCTCGTGTTAAATGTATCAAATGTAGTAAGTTTGTTTGTCCAGGCCACTCAGCAAAAAACATTATATGTAAAAAATGTAAACAATAAACAATATATTATTTATTATGTACATATATATATATATATATATATATATATATATATATATATATATATATTACTAATAAATAAAATTTCAAACAGTAAAATTGATTTTTTACATCAATAAAAAATAAACACAAAATATAACTTCAAACCGCCTAAAATGTATGGGGTGCATTTGCACTCCACTTGGCCTTTTGTGACGACGGACTATATTTTAATGTAACAGTGATAGAATAAGAGTACCAACTTCTTGTAGACTTATTTAGACCTATTTGGACTGACCGTAATGAATCTATTTTACTGTCTACATTTATCGTTTGTTTTTCTTCACTATTCTGCGATTCCGAGAAATTGTTAGCTCTTTAATTAACGACATAATTTGTTTACTGCCATGAGGACACTTTTAGGGCGTATATAAATGGCCATCGCAAATAACGTCATACGTTCGTATAGTAAAACAGACGTGACAAATTTTATAATGCATTTTCTGTTTTTCTACAGGCTCCTTATTCTCAGTAGCAATTTTAAGATGTGAGATAAAAAGAAAAGTCTTTTATAAGCAATTTATAATGAGATCATTTAACAGTTCTCAGCATTTTAATTTGAAGAGCATCGTAAAAAATATATAATAACAATCTGCGAGTCTTTGTTCCCGGGATATGATTTTTTTATTAATATATAGGAATACCCTCATCCCATGAATATAAATATCATATCAGGAGTACAGCTTAAATCTTAGTAGCAAAATATGTGGATGTTTATATGTGATGCATGAGTTACTTTACATCTTATGTCTTACTTCCGACTGACTGTTAAACACCATCACATTGGTATATTAAACAAAATGAATATTATAGAATTTGCGGAATCGGCTTGCTTAGGTCAGCAGGTTCCCACAGTCATTGTGCAGAGGGTGTAAGGTAACTCCTCCCCCGAAGCTTCAACTCCACGGTTAGCGAGGTAGTTGAACATCTTGAAGTTCCAATCTTTCTTCAGGATTGCTTTCATTTCGTTGTGGCCTAAGGAACCATCTCTTCTTGTAGCCATATAGGGCGGCACCAAAAATAAGGGCGGCATATATACAGAGGGTCCATATGCTAGGAGAACTTGATACTTGGCTCATTAACACCTGGGGTTGATTTTCTTCTATTTGATTTATGAGTTCGTAAAGTCCATCTAATTTTATTTCTTTAGTAATGGCAGTGAGGTTAAGAACTGGCAGTATATTAATTTTATCTGTAAAACCAGGAAATAGGATTGGTTGACTACTCCTATCCTATATATCGGCTTCCAATTATTGATTATTGTGTCCTGATCGAGAGTTAGTTTACAGGTACTTGGTATTTGGACCAGATATGTACCAAATAATTTTTGACTTTCTTCTTGCTTGTAACATATAAGTTTAACAATATTTTCGTACGGTATGACGAAAATCCATTGGTCAGCGGCATCGAGTTGATTGATGATAGGCTTTGTGATTTTCGTCTCAATTTGTGTGCAAGTGGAAGTGTCTGTTTGCAGAATCCAATAACTTGACAGTGCGTGGACTTCTTTGATCGATTTCTTGAAGATCTAGTTTACTACAGATATAGGCTTGGTTCTTCGTTTCCTTGCATTCTTGATTTAGAAATGCATAGTGCAATTCGTTTTTTATAATGAATTTATTTCGCGGTAAGATGAACTTGAACTGACCCTTACTTAAAATTGGTATAGAATATAAATGAAAATAATTAAAATTTTCAGGATTTGTTATTCGAATTTGCAAAACGTAGTTAATTTTATTATTAGGTATAAAACAGTCTAGTTTTACTAATTTTTCAAAGAGTAAAGTATTTTCTAATGTTATTTCTACAGGCATATATTTTGAGCCAATTTGATTTTGAATTTTAAGTAATTCAGGGTAAAGATCTTCAGTATTCTAGGGAGGGCTATAGAGTTTTCTATGTCTTGTAAGACTGAATCGATAATTTCGTAAACATTTATTATTTGGTTTAAAACGTCTTTAATGACCGTAGCATTTTCTCTATAAGCAGTTTTTTGAACTATTAAACTAATTTGATTTAATTAACTAATCCAACATCTTGTAAAGTAATCCTTATTGTAAACATCGTTTGTGAGTGTGTGTATTGTAATCCCTAAAATATTCGATTTTCGGAAGCGTGTGAGCAATCGCAAAAGTTTGAAACGTTCTTAAGAAGTGAAAGTACGAAGGAAATTTTAAAATCCCAGTTTGTCGATATCCTTTCTGAAATCCGGGATCAGCTCGACCAGGTGAAACAAGTCATTGCAGAGCAGAATACGGTTATTGAACAACAAGCAGCACTAATTAAGCAATTATCTGATAAAATTCAGTCACAAAATTGTGAAGACATTAGTAATATTCAGCAAAATCGTCGCCGTTTGCGTAGCACAAGAACCGAAATTTCAGATGGAAAAAACGCTAATCCGAATAAAGAGAGTTATACCACTGACAACGAAACAACCGTAAACAATATCGTTCCGCCAGTCAACAATGTGAACAGCTATAATTCCAATGCCGGAAAAAATAAATATTCATGTTTTTCGTCTTTCTTTAAGTGTTACTGAGAATTCGTTGAATATGTATCTGAAGCAGGCTTTTCCATCGAGGTCTTTTAAGGTGGAAAAACTTAATTCCAGACGCGATTGGTATACTTCTTTTAAAGTTGAGGTGGATTATGAAATACATAAATCTCTCCTAACATCGGAGTTTTGGCCGGAAGGCGTATATGTGCGAACATTTGTGACAGGAAAAAATTTTTTAGCCAAACTTCCGACTCGTCAGGGAAACTTGGAGCCGAAGGTAGGCAATCAAACATAAAAATCATTTATCAAAATGTCCGAGGTTTAAAATCAAAATCGCAGCAGTTCTTCTTGAACTCGCATACAACTGATTGTGACATAATTGTTTTATCCGAAACATGGTTAGACTCTGATTATTTGAGTAGTGAGTTGTTTGATGAAAGTTTTATTGTGTATAGATGTGATAGAAACTTAATTAGTTCTGGAAAAAAATCTGGTGGTGGAGTTTTAATTGCCGTTCGTAAAAATATCTTTTCTTTAGACTTGAATGAAAATTACTTCAATGGAAATTTTGAAGTCAGATGTGTTAAAATATTTTGTAAAAATAAGAGCATTTTAGTGATAGCTGTATATATACCACCATCCTGTGAGATGGGTATTCATGAGGAACTTCATATCTATTTAGAAACTCTTATACAAGGATCTGATAATAACTATTTAATAATAGGCGATTTTAATATTCCCCAATTTTGTCAATCAAATTCTAATATTAGATTAGTTAATCAAATGCAAAATTTTATGTCATTTCTTAATTTAACTCAACAAAATACGATCAAAAACAAAAATGGTGTATTGTTGGACCTAGTGCTTTACAATGCCAACCTCTGTAAAGTCGAAAGGTATAATTCTCCACTAGTAAGCGAGGATCCACATCACCCAACTTTACTTATTAAAATTAGTTGTAAACGTGAAATTGGTGACTGTGCACTTAACAATGCTCAACAATATAATTTTAAGAAGGCGAATTTCTTACTCTTATTTACATGATACTGATTGGGACATCCTTAGGCGGTTTGAATATGATGTGAATGTTTATGTGGATAAATTTTATGATTTAATAAAGTCATTAATGGATCAAGCTGTTCCAAAAATCAAATATTCAAATAGGTACCCAAAGTGGTATAACAGAGAAATTATCTCAGATCTGAAACGTAAATACCATTATCTTAAATTGTATAAAAATTATCATAAGTTAAAATATAAACAAAAATATGAATGTATAAGGGATAGTGTAGCCATAAAAATAAAATCTGCATACTCTGTTTATTTAAAGGAATGTGAAAATGACATTGGAATAAATCCTAAAAGTTTTTGGAAATATGTTAATTATAAAAAAGGCAACTCCACTATTCCTGGTTTAATGAACTTAAACGATCGATGGCTAAGGGGTGGCAAAGACATCGCGGATGGCTTTGCAGAGTTTTTTCTCTCCACATTTACGAGTTCTGACAGCTTTTTGACATTGTTTGAGGATTTTTATCAAGGAAAAAATTTTATCAATAGTTTGCTCTCACTTAACTCATTTGACTACAACGAAATAATAAATACTGCTAAAAAAATTAAATCCAACTCAATGGGCCCTGATGGAATCCCAGGGTATATTTTTAGAGCATGTAGGGGGGAACTCATAACCCCACTGAAAACAATTTTTAATTTGAGTTTAAATACGGGTACTTTTCCAACTATATGGAAAAAATCTAAAATTTGTCCAATTTTCAAGTCAGGCAATAAAAGTAATATCGAAAACTATAGAGCGATTTCCATCTTAAGTTTTCCGGCCAAACTATTTGAATCATTGATATACAATAATTTATTTAATCATGTAAAATTAGTTCTGTCTAGCCAACAGCACGGATTTTTTCCGTTACGCTCTACAATCTCTAACCTAACTTATATAAGTCAATATTTAACCAATTCTATGGATAATAAACAACAGGTTGATGCTGTCTACACGGATCTAAGCAAGGCATTTGATCGTTTAAGCCATTCCAAGCTAATTATAAAGCTTAGATTGTATGGTTTGTCGGATAACCTAATTAATTTATTTTCTACGTATTTAAAGGATCGTGAAATGTACGTAAATGTTAATAATTTTAATTCTCATGTATTTGGTAATAATTCAGATGTTCCACAGGGAAGCAACTTGGGGCCGCTTCTATTTTCAATTTATTTTAATGATGTGGTAGAATGTGTTAAGAATTCGGAGGTACTTCTATATGCTGACGACCTTAAGCTGTTCCGAATTGTATCCTCATTTTCTGACTGCTCCTTGCTACAAAAGGACCTTGACGCAGTGTCTTATTGGTGTAAATTGAATGATCTAAACTTTAATGTTTCAAAATGTAAAGTAGTGTCCTACTTTAAAGTTCGTTTATCATTACTTTATGAATATAAAATCGACTCATATAGTGTTAGCCGTGTTACCGAAATTAAAGATTTGGGAGTATGGTTTGACGAGAAATTGTCTTTTTCTACGTATATAGATAATATAGTTAGCAGCGCCGCTAAAGTTCTAGGATTTATATGCAGAAACACAAAGATGTTTGAATCGTGTCGGCCATTAGATATATTGTATTTTGCGTTAGTAAGGAGCAAACTTGAGTATGCTTCCGTAATTTGGAATCCTTTATATGTGAATTATAAATATAAATTGGAGAGTATTCAAAGTAGGTACCTTAAATGCAAGTATTTTAGAGAAACAGGTCAATATTTGTGGCATCAAAGAGAATTTTTATTGAATTATTATAGTGTAACCAACTTAAAAAATCGCAGATATACTGCATTCATTATGCACCTATATAATATGTTAAATAACAAAATTGATAATTCGGATATTCTTAATTTGATCAGATTACGAGTCCCTAGGTCCGCAAATATTAGACCGAAATGTGTGTTTTATTGTGATAAACCTAGAACTAACGTTTTAATGCAGTCACCAATTTATAACATGTGCAACATATTTAATACATATTGTTCACAATTAGATATATTTTGTACTCCTAAATTCAAATTTAAAAGAAAATTGGCTTAACTATTTGGAGACAGATTTGATTAAGTTAGCTTTAAAACTAGATTATGTTATTTCATTTTAGGGTAGTGTAGTATTACATGTTCTATGAACATAATGCTATGATTGTTCTGTAAATGTTTATCGTTGAACAATAAATTATTCTTATTCTTATTCTTATTCTTATCTTTTCATTATGCCTAATTTGTTAAACTGTATTGTTAAATTTTAGAATAATATTAAGAGAAACAGAATTTTCTTTTAAAATGCTTGTACTCAATTTATTTTGATTATTTTGCAAGTCGGCAAGTATTTTTTCATATTTTTCTCCATCCGTAGCATCTAAGTTACGAGTAACGGCTTTAAAAACTGATTCTAACATATTTATCAATCCTCGCCTAATCCTATTTGGATCAGGAATAATTTCTATAATTTTTGTTTCTACCTTATTTTGTGTTCCGAAAACCTCCGAATTTGTAGGAAATCTTGGTGGTTTATAGTTAGGATTTATCTTAATAAGTATTGGTTGATTAGGAAAATTAGGTCGAAATTGGTTATGGTTAGTATGTGCATTAAATTGTTGCGGGAAATAATTTACATATTGTGGTCTTTTGTTTAGTATATGTGTGTTTACTAGTCGATTTGTTAAATTTGGTTCCGAACTAATAGATTTATATTGAGTTATATTTTGAAAATATTTCACATTTACTTCGTGTATAACTAATTGTATAGCGTCCGATAATGTATTAAGTCTCATACACCTAATTGTATTACGTACGTATATGGTTCTCTTAAACCGGATAAAAATATTGTTAAGGCTAACTTTTTATAGTGCATCTACATAACTACATAATAAATTGAGTAATTCTAAACACCTGTCATAGAATTTTTGAGGCGATTCATTGGGCAATTGTTTAAGCATTACTAAATCTCGATTTAAACAACTTTCATCTCGTCTATCTGCAAAATTTCTATAGAGTCTATCCTTTAGTTCTTGCCAGGTTGTAACATTTTGAATATTTATTACTAAGCGAGCATTACCTGCAAGCTTACCTTTAAGTGAATTTATAAGACATACATTCTGAAAGTTTGTGCGATTTGCCGAATCGTAAAAATTTGTGATTATCGATTGACAAATTGCTAAAAATCTATTTAATTCCGATGGGTTTCCATCAAATGTTAGAACGCAATTTAAATATTCTGCTTTAAATGCCATTTCTGTACTATTTATTGTATTTAAAACATTATTTGTTAAATTATCTAAACCACTATTTACTAAATTATTTTTTAAATTTGTTTCAAGACTTTCAGTCTTATTATTTTTTCTTAGATCTAATAATACTTTTAAAATTGGAGAAGTAGAGTAGGAGTCAGCTGAAGGATTAATGGTTAATGTTTCTAACGATTTCAATAAGTCTTCTTCGGACATTTAAATATAAATTGCACTTACATAACTACAATTGTGGTTCTTGTCATGGTTCAATTATTATAAGAATGCTTTGATTGATCCAGCGATGGGTGTCTGTCTCGATAAATAACTTTCTTGCGAAAAGGACAATGTTCCTTTCCCGTGGTTTTCTCCTGATGGCGGCTGCAAAAGTTCCTCGATGTAATGGGTTTTCTGAATTTCAAGAAGCCTCACTGTACAACACAACCAAAATTACAAAAATCACTTTTAGTTCGTTGATAGTCTAATCGATAAATTGAACTCGAAAATGCGCGATGCAATTCAATACTATCTATTTTAAAAAATATTATTTACTTCGAAAATACAAGTTTTGCCAAAATGGCTTGATGTCTTACAGCTTATGTCTTAATTCCGACGGACTGCAAAACACCATCACATTGGTATATTAAACAAAATGAATATTATAGAATTTGCGGAATCGGCTTGCTTAAGTCAGCAGATTGTCACAGTCATCGTACAGAGGGTGTAAAGTGAGTTACTTTATACCCTCTGCACGATGACTGTGACAATGTCTTTGTTCCCCAGATATGCATTTTTCATTAACCTAAATCACTATTTTACATCCTTTCTCCCTGGATTTAAGCATCATATTAGGACTGTAGTCTTATATAAAGAACTATTTTACATCGCTATCCCCTAAATTTGAGAATCATAGAAATGGTGCGTAAGTATTACTAGCAAAATATGCTCCAAAAATTTGTAGGTGATGCAAGTCTTTATTTCTGAGATATTAATTTTTCATTAACATAAAGCACTATTTTACACCTTTGTTCCCTGAATTTAAGTATCATATTAGGAGTGTAGTCTAAAAATTACTTTTTTTCTGAAAACGGGCTCGTTACTTTTAAATTTTCTATAGACAACTTTTTTTTTGTGACGAAACTTTCTGGAACATGGTTCTTCCAGTTTTACAGAAACCTATTGTTTTTGGTTGGATTTCTATTTCGTTTGACGATTTTACGAATTTCTTTCGTTCGAAAAAAGGGTGTTTTGGCTCGCTTATATCTCGAAGTGGGGGAGTCCTATCGATATTTTCCAAGAACGTTTTTTTCATAGAAAATATCTAGGAGAATAAAAACCTAAATGCAGCTCTGTCGGAAAAATGGCGAGAAAATAGAAATTGTTAAGAGGTCCTATCGATATTTTGTTTTCTAGGAGAATAAAAACCTAAATGATCGGAAAAAAACTGAAATTATTCGAAAAAGTCATAAAAAAATGAATTTTTTTAGTCAGATTTTCTTTTTTGTAAAAAAGAAGTAGGCATTTGGTCAGAAAACTAATAACGGCACCAGAGAGTGCTTAAAAAGCTACATAAAGTGGACTATTTAAGAAGGGTCCTAGATTATATACAGGGGGTGCCCTAACGAGGTGAAGTTTGCACCAAAATTCCCAAGAATGGGTACATTTTTTAATATTATCCTGTATTACAAGGAAATTATTATATCTAAGCCCATAGGGTATTTTTTACGAAACAAGATATTTTTAGGTAGACCGTGACCAAATTTCGAGTTTATAACTTTAACGGTTAAATTATTGCAATTTGATAATTTAAATTCCAATTTTAACCTCATTTTGCCGCTTACTGCAAATAGTAATGGTAATCCGACAAATTACGAGTAGGAAATCTCTGGCGGTATTCTTCTATTCCTCTAGCACTATTTTTCTTACATATAAAGTTTACTTCCTTCTAACATACGTATCACATTTTTCGATACGAGTGAAGGGTATTTTAGAACAAGCCTTAGCAACAAAAACTGTAAATGTATTATTTTTCTGTCAAAACAAAACGAAACGGCATGGTAACTGTTATTTAAATTGGGAAGCAACCAGTCAGTTGTTTTTACTTTGGAATTTCATAGCCAATTTTACTGTAAGTAATGTTATAACTTTGTTATTTTTAAGTTTAGGCTGATAGCGCAAATGCATCTTTTTGTTCTCTGGACAATTTGCGAAAGTTATGTTACATATTAAATATTACATCCATAAAAAAATGCATTTTTTAAATTTATTCAGAAATGGTATGTTCAATTGTTTTTCTGTTTTTACCATCTGAATTAAAAGAAAAAATGCTGCTACTTTGCTATTTTAAATCACCTCGTACCTCGGATAAGAAAGAAGTTAGCAATATTGCCGACTTAATTGGGGGCACCCATATAAAATATAAGGTGAAAGCGCATGACTGCAAATGTTTTAACACGTGAAAGTACGGGTAACTTTGGGCAGAAATGTCTTATATAACTGAAGTGGCTAAAATATTATTTACATCATTATTCATTTAATAATTAAAATTTTGTTAAATTATCTATATTTCAGACTACACAATCTAGCAATATGCAAAGAAATCTATTTGCCACTGCAAATGCTTTTTGCTATTTTAAACAAATATAAACTTCCCATGAACAGCTATTTATTTTAATGGAATTTCGGACACCAAGATGTGCTACAGTGATATTCATGCATGTGTGTTTCGAAATGTATACAATATCTGAATATGCTATTTACGGTGAAAAGTGACAAAGCTGCATCAACTTAGTGGGAATAATCACTACCAAATGAAATTTTGTGCCAGTGTCAACGAGTTCGAGAAACGGGAAAATGTAATTTCTGCGAACTAATTTGAATAAATATTTATTTTCAGGTCATATGAAGACATTAGTGTAACGTGATTGGTAAATTTATTCTTCACAATTGAATTTTTTCCGCAGCAAAGCGTCGTGCTTGTGTAAATAGTGATATTACACATTTTTAACATTGCACATTTTAACACTTACTTTAAAAACGTTTGCATTTGTGTGTTGTGCAAAATGGCAAAAGTTTAAGTTTAAATTATCAGTAATTATTATTTATTCAAAAATAATATTAATTACTTATAGTTTTCTAAAAATAATTGGACAACAAACATAAAATCTAATTTTAAAATAACAAATCGTACCTCGCTCAGAAAGAATAGCTGCAATGTTGCCGCCTTTTCAAAAAATAACAAAACCCTCGAGTGTTGATCCTCTGTTATATAGGACTTTTTCTCTAAATTATCTGATAAAAAAAATTGCAGAAATTTTCCTTTTACCCTATATAGAGTTATATATACTTTGTATTAATGCTACTATTAATGCAATCAAACTGAAAGAAATAATTGAATTAATAGCCTTGAGCCAATTTTCAGGCAAGAAATTCAATTTATTCCTAGCCGATGCTTACCATTAAGAACTTTAATAGAATCCATATCGTGACATCTAATAAGGCATAAAAAGCACTAACATATTCATGACATTCCCTGAAATAATCATCCAATCACGCGTCTCCTATCTTTTATTTTTCCGCCGACGAGCTGTCAATAATGGGCGTTTTGAAATTGGCTTATTGATAGCATGAGTTATTGCAGACAACGCTAATTAATATTTCAACTGACATGGAGTTGGGTTTATAATCTAATTTAACCGAATGGCAGCAGGCATGGGAGTTTACTTGACTGCCCCTTTGGTAGTTAAGAGATTGTAATATTGTGTTAATTGCGGCTAAAAATTGAACATCCACAGACGGGTATATTCAATTTAAACATAACATAAAGATGTAAAAAAACACTCAATTTGGTTAACATTGGCAGTGATCATAACCTTGTACTCCGAAAAATAAATTTAAATTTTTTAACACAGAAGACTGCAGACCTATTCAGGCAGAGGAAAAGATAAATATAGATTCAAGTGTGATGACGTCTCATACCACAAGCTTTTAAGAAAATATTCAAATTTTTAAAAGCTCTGTTCTTGTATTATTACTTTTTTACTTTTAGTTCAATAGTTTATAAATAAAAGCTTGTTTAAAAAAATATTTTTACGTTTATTTTATTTTGTACTTTTTAGCATTATTTTATATGTACCCTGTATAAGATATTCACTTTTTTACTCCAATCTTAGTTTTGGGCAAGCAAAACTTTATGAACAATAACTTTCTACCAAATTCAATAATAAAAAAGTTTCACAACACTTTAAGTTTTGTGTGCACCTTGTATATTCACGATTTTTTACTCCATGGTACCATATTATTGAATTGTCACCGAAGTTATTCCCAGTTTAAAAATGGATTACACATTTGAACCGGGAAGATAGACATACGAAGAAAGTTAAATAAAAGCTTGTAAAAACAGGCAAGATTAAGAACATACGAAACTGGATAACAGACAGAAAAACTGAATAGATCGAACACATCAGCCAAATGAATGAAGAATATCACGAGATAAATCATCAGCAGGAAGAAGTGTGGAAAGACCGCAGAAGATGGAGGACAATCTAGCAGCAGATCAAAGACCAGGCAGGTAAAAGAGACGAAGAAAAATAGGCAAGTTGCTTACAAAAATAACCACTAATCGATCAACACAAGCACAAAATAGCTGACACCCTATAGGAAGACGAATTTCGTAAGGGGTATTCTACAGCTATTGTGATACGAAAATAAATATTGTATTATTGTATATGGCGTTTGTAGACTACCAGAAGGCGTTCGACACAATTAAAAAATGGTGCATGCAGGAAGCGTTACAATCTGTCTGTCTGTTCGCGGCATAACTAAAAAAACTACTTCACCAATTGACTTGGCGGCCTAGTGAAATTAAAAAAAAAATATTACTAAAAGTCTTCTTATCTACTTTTTCTCAAATTATGCACAAAATCAAGTATTATGTAGGAATCTTGAAACTTAATAAATTCAGCCTGAAAAACTGCTTAATGGATTGATGTCAAATTGTGTATCATAACTGTGGTATAGGAATACACCAGTAAAATGTTGGTACTAGTTTTAGATGGTGGAACATGGTTGGAGTTGGACAATGGTTTTGATGGCGGCCCAATAAAATTATTGTAATCGTTAAAAAATCACTCTCTCAGGTTTTACATATCTTCCCTAGATTCCAAAAATTATATTTTGTCAATTCTATCGGTCCGTCTGTCTGTCAATTCGCGGCATAGCTTAAGAACTACTTAAAAGATTGACTTCAAATTTTAGTCAAAGGTTCGTATAGTCATATAGGGCTGATGTTGTAGTATTTAGGTTAAAATCCAATATGCCGGAACAAGATGGCGGCCTAATGAAATGTTACTAAAAAACTAATTACGCAGTTTACTTCAAATTTTGCGCAAAAATTAAGTGTTACATAGGAATGAACTGGTAACCTTTTGGTATTAATCCAATATAGCAAATCAAAATAGTCTCTAATAAATTATCGACTGTCAAAGTTGTGGCACGAATTGAAGTAGATGAACCCGAAGTGGCGGCCAAATAAAATTAAAAAAAAAATCAACGTAAAAGTGTGTCAATATAAAAACTACTTATTGAATTTATTTTAAATTGTGTCCAAAAATCTCGTGTGGTATAGGTAGAAACTGGAAAATATCGGTAGGAATTCAATATTATGGAATAAAATGGCGCCTAATAAAATGTTTGAAAAGGCAATGTTTCACTTACACGTTACTAAATGACTGTAGTGAACTAAATTGGGTCACACTTCTCTATTCCTAATAGAAGAAAAGACTCATAACGAGAGATGTTCCGGGTAAAGGAAATTCACCGATATTATTACCTTGTTTTAAAAAAAAATTACAGTGTTGACAGGTAAGATAAGTCACGTGACTAATTTTTGTATTGTCATTTTGCATTGTTTTTCAAGCAAAAACTTTTTGGCAACACAAATTTTAACAAACAAAAATTCGTTTTAGCTTTTTCGCAACTGAATACAAATATCTAACCTTAAATTGATGGAAGTAAATATTTAACAAAATTACATATCTCAACATGTTGACTAATCTGTCTACAGAATGTTTCCATACATAAAATAAACAATATTATTTAAGCAAGTATAAGAAATTGTGTCATTTGCCTTAAATTTTTCTAGACACTTAGTAGTAGTACTTTCATCCTGCCAGGACTCCTCAGTGCCCCGATTGTAAGAGAAAAATATTAAATAATAGAACAGAATTGATTTCAAAATTTTAAAATTTGTCATTTAATCTAGATACTAAAAAATGATAGATTGCAGCCATCTATAATGCTATTTTTAAATGTGTTCCGAATATTTGTTGCGTTTAGATTGATAAATAAGGATCTTTTTTGGCTTTTTCGCAACTGAAAAAAAATATCTAACTTTAAAAATAAATAATTAATAAAATTACACATAGTAGTTGTACAAATACCTGCTTCAATTAATTTTAAGCTGGATATTTTTATTCAGTTGCGAAAAAACCAAAAAAAGATTTTTGTTTGACAGTTTAAACGCAACAAATAATCTCAACACATTTAAAACCTCAAATTTTACTTGTCAGTTATTAAAAAAAATTCTCTTATGAAGCAGATTTTACTGGTCACATTGTATATTTGGGGCAACACATGTGTTATATTATATGGGTTACGTATTAAATGCCATACGTTACATTTTGTTCCGTAGCATATAATTCAACGGGGTGTCTCGAAACGGTTAAATATTGTGAGGAACTTGTAGATTAATTACCACGATAAAACAGTAACCCGATCCTCGGGAGCGTATCAGTTTCATAAATGGGTTTTATCACATCCTAAATCAGATCCTGTTCTTATACATGAAAAGAAAGCAGCAACGACCACTTGCGAGATAAGTGCATACCAATTTCTTCCTCTTTATCTTACCTTGAATTCAGAGTGATTTGTGGGTTTTCTAAAGTAGCAAAATTAACTTCGGATGTCATACCTTTTTTAGAGCACAGGAGTGTATGCTGGTCAAAAGAATTTATGAAAAATATTGGGGTTTATTATTCATTTCTAATGCTTTTCGGAAAATATTAAGCAAACAGTTCCTCATATCAAGTTTAAAACATATTTTTACTTATTACTACGGCTGATTATACATAAGCTGGTACTCCTTATTCTTAATTAACAGGCTTCTGGCCGATAATAACGACTTATTTACGCTTCCAGAACTGATTAACAAAAATATTAAGAAGAAAGCAAATCAATCAACATACAGGGACCAAATAGTATATTGTAAAACAAGTTTTGAAAATGAACTTATACGCATAAACTTATTTTTTACTATTTAAATAAATTAACATGAATTTAAAAAGTATATAGTAACTAATAATTCAAAATGATAACATTATCAAACAAACAAAAACTGTTATCGGAATTTATACATTATAACTAAACAATAAGTACGTATTGAAACGTAATATATATATTTAAAACACTAAGTTAGATTTTTCAGCAAGTTCGTGAGGTTGATCGTCTGGTTTCCGAGACCTTTCAATACTATTTTTGGTATTGTTTTATTGCATATTTTTTCTATAAAACCAATATGTTTTTCTTCAATATCATTTCTGGACGATGTGGTGAATGGGCCTCATATTCTTATAATTCCACTGGAAACTAATTGCCCTATCTAACAGAAAAGGCAGAACAAGGTCTGCCGGGCCAGCTAATAATTATAAATTGAAATTTATGGTCACATTCGAGCAATTTTGAATATAAACCCCTGGAATTTCTTTTTCTCTATCAAACACTCTGGCCTCTATCAAAGTTTATTAAAATGGTAGCTGAAAATCGCTTAAAGCAGTGACCAGTGTCCTTCTTAGGATTTGTTAGGTTAAAGAAAATTGGCGATTTCTTTTGCCATGCCTTGAGAATCATGTTTTGATTTGGAAGATCTTAATAGACAATTTATTATATTCGTATCATATTCAAAGGGCACAGGTCCTTGCCCGTGATTTTCCATTACGTGTAAACTTTTGTCTGTGGTTTCTCCGAATACTGGTTCATAAAACGTTATTAGGAATTTCCATAACAACCATTTGGGGCAGAAGGAATTCCACACATAAGTAAAAGTAATTTCTAGGAACAATTTTCAATGAATGTGTAGGCTGGCATAATAGGAGACTTTTTAATAGGGTAATTTTTCCTCTCAAGAAGGCGCACGAACAATTGTAACTGGGACTTCTTCTGGAAAATATCCTACTTAATATGTGTATACGAACTTTTTGTCTTAAAATCATGAGAGAAATCTTGCTATGAAATATCTACCATACATTAATTAACACCTTGTTGAGTGGTGAGGAGGTAAGCAATGTACCCTGTCATAATTGGTGGTAAAAGATCGTTAATCCTTTTGAAAAATGGGAGATAAATAAAAAATATATCAAAGGTCATTTTAATAAAAGGGGAACAAACAAGACAAAGAAAGTTTCGACGATATTTAAACAGCACAAGGTTTCCATATAAGAAGAAAAAATGTACTATTACAAAACAAACGAAAAAAAACAAAACATTATGAAAATAATTCATGCTTGAGGAAATCCTTAATATATGAATATGTATATAAAAATGTCAGTTTAAGACAATGAAAAACATAAGATTCTACAATGGAAACCCTTCTGTTTCTGCTCCTTACTTATTGGTAAAGGAGAGAAGCTAAAGACAATCTGGCTAAATCACTATCGGTTTCTAATCAGATCTTTATAAATGATAATTATATAATTATAAATGTTAAAAAGCTAAATTTGAGAAATGTTATCAGAACATAATTTTGAAGTAACTACTGCGAACATGTTTCAGATGGCAAATTCTCTATACCTATTTTTATAAAATCGAGCTATCCACAACTATGTCATAAACTTATATTAAGGCCATTTTTCAGAAACACATTATCATGACGACTTCCTTTTATACAAACGCATAAAAATGTTTCGTGCAATATGTCGTTGTTTTGGGGAAGAATTTAAGATGCCAAGGACTAGAGTATCTTTTTACATAGTTAATGTTTAGATTTATCTATAGAGATGAAAGTATGTACTATACACGTTTAATAACAATTATTTAAATCAATTTGTTTTTAATTATTACAGAAATTTAACCAGCAATTCTGGCAACATACGTTGAGTGACTACCAAAAACGGATATCGCAAATTTAATCTAAGCAATTTTTGTCGTTTCAGTAATAGCAGTAGTACCACGGATTACATCTACTAGATGCGAAAGTATTAAAATTGGCTATATTAATACCGCCAAATTCCACACGGAAATATACGTGAAATATTGGCGCTCGCCAACTGGAAATCGACCTAAACTGGTCCCACTCCATATCGAGTATATTCGTATCTGGTAGATGCAATCTGTGGTGATGCTACAAGGTAAATCAAATAATCTGTATAGATTCTATTTAAATGATGTATAAACATATATTTGGCGTATTTACCTGTGTTTGCAATAGAAGCATGCTGGGTTGGGGGCTACCTGGGCCGTGTGGTTGTGCTGCCGCGATCAGCGGAGCACCTGAAACTTCGCCCTGAACTAGCACTGAGCCTGCAACAACGAAATAAAATTATATAATGAACACTATAAAAATATTTGTTTTACAAATACAATTACAATAAGAAATACTACTTTGCAATCTAAGAGTTTTGAATAAGAATGTTGGACAATACAGTAGTACATTTGGTCTTAAATTATTCACATTAAAACCTAATATACGGGGTGACAATAATGACCATCGCCACTTTTCTACTTTTTAAGATACGGCTGTGTTTAACAAAGACACGTATTTTGAAATTTAAATGGGATTCTACCACTTCCGGTCTTAAAGGAAGTGTCATTTTTTATTTTTTGGTATTTTCGGTTCACAATGAAATGTTACAAGTGTTAGTTAAAAATGGCGGCATAATTGAAATTATTTATATCAAAACTGAGAGACGCTGTTTAAGAAACAGTTTTATTAATTTTTTTAAGTAAAAATTCTAAGTAGAGCTGATTAATCTGCTTTTTTACGAGCCTGTGCATTTATATCTATACATTATTATTATACATAATATTTAAAATTTAAATGGGGAAATCATTATTATTTATGTAATTTTACCGTTTCCATGTCGACATCTATCAGTCGTATCACGTACTACACTACTTATTCATACATGGTATGGTATGATTGTTTTAGTAAAGTGTAAAAGTGTTTAAGTGTATATTCCGGATTATTATTGATTAATTGATTGGTATAAATATACAACTGTCTTCACTACCTAGAAAATATTTGAGTGGAGCTTCTAAACGTAAGGTAACTATAACTATACTACAAAAAGTAATAATGTAATATGTGAATGTGTATTTACTTAGAGTTGAGCTAGCTAGGTGCCGGGTCGGATCAGGCAGGAAAAAAATGAACGTGTGTCATAACTTTACAGTGAAGTAAGCATAATTATAAATCTTTAATAATGAAAGAATTTGTCCTGACAGACTGATTCACAATAAACGTACAGCCACAGCTGAAAATATGGTAGGTGGAGACAAACTTTAGGCAAATCACAATAGTGACAACTTTCGAGTGAAATTTTGGAAGTTGTGTGATAGTAGCGCTCCGATATGGTCAGCGCTATCATGATGAACCTGTATTATGCATATGTTAATATACAGTATAATATATAGTGGTTTACGTTATTAAATATAGAAATAATAATGGGGGTTTTGGTATCCTTCACTATTTGTTTCATATTTATATTGAGTGTGTTAATTATAATACGGGGTGTTTTTGGTATATTTGGCTATTTGTGACATATTTATTACTTAAGTTTTGATTGATTTTGTTTTTTTGTGTTAGGTTTTATGTTATGAGAAACAGTAATCTACAGTGGTTTTACCTATATTAATATATGAAAGCCTTAAATGACTTGACCACTCACTGGCTCATTAATCACAATACTGGTCAAACCGCTTGACGTACAAAGTTGAATTTTATGATACAGGTTGATTGTACTGTGTTTCGATAAGAACGGAAATTTTACAGTATTTAAAAAAAAAATATTTAAAAAAACGTTTGAAGACATGTATTTTATTTAAGTTTTTACATATTTTAAGATTTTTTAAAAATATATACATACAGGATGTTTCAAAAATCGGGTGACTGGTTAACCACGATCCTACTCAAATTGCTCGACTTAAAAAGCTGAATTTTGGCATACAGGTGGATTGTAGGGAATAGAAAGAGTTTTTCAAAACTAGAATTCCAAGGGGGTGAAATCGCCCCTTAAATATTATTTTTTATTTAAAAAACCGTTTCGGAAAAAGCTGGAACACGTATATTTTATTTTATTTTTTACATATTTTAAGATGTTTTAAAAAGTTATACACAGTATTACTAAAAATCGGATATATAATGTAATCCTTTTGCTTAAGTTTTGCGAGGCTTCTGATTCTAGGGGCCCCTTTTGTTAAAATAGCCCCCGGGCCCCACAAGGTTTTTATCCGACATTGCATTGTACTGTAGAATCTGGGCAACTTTTTCACTGCCATCTCACCTAATATGTATGTAATTTAACAACGCGAAAGTTAATGACATTATATGGCGCGGGGTATACAAACTAATGCTGACTAAAGTTGCCCGGATCAGTTTTAACAAAAAATGGAAATACTTTAAATGAAAGGTATTAAAAAATTGAACTTTTTCATAAAATTTTGGTTATACATTTTTTGCCAATTGGTCTAGAAATATTTCATGCATCTAGATGTCTTCCCAGATTTCTGCTTATGAATGAATTGAAAAATAGTCTAGTCCGATTTATTAACTTATAATAAACAATAAATACTGATAACTAATAAAATAGTAAAAATAATTATATAAACTTTTTTGTTTAATTTCATCGGCCAGTATATTATCTAGCTCCCACATATAAAATTCTGTAATTTCATAACCCTATAAAACCAGAACATAAAAATATTTCTCACGTATGATCCTGTTGGCTTTAATATTTTTTACCGTAAATCCGTAACACGTATACGACACAACGTTCGAACCGGAGCAAAAAAAAATGACAGCAACTGAAAAAATATGTATAATTTTTAAATAAATCTTTTTAATCATTTTACAATTAGTGTTCTAGCTATGCATGTATAATTTATTTATCTACGGGTACCAAGCGAATGATAGCATGTTTGATATCATTACAAGATCTGATGTATATAAAAAATGGCTTATAATTGTGTTTATATTGTCGATATCTGCAGATTGTCGATATTTTATAAAGGATAAGTTTATTTTTATGTATCTGTTCTTTTTCTAACTTCATATGGTTTTACATTTTTGGAAAGTAATAATTAATATTTTTTGCAATTTTACAAATTGAAAGTTGTTTAAGAGATTAAGATTTAAAAATAATATATACTAATTATCGATTTGTTTCAATTCTTCGCAAATTTTAGTAAATTTTGCGCCGGTTTTTTTGAGATATTGTGTATCGACATATCAAACTTTGCACAGCCCTAATTAAGGATACAAGGTCTGTGGGTATGTTTCAGACACCCACTTAATGTCATATTTTTTATATTTGCGACTAGAACGTTGAGGTGAATAAATACCTAGGTTTTATAATTAATTATAATTAACCGATTTATTAAGTAACTGGCAAATACTTGATTCGCGATCTTTTATTAATGTGTGAGCTTGATAAATTGTGACGTAGTATGTTCAGGAAGGAGTGCAATTTTTTAGGACGGACTCAAGGAAAGTTATAGAGCTGGTCAATGTATTTAGAGAGACAGAGAAGGAGATAGAGAGAGGGAGAGAGAGTAATTATGAAAAAAATAAATACTAGGATATCCTATACCAAAGTGGTAACGATGATATTTTTTCAAATACGATAATTTCTGTAATAAATCGATCGTAAACTGTTTTTTAATTTCTTTCCTGATATCTTATGTAGAGAGAAAAATCTGAACCTAGATATGTCGTTCAGGGATAAAATTTGAAATAATCTTGCCAAAAAATGTTACTTCTTGATGTTTAAAAGAAGTTAAAAGAGAAAATTTGACTGTAATGGATATAAAGATCGTGGATTCTTCTTTGATTAGATAGACAAAACACAGCTCGTGAGCGATATTGAACATTCTACTAAAAAGAAACAAACAAATTTTTAAAAAGTAGAATTTCGAGCAGATCCCTGTTTATATGAATGATTTTTGTATTTTTATAATATAAATTAGTGAGTACCCGCGAGTTTGTTTAAGTATGGCGATAACGAAAGGGAGATAAAGAAGTACTTAAATCACCTTATTTAAATACCTCTTAATAAACCACGTTTTTTGTTTCATTTTCCTTCAATTTTTGTCAACAGGGGCTTTCAATATAATATTGTAATAATATATAATATATTTCAAAATAATATGTAAAACAATCAAATAAAATTAACGAATTTAAGTGTTTTTCCGAGAAACCAACCGTTTTTTAAATAAATAATATTGTACTATCTAAGGGTCAAATTTGATTTTGGAAAAATACCATCTTGCCGAACCTCCGCATCCGACAATCAACTTTTATGCCAAAATTCAGCTTTTTAAGTCAAGCGGTTTGAGCAGAATCATCATTAATCAGTGGCCCGATCTTTTTAAACACCCTATATACATTTTTAAGAAAATATGTAAAATAATCAAATAAAATAGTTTAAGCGTTTTTCCGAAAATACAACAATTTTTTAAATAAAGAATATTGTAATATTTAAAGGGCGGTTTCACCCCCTTGAAATTTGAGTTTTGAAAAATTCCTTCATATCGAACATCTATATCCTACACTCAATCTGTATGCCAAAATTCAGCTTTTTACTTCACGCGGTTTTAGCAGAATTGTGACTAATCAGTGGCCCGATTTTTTGAAACACCCTGTATACATTTTTAATAAATTTTAAAATAATCAAATAACATACACGAGATTAAGAGTTTTTCCGAAAAACCAACTGTTTTTTAAATAAAAAATATTGTAATATTGAAGGGGCGCTTTCACCCCCTTGAAATTTGAGTTTTGAAAAATCCCTTCTTATCGAACCTCCACATCCTGTATGCCAAAATTCAGCTTTTTAGGTCAAGCGGTTTGAGCAGAATCGTGAAAAATCAGTGGCCCGATTTTTTGAAACACACTGTATAAATTTTTTAAACATATGTAAAATAATCAAATAAAATTTACGAGTTTAAACGTTTTTCCGGGAAACCAACCGTTTTTTAAATAAAAAATATTGTAATATTTAAGGGGCGGTTTCACTTCCTTGAAATTTGAGTTTTGTAAAATCCCTTCTGATCGAACCTCTACATCCCGCAATCAAACTGCTTGCCAAAATTCATTTTATGTCAAGAGGCTTGAGCAGAATCGTGATTAGTAAGTGACGATTTATTTGAAACATCCTGTATAAATTTACAATACAAAAAATAGTGTTCAAAGGAATCGGTCATCAGACGATGATTTAAGAAAAAAATCGTATATATATATATATATATATATATATATATATATATATATATATATATATATATATATATATATATATATATATATATATATATATATATATATATATATATATATATATATATATATATATATATATATATATATATATATATATATATATATATATATATATATATATATGTATATATACAGATAGATGACTGTCCAGTTTGAACATGAATTATATTCCATCTCATATAATCTGCTTTCTGTTAAGTTTTAAAACATATAGATGGAACATTTTCCCACAAGAAGAAGATCCGTCGAAACTACTCTCTAAATATTCCTTAATACGATTTGCTTCACCCTTTACAAAAGATTGACACAGGCATTATTGGCAAATTTCTTACAGCCAAATGCATAAACCTACTTTTGTTTAATTATAATTACAGATGCCGTTCAATAACCATGCGTACATTACAACATTTTCACGATTATAAACTACAATAGTTTACGAAGTAAGTGGCTACGATTTGCAGCAGAACGTTTGGTAAATAGGATAACAACGGCGATAATTAGCTTGTCGTATATGAACGAATGAAACAATGGAAAATCATGGCGAATTGCCATTTTGATGAATTTACTGATCATATTTAAAACTACTTAATTTATTTTACGACTCATTCGTTATTAACCGACATATTTGGTTCATAATATTGTTATTGTTAATTATTGGTTTTCATATAGAGATAGGGTTTAAAGAATTCGGCGACGCAGCATGGACATCGCTTTTCTTAAAAAAAAAGTAAAAAAATCGGTAAATTTCCTTCCCTCGTTATAATTTTTTTCCATTTGTTAGGAATAGTGAAGTTCAGGTCATAGTCGCACTATATATGTGTTACATGCCATTTTTAAAGTTAATTAAATATCATACTTAATTCTGGCACAAAAATTGAAATTAATTTATAAACTAGTACGTTCAGGCTGATTTTTTAAATATTTTATTAGGCCGCTATTTGGTTTTGCTAGCCTGGATTCAGTATTATTCATATCCAGTTCATTACTATGTAACACTTTTGTGCGAAACTTGAGGTGAATTGGATAATAACTTTTTTAGTAATAATTTGTTTAACATTGTTCCGCCATAATGGATTTTTACCTAAATATTACCAGATAATCCCTATATGACCCTTAATTAGTCATCTGGTAAGTGGTTTTTAAGCTATGCCGCAAACTGACAGATAGGCAGACAGAGCGGCAGACGGACCGACGGAATTGATAACAAATATGTTTTAGCATCTAGGGACGCTAAAACGTGAAAATATGTAAATCCTGAGAGGGCGAATTTTTCGCGATTACAGATTTTTATCATCTTGAATTAGTACCATAATTTTACTAGTGGACCCCTATACCATATTTAGTTATGGCACACAATTTGAAATCAATCCATTAAGTAGTTTTTTCAGACTGAATTTTAAAATATTTTATTAAGCCGCCATTTTGTTCCGCCTTTTTCCGCCGCTTTCGTTCCAAAATGTTACCAGTTGATTCCAACATAATACTTGATGTTTGCGCAACATTTGAAATAAATTGGATGATCAGATTTTTAATATTAATTTTTCACTAAGCCGCCATTTTGTTTCGCCATATTGGATTTCTACCAAAATATTACCAGGTCTTCCCCATATGACCCTTAATTTTTGACCAAAATTTGAATTCAATAGGGTAAGTAGTTTTTTATCTATGCCGCGAAAAGACAGCCAGACAGACAGACATCTAAAGACCCAGAAACGTGAAGATTTGAATAAATCTCGGAGAGTGATTTAAGACCTCAAAAGTTGGTACTATTAGCACTGACGATGGCGAAAGCTGAAATTACTTTAAATAAAATGTTTGCTCGAAATACAAAAAAATCACTCCGTTCCCTCATATTTTTAGTATTTGCCCATAATTTAAATATTTACAGAGGAAAATAAGGTAGCTGTAATTTTTGAAAACATGGCAAAATTTTCAGTTTTTTGATTAAGCATAGGTCCTAACACTGGTACCTGTGGTGGAAGGATTACAAAGCATAACTTTTTTCTATGATATTTTCCCGCAGTATAGTGTTACTGTTTTATAATTTTTGTGTGTTATACTTTGACTAAAAATCTTGTCGATATGACAATTTGTTAATGGGCTAGATATTCAGAGGTCCGGGTTCTATCCCCGCTCGTACCATAACTTTTATTTTTGATCAAATATATAAAACATATATTTGTATATATATATATATATATATATATATATATATAAATATTTCACAGTTTGAAAAACTTCTATTTATTTGGCGAGTTATTTTAAAACAGACCAATAACTATTAGCGGTGGTCCTATTCGCTCAGAATTTGCCGAGTGATTTCGGCAAAATTAAAACCGTGCAAGGAGTTTGTTGAGAAAAACAATATGGAGATTATTAGCTATAACAAACGAGTCGGTGACAAACTAAATTATGTAAAAAACAAATAAAGGTCGCCATACTAGAACTTTTTTGCGTTACTTATTCTCACTTCCCTTATAAAGCGCGTTTTATTTACTGGTTCTTGTAGTCTTCTGTAAGTTTAGTTAGCAAATGGTCATTAAAACTCTCATCATGACACCACAAAAGACAAATTGCTTAAAGATTAAGTGACCCCTATTTAGCAGTAAACCTACTAATTACTCATGATAATTAGTGGTAAGCTCTGTATGTATGTACATTACCTTTTTAAGTGGCTCACGAGAAAAAATAACTAATGGTTTTTAGTATCATAAGTTGCACGAAGGAAGCAGTTAAATTGCATAAATTAAGTAGGTACTACTAGGTACCTTTACTATCTTTTCAAATAATTTATTTAGAATTGGATTTTTGTCTAAGCATTGCTCGACGAATAACTACTTTTACTAATTACAAAACAGATTACTATGCATTTTACCGGTATACTAAAAAAATCAGAACTGTATTTTCAACTTATAAAATAACTTTCAACCAATTCAAACAATATTGAACATTAATTTTATGCCTTATATACCTACCATTTTTTTATAAATAAAATATTTAATATTATGTTATATAGCAGCTAGAAGTACTTCATAATATGGGCTGAGTAATATCTGCTAAACTTCTAGGAAATCCTCTGTATTAATATAATTAACGTTTTGCCATTGGTACAAAATATCATCAAAAAACTAATTTTGCTGCATCAACTTCTAGAACCAAAACTTTGGCCAATACTTTCTTGAACATTGAGTTCTCATTGCTACTCAAGAGTCATACTGCAGTTCAGTTATTAGTTAAAAAACATAAACTTTATATAGGAAGTTTTAAGAGTTTATCGCATTGTTTTTTCTATTATGAATATACCAGATAATAAAAGATCTGTAAAATGTTCTACGTTTTATAGCTTGAGAAAATTTTGTTTCCGTATATTTTATTACTTCTTTCTTTTTTTCTAGTTTATTTTTGTAACTACTTTTATTTATTTACATTATTTAAACTTAAAATTTTTATTTAAATGTATTTTCGATACTATTGTGTTCATTAAAAATTATATATTTTAGAAGGACATTTAGATCAAGATTTAGAAACTATTATGTGCATAGTTGAGGGCGTAAGCGTGCACAGCAAAGCTAAACAAATTAAAAATACATGCCTAGAAACCAAATAAAAACGATGTCTACCGCAGAAAAATACGGGTTTTGCTTCACCTCTTTCGTTTTTCACTACTTGGTCTTTATAAAAACTCTGGTTTGATATCTACGAATACAATATTGATGATGATACCTTAGTTATAAAACACCACACTCCTTGCAGAAAACATTCGGGAATTCAAGACACTGTACACTGTTTGACTATACTGTATTAATAAAGCCTCATTGATAGCTGCTTTAAGCTTTTATATCAGTCTACTACAGTGGCGACTCGGTGTATGACTGTTATAAGAAAAATAATTGAATATAGTTTATATACAATTTAAATTTGATTATTACTTTAAGCTAAGTCGCTTGGATGGTATATTATTAATAGACATTACAATGGAGTTAAAAATGGAGCAAATTTCTTTAGTCTAGATATAGACATCTTTTTTTCAAAAGAAACGGGCATATGCTGCTACTTTAAGGCAAAATTTTTTTAAAACATAAATGGTCCCACTTTAATTTTTCGATAAATGGGGTAGACAAAAAATGTTAGATGCAACAATTGTATCGTTAGTTTTATAGCAATATTGTCTCTTATTTGTAAAATTTCAAATTGTTTAATACGTATAGGATAAAAAGGTATATGCAGCTGTTCGTCTCCCCATAGTGCTCAAGTTCCCCAGCGTGATTCAGGGTGGAGGCAAATTTTGTTTAAAATACATTTAAATCCGTGCGCCATCTGATGGAGGGGTGGTGGCGTAATACGCTAAAATCCCCTCTCATATAGTGTCGTTTGTAGGTCCCATATTCCTGTGAAATCTGCAGATTTCTTCACCGATCGATGCACAAGCTTCTTCAAACGTATATAACCGAGTAAAAATAAAGCAAATTATGTCAACAATGTTTGAAATTGCCAGTTATAATCGTCGGTCATAGAGCTTCAATAAGGTGCGATCGAGCACGACCAAGCGTCGCCGACCGGTTTGGAATTGAAAAATGTGATAACAACCACGGCCTGTCAATCGTAGTTGACTTTGCCAATTGCACATTTCTGATTTTAGCATTTGAAATATCGTGAGTCTCAATATGAATAATGCAAAAAATCAAACAGTACGTTGTTTGTAACTACTATTTTCATTATTAAACTACTGAAGGCACTGGGTGCTGTGTGCCAGAGCTTTTTGCATGCGTTTTTAGTCGAAAGCACTTGGTTGTACGCTATTGATTACGACTTAAGACGATCCTTTGTGACTGCCACCTAAATACTTGACTCTGCCTAGACATCATTCAGTGTTTTGTTTTGGTGCAGTGAAGATCCTTATAGATTCCTTGTATAGTCACAGGGCAACGTAGAAAAATAATTCCAATTTGACACCACAGTCCAAGTAAAAAAAAAAACATTTTTTTTATTTACTCCAGCTATGAAAGCCTCCGTATTATATATACAAAGTGTCTCAAAAAGGATTGAAAAATTATTATTTTTCATTTGAACAGTAATTAACTCTTCTTGATGATTATAAATACCTCAGACTTATGTTAGAAAGCCTAGAATATAGGAAACAATGTGGTAGATAGAAAGATAACATTCTAATACATTTAGTTAAATCACTGGAGTTGATTAATTACAATGCAGGGTGTTTTTTTTTTATTAAAGTGTAGAAATTATTTCTACTTTTTCGAAAACACACAAAAATTATGTATTTGTAAAACAAAATTAAATTTTTTAAAGTTATTAAAGCCTAAAGTCAATTAGGTTTAAGTAAAGGTTACATTTTGTTATGTAGGCTTGATCCCTGCAGTTCTCATGTTTTTACTTTCCGAAAGTAGTTCTATGAAATTTTCCAAATTTTTAGTAACTAACACCCGTATTCACTAAAGAGGTTTAAATTTAGACCAGGTCTAATTTGACAGTTGTAGGTTTAAGATGAGATTTTTAACAATTGAACAAATAATTATTCTAAATGTGACAATTACAAAATGACAGTGACATAAGCGAAACATAACTGGCGAATTAAGAGTTTTAAATACCATGGGAACTAGACCTGGTTTAAATCTTAAACCTTTTTAGTGAATACGGGGGTTAAGGTTTTAGATATTAAAGATCGATTATACTTCGCATAGACAATTTATCAGGCAGTTTCATAAATTTACTACACTAGTCGCTCGTATCGATATTGCATCATAATATTGCCTGGCATTATTTTAATGTGCATTTCAAGGCTATTGGATATTAAAACGCAAAACCAAATTGTATTTTAGAGAGGCAAAGAGGATTGCTAATTACAGGTCGGAGGCCGCCGCGGAATGACAACTCTGGCTCTGATAGGAGTTAAACTTCGATCGCTATGGCTACCAATTTTGTTGAAAATGGGGTCCATTTTGAAGGGCAGGGATAATAATATATGCAAGGGTGAATCCGAAATGGTAGGGGTGAAAAATAAAATTAATTTTTTTTGTTCAATATAACGTACTGAAAAATTACTAGCCATTGACAAAAAAAGCCATAATATTTTTCAGTTTTTCTGGATATGATCATACGCCACTGTACCGTTGGGGGTGTAAAAATTCATAATCTAAGCCCCACCTCACGGCAGGGACGTCCCAAGAGATCGGAATCGCTGATATTTGCAGCCCCAGCGCAATTGGGCCGTGCTTATGGGCCGTGACGGGCCATACCACTTGATTATGTGGCCCTTATTATTATGCGATATTGTTGCTTCAGCGCCGCCTCGGATTATGATTGTTTCCTGAGTGGCGTGAAGAGGGTCGTGATTTTATAACCCGCGATTTGATTAATTGAATTACGGTCGTTCAATTTTTGTTTAGGCAGGAAGGAATATTTGTTTCGTTGTTTTCTTATGCTAATTATATTTCTGTAAAATATGTTGATTTTTATATATATATATATATATACATATATATATATATATATATATATATATATATATATATATATATATATATATATATATTCTTTGGGTAGGGTCCTTATAAAACCAACAAATTTCTTGCTAAGTCATGTTATAAATTGACGTTTCGATCATCTCGCGATCTTCATCAGAACACATATATTCTATAAAAGAATTTTTTCAATTCAATAAAAGTTGAAAATTAGATGCCTGTAAGATATTTTTAATAACACATTTAGAAAAATAAAATAAAATAGTGTCACACGATGCAAGACTTATATGGAGACAAACAAGAAACTAATATTAAAATATGTATTTATCTTCGGAAATAAAAGAACAATTGAAATTTATGTTATTAAGGGGTCTAATTCGGTTTTATAATTTTTTTGGTTATAATTTACATTTTATTTGTTTTGTTAGTGCTGTTTTGGTTTTTTCTGTTGTACTTGTGTCCGTGGCAATGCTTACAGGGAATTTCTTAAAGTATGAGTCATTTTTTTCTTTAGGAATTTTTGATTTTGGGTTACTAAAATTATTTTTAATAGATTATAGCCTTTATAAGTAACTGCGATGTTATGTTTTTAAACACATTTTGTAAGTGTTTATTAAAATTTAAATGTTGATGGGTGGCTTCTATTGTAAAATTTACAAATTCTCTTCTTAAAAATGCTGGTAATAATTTTTTCTGGATATCTATTGATTTTTAGAACTTGTTTTGCTCTATCAATAGATTTTTTCTTTATTTAGGATCCGATAAACTTTATAGATCTATCCTCAAGCCCTATTACGACAGATTTTTTTTGAGATAGTGGATGTTGGGAATCGAAATGTAAATATGTAGACGACCAGGTGTTCTTAATGTACCATTCAGTTTTTATGGTATTTTTAGTATGATTTAAAGTAAGGTTTAAGAAATTAATTTGATTTTGTGCTTTTTCGTCTAATGTAAATTGAAGTTTTAGGAAGTAACTATTAAAACTACTTAAAATATCTTAGCATTTGTCTTTTGGGATCGTTGTTAGGCAATCATCAACGTATCTGAAGAAAAAAGACACATGAAAGTCGATGTTTTAAGAATGGTTTCTTCTAGGTTTTCCAGTAGTAACTGGGTAATCGCGCTGTAAATTGATACTTCCATAGTACAACCATTCAACCTTTTTGTAGAATTTCTCGTTGTATAAAACATATGTGGAATTCAGTGTGAGCTCAACTGCATTTAAGAATTCGTGAAGTGGAATATCAGTATAATTTTTATCTTGCTTTATTTTTTACTAATAATTTCTTTTGCTAAATTTGTAGGTATATTATTAGTATTAGTATTACGTCCAAAGATATTAATATATTATAGTTATCAGGTGTGTTTATGTTCTTTATTTTTTTTTAATCTACTGAATCTTTAATATAATATTTATTTTTGTTTATAATATATTGTAAGATATTTTTTAGAAATTTTGATAAACTCTCAGAGGGTGATTGGATGCACGAAACAATCGGTCTAAATGGGAAGCCTTGTTTGTGTATTTTCGGTAAGCCATATATAGGTACTTGGAGGTTGACAATTTAGGATATTCAAGTTTTTAACCGTATTTGGTGATATATACATATCATTTTGCCATCGGGCAATTAAGTAGCTGTTATTTTCTTAATATAAGGTAGTCGGATTATTTTTGAATTCCCTATATGTTTTGGTAATTTGTAACAGACTTGCAATTTTTCGTCATATTCGGTAGAATACATACCTTTTATGTTTGACTTGTCAGGTCTCAAAACTTTTAAATTTTGTTTGTTTTAATGAAAAGTTTAGTTTTTTTCACTTAAAGTTAATTTCGTTTCATAGTATTTAGAGTTTGTTTTAATTTGTTTTTGTAGCTGGTTATAATATTACAGCATGTTAATCTTCATTGGCATTTAGTTTCTGAAGTTAAGTCTAGAATGGATGTTCCAATGTTGCTAATTAGATCTGGCATTGGTAAGTCTTCAGAAGTTTCAAGAGGAAGTTTGCAAAGTTTGGACCTAAACTAAGTCTTGTATCGGGAATGTGACACTGTTTTATTTTATTTTCTAAGTGTGTTTTAGAAAATGTGTTACATGTAACATCTAATTTTCAAATCATTGTTGTGAAAGGTAAAACTTTTTATTGAATTTGAAATTGTAAACGTTATTGTCTGAAAATTTCCTTTATAGAATTTATGTATTTTTTCTAATGTAGATTACGAGATGTTGATTGAGATTGATGAGATTTTATAAGATGTATATATATATATATATATATATATATATATATATATATATAGCACAGCACTTGCGTTCATGGCTACTAAAAATTAAGTTAAAGATAAGAAAACCTCTTGTCTACCCTTCATATTATGATATTACCTTGCAAACTAGATTTATTGAAGTAGCATTTAATTTTAAGAAATCCTTAAACATTGCTTGATGCAATCACCCTTTAGACTGTATAACTTCAAAATGTGGACTATCCATGAGTTATTTCGTATATTTTTCTACGATATATTTAATTCTGACAATGCTGGAAGTTAACGTAGAATGAAGGTATGTTTTGTGGTATTAAGCAATTGACAATATAAAATTTAAAACATCCATCAGCTTATATAAAAATTAAAATCAGTCGCACTTAAATCAAGTACATCTAAGACCGTAAGCAAAACACGCTAAGCAATCTTTAGAATCCGGTGGCAATAAATACATTTTGAAAAATAATTTATGGACGTTCGTGAGCATGGTCTTAAAATAACTCACTTATTGTTCGAAATAAACAATATTTTGATTTATATTACACAAGAATAAAATATCAGAGACCAGCAACGTCTAGTTCCAATGGTAATTTATTGTCAGTAAGCTGTTCTTTAGGAAAATGTATTGCTGCTTGTGTAAAAATACTGTTAAGTTGCGCATATTAAGTAAATACCAATGATTCCACGTAAGAAATTTATGGAAGAATTAATACATAATAGTTGATTTAATAAAATCCTATTACAATAAGCTTTGAATAAAAACGTAATTTTCTGCCGGTTGTTTGTGATATTTTATCGACCCGTGGTGAGATATATAAACTCAAACACAAGGATGCAACTTATTTTAAAGTAGAATAATCATATTTTACCTTTTTAGTTTATATTACTATTTTACGCAAATTTGATTCGATTAAATAATATTGATAAATGTGAATAAATAATTTATTCTGAAGCAGGCCAAATAAAAAAAATATAATAAAGTTGCATACAAGATATTTAAACTTTATAAAAATGCGAATACTTTCATGTTATCTCAAAAAACCGCATCTGTTTAAGAGTCCTTTTCGAAAGCAATAATTTTATCCATTTTAATTTACATAGTATTATTTAACGCAAGTTTGATTTAATTCCATACTATATGAAATTTTACCAGAAAGCAGGGTTTTATCGGTATCATTTTTGAGATGAGATTGATGAAGATTGATGTCATATTTGACTGTGACTTTTGGTCAAAAGTTAATTATTTTAATGGTCAAGTTATGTGGACAGCAAGTTTACAAGACTTCAGCCCTATGGATTTTTATTTATAATGCTATCATAATAATAAAATAATAATCTTAATTTCCGATATACCTAAATTAACTAGAAATACGGAAAAACATTGATACAAGTTGTAAATATATTTTTGAAATTTTCAAATTTATTAATACATATTTTAGAGATTAACTAACCGCTTTTTCCGCAAATTTCTTGATATGCTTCTTCATCCCTGTTGACACCACTGTAGATTATGGTTTATTAAACTTTCTGTAAAAACACGTTGGGAATTTATTTTAATTCAGTGGATTTCGTTTATCTATATTATATAGCCAATCAAATTTGTTAAGATTGCCTCAAAATTAACCGAGATCAATTTTACTTAAGTATTAGAGATTTGTACCGAGGTCATTTAAAACATTTATTTTTCGAAACGTTTCGTAATTTCAGATTGCGTTTTCCTTAAGTAATATATGCATGATTTACTTAATTTTTATGTAAAATGAATTTAGCAAGAACACAAGAGTTTTCGCAGGTTTAAGCACAAAACTAATTCCGTTATTTGCGCAACTGATAAAATTATTTTGGATTTAAGTTAAATCTAACAGTAAAGAAATTGCCTATTTGGTTGGTAAAAACCATTTTAGGTTTTTGTTTTAAATCAACTTAAAAACAATTGGTTTGCTCATTCAAAGGGGTAATTGATTTAATACTTAAGTGTTCCCATTTAATTAATGGATGAGTATATGTTTATACTTTTTATATTTCACGTTTTATTTTTGGTATTAAAACAATCGAACAATTATCTGTAAGATTTATTATATCTATATATTTAAAACACAAAACTAGTTTTTTCCGGTTTTGACAGAACCCTCCACTTGACCAATTTGGATATTTTGTATTAAGTTAAAGCTCTCTAACCAAATTACTGCGTGCGTGTGGTAACTTTTTTTTATATTTGTTTTAAAAGTCCCATCAACAGTAAGTTTTCTTATTACATATGGAATTTTTATTGCTATTTTAGTACATTTTTATTAGCTTCACTTATTTGTAACTAACTAGATATGCCAATAAATATAGGAAGTAGATTTTAATTTTAATTGTCGTATCGATTTGAAATTTTTGTATATGTAATTCTGATGACAATACAATAACTTCAATCAACGTGTTTTCTATTTTTGGTAAACTATAATTTACTATTAAATAAAAATTGTACTACTACCAATCTCAAAAAGACTTCGAATTTCCCTTATCATATCTTAAAGGTAAATCGGAAAACAACATTTGAGATACAGAAGATGGCAACGCTGCGCTGTACCGCATTTGGTAGCCCAACCACTTTAAGGCTCCCGATGAAGTACGGGTTTAATTCATATCATTCGTTGTTTAGTTTACGGATTGATCGTCTTTTGTTGAATTTTAATTTTATCGTTCTGGGTTAGTTATTATAGGGTTACTATTAGTAGTTATGTCAATTATTTAGAGCTTTAAAAAGTTGCAATGTAATAAAAAACGTTTAATGCTATATAATATTTACAAAAATCGCACAGAAATATTTCTTTTATTTCGTTTTGCCGTGTTGAATTCTCTCTTGCTTCTCTAGAGAACTAAGTGAGCCAGTTCAACTCTAATATTGAAAAACCATATGGTCTATTTGCTATGTAGTGATATATGTAAGACCCAACAGTAGCCTACTAGAGACTAGAAGGAGAAAGGGTGAAGACAAATACAGAACATATCCGAATAGGGACAAAGCAAGGATAATAATGTAAGACAGTAAAACGGTGGTAAGAAAAAAGAAATATACCTCTCCAAGGAAAATTTTTTCCCGACAATAAGACTTTCTCAAACAAATAAAATAAAACCCCGGAATACAATTCGATTGTGGCATGTTGACACCCAGCAAGGGTGTAATCTCATGTGATGCTTTGGCACATTTTTCAGCTCTAAGAAGGCCCGTTAAACCAATATAGTTGTGAGTTTGGGGATCAAAAATTTGTGATGGGGATGAAAATAGATTATTTTTTTATTATGTTTTTCTGTGATGGTCTCCAGTATTTCTACCAAATCATTGTACACGCTGCAATGAAATTATGTTTGTTTCCTTTTTCTTTATTTGCAACTTCTGCATAAATTAATTAACATAAATGATCGCCGTGTAAAAGTTATTATCTAAAACGTTCCGGGCTTTTTGAAGAATGGGGAACACAAGATTTCGATTTGAATATTCTGCATTATCAGCACCGCACAAATCGTTAAATTACTGGACGGAAACGTTCAATAATTATTAGTTTGCAAAGTTAAAATTAATAACATAATTGCACTCAGCTTAGCCGCATAGCGAACAAAATAGGATTATTTTGAATAGAGCTTGTACCGAATAAAAATGCTAACAGTTACTTATTACTTTTTTCGTATTTTATTTATTTATTTGATATTGTCAAACTTATTTGAATAATTTGACATAGGGTGAATAAAAAAACGGAAATTTATAATCAATCGATTTTATTTCTTATATTGAATACGTGGATGGCAAGGAAACAATACCGAAACAGATTTATGCATATTATCAAAGTATTTTAAATGAGGACCGTAAACGGGAGATTGGTGAGAATGATGTGAATTAGGGGTTCAGTTAAAGCTATACAAACCCCATCTTGTTGTGTTGGCAGCAATACTTATACCACTTTAAGTTTTGTTTCGATGTTACTTACAAAATATGAATTTATATTATTTGTAACAAAAAATAAAGAAAATTTTACAGTTTAACCTCTCATAACTGAAATATTTAACATAAATAAGATTTTGGCACAATCTTGTTTTAGAACATAAACGGTGCCGAGCATTGCTAAGCTTAAATTGAAGATCTATATTTGTTAAACTACATCTAGCAAATCTTCTTTGCATAGAAGAGTGTGTAAAATATTCACTAAGCATTGAAGATAAAACTTTCTCGATGGTAAATGAACAAAAAAAAAAAGAAAATCTTCAGGCAGTGGAATTAGGTAAACTTGATTTTGTCACTGTATGAATGAATTTGTTAGAAGCGAAGAGGGTTTTCTGTTATGTAGGTATATCTTAAACTATTGCAAATTGTGAATTTTCAACTGATGTAGTTTTTTATGTAATGGGTTATTTTTGTTTGCGTTCAGCTCTATCCAGAATAAGATTAATACATATCTTTAATGTTTATAGTAAATAGAGGTCGGTGTCTTGTAATTACTTTAATTTTTCAAATATTCGACAGCGTTGTTAAACAAAATAATAAAGTCATTTCGCAAAGAAATTTTGAAATATTTAGGCTAAAACCATTACTTATGTCACCTTTTGTCAGGTTTGCATTACGGTGTGTGTAGTTAGTTTGCTTATGGTTATTTATATCTGCAATTTATCAAATAAATGAGTCGAAATAACGATATTTAGAATCAAATCAGCTGTGCAAATTGGAGACTGAAACAATTCTATATTTAGTATCAATATACATCTGAAATGATAGTCCATCTTGAGGAATCTGAAAATTATACGCTAAAATAACTTAAATGTTTTTTTATTTAAACACATATTGGGCGAAAGGGAAATGAATACACGTCACAACGGGGGTCAAAACATAACCATTTCTGAAAAAAAAAAAAGATAAATATTGAACTTATTTTGTTGCAATTTAAGCAAAATATTTTATTAATATTATTATCTAAGACTTAGTTACAACGATATTAATTCAGTGATTAAGTATTTTGTTTAAAAAACGTAACATTAATAAAAAATGAAATGAATTGAATAACTCTTATTCTGGAACATACGGAATTCTGTTAATTATTACTGTAAACTGATGAAAACTTCCCATTATTTAGTAAAAAACTGTTTTATTTGTCCTACTTATGTTATTGTAAATATCTGTATATGTTCATGTTAATTTCGGACGATTTTTGTCTTACAGTGTGTTAAAAACGGTTAAAACAGTTGAATATGCCAATTTACGGTGAAGTCTGAAAAAACGCACATTTAGCTACGACAGTTTTTCGGGAAGGCTTTCCAGACATAAAAACAGTAAAACATTAAATTTTTGTCAGTAGATACAGAGACCATAATGTAAGCAAACTAATTTCATTACATTTTTATTTTTCCAATCATATGAAGACATTAGTGCACCGTGGTAGTGGAAGTGAAATTGCTAGTCAAAACGAATGGAGCAGACTAGATAAAAAAGAGTTTACCTAGTATTCAAGCGCTTTGTAAAAATTTGATTCATCGTTGCTAAGCTTGTGTGGTGCAAAATTGTCGTCCACTGCTAAACATAGGTCTTTTCTATCCGCTTCCATGCCCTACGTATATCCAATTGTTAATAATTTTCTGTATCTCGTCCGTTCAGCATGTAGGTGGTCTTCCCTGGCTATATGTTTGGCTCCGGGTCTCCATTCTATTAGCTTTTTCGATCAATTTTCTCCATTCATTCCAGTCACATGCTGCCCCGCCCAGTTTAATTTTAATTTAGCAGTTTGAAGGCACAGCTCCCCATTAATTATTTTGTCCATTTTAGAGGCTTCTAACGTTGCTCCTTCCATCTTTCTATTCTTAGTTTTAAAACTGCTCCTTGAGTTCTGGGTAGTATACATTGGTTAGGCGCATTTTAGGCGCATTGGGAGGTCATCTTTGAATACATCTTGCAGTCTGTCAGTCAAAGGTTGAGCAGCTTCCTTGGTGTTCGCAGGTCTGACTATATCTGTTAATTTTAACCTCAGTTCCTAAATACATGTATTAGTCCACCAGTTCTACTTCGTTTTCTTCTATTTTAATGGGTCCCCAGGTGATAGATTGGGTGTGAATTTGGTCTTTTTAAAGTTATATTTAGCTCAACTTTACAAGATGTTTATTGGAGTTCTCGTAACATAATGGCCATTTTTCCCGAAATAATCTGTTATTAATACTATATCGTCTGCAAAACGGAGAGGACTCAATTTTTCACCATCTATGGTGATACCTTTTGTGCCACACTTTTGGACATATAGGGTCTCCCTGCAAACTCGTCACTAAATCGTATTCTTGTTAGTGTCCTTGTGTAGTCTCACATACTTATCACACTTATTGTTGCATTCTGATAAATACTATTGTTAAGGCGTGCATATCGACGGTCTATGAAGCAATCTTCCAGAGCTCGCAAGACACTACTAGATTCAATGTTATCGAAAGTTTCTTGAAAAACAACGAAGGCTAGGGCTAATTGTTTATTGTACTTCTGTCTATAAGAGACTTCAGATACTGCAAATGGTTATTTGTAAGTTCTTGCGGAATCCTGCGTGATCCTTTGGCTAGTGTTAACTCCAATTTATTTTGCAGTCTGGATGTGATTCGCGTAAATAGTTTATACGAATGATTAACAAACGTATGGGTCTGTAGTTTTAAAGTTCGGGTTTGTCCCCTTTTAGTGTAAAGATATTATAATGGCGTTATTCTATGTATTTGGTACCATGCCCTCATTCAAATATATTGGACAGTATTCTCTTCTTTTCCATTGAAACTGGCTCACCTATCTTAATAACGTCTATGACAATATTGTCTTTTCTGGACCTTTTGTTTTTCTTTGTTTTTTTCTAAGTCGTTGTTAATTTCGACCATATTGACAATTTGTGTAGACAGCGCTCTCCCAAGTAGCATTGAGGTTCTAAAAACTGATGTCGATTGACGCCGTTACTATAGCATCTTGAGAAATGGATACTGGCTAACAAAATTTTTTTAAACAATTATGTAGTATTATTACTTCGTTGTAATTCTGATTATGACTGGGACAGTATGCATATTGCATTTTACTACCTAAATGAAGGTTGGGACCAGTAAAAGATGACTTTGAAGTAGGCGCTTCTTAAAAACTTTATGGAAAGACCTCGCGACTACACAAGAAAATAAAAAACATTCTTTATTGTGGAAACTTAGTAGTAATATTGTAAGGTAACAGATCGTAGGGATTTTCATACAATTTGAATTTTAACGAGGGATATACTTTAGGATAACACTATAACATATTACTTTTTGTTATGTAAATTCAACTTTGATATATTTGACGGCACATCAGATTAGTTCTATTCAATATGCGTTATGTTTTTCCAATATATTTTTATTCGTTTGGATTTTAGAATATTGGTTAATGAAATAGTAGCTAATATACATTCTTATATTATTGACTGAATTTTGACCACCCTCTTAACTGTCTTACTTTTAAAGATAAAAAAATTATTTTTTTTTACAATTTGTAAGCGATGAGGTGTTGTTTATTGCGATATGTGGACATGTTATATAGGGTTTTTTAGAAAAATAGTGAAAACAAGTTGATTTTTTTTAAATTAAACATCATGTATATTTAAAGATATTTTAGAAGAGCTTTTAAAAAAAGCCATATATGGAATGTTTCGTTCATTTGGATTTTGAGATATTTAGGTTTAAAAAAGTAGATCTTATTTTTGTTATCATTTTTAATATAAAAAACTATTATTTTCTGTTTGTTGATGCGCTATTTTTTATTGGATAACGAACGAGTTAACGCGTTATGTAATACTAAAGCCTACGCTTTACCTCTAAAAACTGAAAATATTAATTTCTTGTATACCGACATATAATGGTACAAAAATAAAAATTACTTTTTTTAAATTTAAATAATTTTAAAAACCAAAAAAGCGAAAGATATAATACATGAGATGTTTAAGCATCTTTTTTAAAATATCTATAAATATACAGGATGCCATTTGAAAAAAAAATGCAACTTTAGCGTAACCAGTTTTTTTAGATACCTTGTATATTAAACAACATTTCATCCATTACAATTTGGTGAAAGAGTCATTTTTCTATGTTTAAAAATAAGAAAGTTAAGGGGTGGTCAAAATTCAGTCAAACATACATAGTACATCATAATCAGCCAGACTTTCTAAGTCCAACAGTTTACTTCACTTGTATAGATAAGAAGACGGAAACATATAATAATAATTACAGTTGAAGGAAAAAAGATGTTTTTGCTCTAAATTATTTGTACTTTTCCGTGACAAAATATGTGTAGTTATTTCCTTTTCACCCTGTATAATTGATACCATTGTGAAGCAGTTATTTTAATTGTTCGTTTTCTTTTTGCTTACTGCGCTACTCGAATAGCTGCCATGCCCTTTTCTGAAGCGTATCATACACAGATCTTTATGATATGATTATACCTTGCGACGAAGGTGTGAAATTATTAATAATTCTCATCCTTATCGCATACTCAATCTTACAATCTACCGAGTAATCTACCGACTTCTAAGAAAATAGGAAGTTAATTGGTATTAAGGAAAGCACATAAGATTGGGACAAATTAAGAATTAAATCTGGTTTAGACATTAAGCTTAGTGACTGGGAAAATGTTTAAATTCATTTTTTGAAGGTAATTGTTAAACAAAAATGTCCAAATGTCTAGATATTTAGTCTAGAATGTTAACAATAAATTTATATATACAGTTTAAGTTTCTTATACAATGAGATATTTATATATATATATATATATATATATATATATATATATATATATATATATATATATATATATATATATATATAATTAATTGGACTTCTTTCTTGGGTATAGGTTTATTTGCAAAATCAAACAATGGGGTTAATTTGACGTTTCGCCTATCATAGTAGGCTTTCTCAAAAATTGCTCATTCCTTTATTTTTTATTTGTGGTATATAAGGCTTTCCTTTCCTCATTGAATGATAGGTAGCAAGTTAGTGCTAACTTCAAATATAAATAAATAATCAACATGCATTTTTCGAGATAGGAAAGGAAAGCCTTATATACCACAAAAAAAATAAATAAAGGAATGAGCAATTTTTGAGAAAGCCTACTATGATAGGCGAAACGTCAAATTAATCCCATTGTTCGATTTTGCAAATAAACCTATACCCAAGAAAGAAGTCCAATTCATATATACCGGTTTTAAGAAACAAATTGATATATATATATATATATATATATATATATATATATATATATATATATATATATATATATATATATATATATATATATATATATATATATATATATATAAATAAAAATATCGGAATTTGCAAGTAATAAAACTAATAAAGGTTCAACAAGGAATTATCAATCTACCTGATCGTTTAGTAAAAGCCCAGATGTTTTAAATTTATTCATTTCCATACTTTCTAGAAAATGGATTTTCTTTGATTTTATTTCAGAATGAAGAATTTTAAAATTGTCATTAAATGTGTGTGATTTGTTTAGTAGGTGAGTTGCGTAATGTAAATTATTTAAATTTTTTATATAACTTATTTTACATTTTAATCTTTTTTCAGAACATCTGCCGATTTGACCAATATACATTTTGGGACACGAACCACACTTCAGCATGTAAACTCCTGATATCTTCTTTTTGTTGTGAGTAAGCTTGTTATTTTTTATTAATTTCCCTAATGTATTGTTGGTCTTAAAACCGATTTTTAACCAATTTCTAGAATTATGTTTAGAAATGTTGGTACTCAATTTACCGATATGGGTTAGAGTTTTAAAAGTATTGTGGTTGACGTTTTTAACTGATTGATAAACTAAATTGATTGCTTTTTTATAAGATTTTTTGGCCATTATTTTGTCTATAATATCGGCTGTGTATCCGTTGTTAACTGCTATCTGTTTAATTAAATTAGTATATTATAATTTTCATGTGATATAGCTACGTTTAAAAGTCGGTGAATAAAATAATTAAAAGCTGACCTTTTTTGTAAATAAGCATGACATGAATTATTATGAATAACAATATCTGTGATGATAGATAGAGAAATCAGGTTTTTCGTTATTGTTATTAAAATTATTTTGAATTTAATGGTCAATTTTATATGTCAACTGCTGAAATCTTTATGAATAATTTAGAAAAAAAAAATACACGAACATCCATTAAATAAGAATTCTCTGTACTGGACTTGGTACGTTGATGATATTATTACTTGCTTTACAGGTATAAAACGACAATTAAGTCAATTCCTAAAGTTTATAAATAATTTACATTCAAGAATTAAAGTTATCGCAGGAATAGAACAAAATAACTGTATTCATTTTCTTGATCTAAATATCTAAAACACATAAAAACGAAAAACCAGATTTTTCTATCATAAGCCCGCACATACAGATATTGTTATTCGTAATAGTTCATGTCTTCCTTTATTAACAAAAAATGTCAGCTGTTAACTCCTTTATTACATGAAAAATATAATTTAATTAAACACATAGCAGTTAACAACAGATACAAGGCAGATTTTGTAGATAAAATAATCACTAAAAAATCTTATAAAAAAACAATCAATTTAGTTTATTCATCAGTTAAAATCGTCAACCACGTACTCTTAAAACTATAACCCATATCGGTATATTGAGCACCAAAATTTCTAAATACCCATTTGATGACAATTTTAAGATTCTTCAGTTTAATTGTTTTGTGTGCCTTAAAACTATTTCAAATAATTAAAGTATTGTAAAAACTGGGCTTTTTATGGTTTCAAAATATCTTATTAAGGAATATTTAACATATGCTTCAGCTTGTTAGGCCTTTTTAAATAAATAAATTCTTATAGAATTTTAGTTTTTATCTAGACCACTTTTCAAAGAGGCCGAAAACATACGGTGAGAATTTCACATTCAACTGCTTTAGAACAATTAGAAGCGAATTTTGCTTTCTGCAATATTGTAGTTAATAAAATGTTTTATAGCAAACCGACCGCGAAATCTGTTTAGTGTGTTTGCATAATTTGTTTAACTTTCCAAAATTAGTTTTTGTAGGTATCTTAGTATGTAGCGGTAATTGAATAACATTCTAAGTCAAATCAGTGGGTAAAAATTGACATTCCAAGGTCTAATATGTAATAAAATAAATTTATCCTGTAAGAATCTTTGTTTCCATCATGTAGTTGTGCCTTTGACCAGTCAATAATTCTTTGGCAATTTGACCTGTCAGGTGACCAGCAGCTTGACCATATTTTATTTTATACAAAAATAACTTTTTTTCGAAAATAAGATATATTAATAATATTTGGTCTTAATTAAACGTACATGAAAATTAAATATTGTAAAAAAATGTGTAATGCAACAGAAATTAATAAACTAGTTTTAAATATTTTATTATATAAAACTTTGTATTTCACAAAAATGACCCATTTCTTCTTCAATTTAATAAGTTGCCATTTTGTTCAGCCATATTGAATTCGCACCAATTTTTTACCAATTTCTGCCTATGTAACACTTGGTTTCTGGACAAACTTCATTTTTGACCTTTGTTGTTTCACATCAGCTTCGTATTAAAACTACTGGTCGATCCCTAGTGGCGTATAAAGACATTGCTTCTGAGGGAGGGGGTGGGGGGATTTAATACGATGAAAATTTTCAACGACCAAAAAAAAAGACTTAATTTTTTTGAGTGGGAGTGTTTACCCGCCAATCCCGAAAAAAATCTCCTTGTATACTATTTCGATCATTTTAGCTTAAATAAAAGGGACTCTGGGGGGGGGGTAACCCCCAAACCCCCTAATATACGTCATTTTATCTATGTATCAGACTTGGTTTTTGTGTAAAAGTTGAAATTAATCGTATGGACTGATTTTTTGAACACTTTATTTGCCGCTATTTAGTTTCGCTAACTTAAATTCGGACCATAATTTTACCGCCTCATCCTTTTATAACATTTAAGGACAATTGAATAAGTTGTTTTTTTAACAATAATTATTTAAACATTTTACTGAGGCGAAATCACCCATGATTGAAATGATTTGCCATGTTGGCGGCGCCGTTTTAGAATTCTAAATGTTGACTGAAAATTCATAATTTTCTCTCTTAGAACCCTCAAATACCTCGAATGTGCACAAGTAGTAAAAATTGTCCACCACGTTAGCGCCGTCCTTTTGCTATTGTAAAGGTTTATTACTCGAATCATTAAAAATTCATAATTTGAACTCTTAAAATCCGCCCGATGATTTTTCAGTCAAATTTGCACATGTGACAAAAATCGTTCGCCATTTTGACATATTTTATGTTGACTAAAAATTCATAATTTTCATTCTTAAAAACCACCAGACACTGATTTTTAGTTGAATTTGTACATGTCATAAAAATTGTCAGCCATACGAGGCTGCAATTTTAAACGTTTAAATGTTTACTACAAATTTACAATTTTAACTTTTAAAACCCCCAAATACTGATCGTTCCCCATGTTGCCGTTGCCATTTTGGAATTATTCATGTTGACTAAAAATACATAACTTGCACTCGTAAAAACCCCCCGATACTGCTTTTCAGTCGAATCTACACAAGTGACAAGCCTAGTTCTCCATGTTGGCGCTACCGTTTTGAAATTTTAAATGTTGACTGAAAAGACATAATTTTCACTCTTAAAAACCCTCATACCCCTAAATACTGATCTTCAGTTGAATCTGCACAAGTGGCAACAGTGAATGTTGACAAAAATCGTCTGTCATGTTGGCGCCACCATTGTAAAACTTTAAATTTTTACTAAAAATACGTAATTTCAGTTAGGTTTAATTATTGTTCATTGAATATAAATTGTAACATATTTTGCCATAAATTACTTTTTTAATTCAAATTTGACAAGCGTCTGACCCATGGTGAAATAAATCAAGGAAATAATCTACAAATAAAATTCATTATTTTCCTCAATCAATAATGCCTGAATATGCATACATTTATGGCAACATGAAAAAGGGCAAGTTAATTCCACTTACCTGAGATAAAATATTGAAATTAACACTCAATATTAATTATTTTTATCAGAAAATTTTCTTTAAGAGATCCTAGATAACTAGCTAAATTCTGTGCAATACCCACTAAATGCACTACAATGCCCCATAATTCCTCATGATGCAGCACAGTCCCGCGAAATTCTTCTCAATGTCTCATCAATTCACCTCAATGCCCTACAATTTTTCCTGTGTGTACACCAAAATGCCTAGGTAATTTACCCCTCGATTTTTACCAAAATACATAGGACCCTTCATTTTTCACCAAAATTTAACGTGAATCGGGTAAGTAGTTTTTTGCTATTCCGCGAACAGACCGACGCAGAGACAGATCGACGGAAATGGGAAAACATGTTCGCTTTACCTTGAACCGGGGAGGGTACATTTTCACTTCCCTCTTACGAGAGAAGTAAAAACAAAGGCTAATAATAAAAACCGCCCGCAGTCACAATTATTCGACCCAGATCTGCAAGTCACAACATATTCTGACCTAGTATTTGAGTCTTATAAATATAAACACTAGGTCAAAATTTGACCACGGTAAAATTACCGTGGTGAAATTGGCCGGTCAACAAGCTCACAACTGTATCATTGTGATTAGATCGTTAAAAAGTGCAAGATGGCAATATAAAATTGTAATAACTCTGATACAAAGACAAATATTTTCCATAAAATATAAGTAACAAATAATTATAAATCAGAACATGAGCTATTTTCATCGGCAATGCCGCTGCATGATAATGAAATAAGTAGTGTAATTTAGTATTAAAATTCTTTAATAGAATAAGTAAATTATTCGCATTTTAAATCAAGGTTTCCGCGTCTGCATTTATATTATTACGGAAAAGAAATTGTTTTTGAAATTGTTTTACTCAATTCATCTCGGTGGTATTCACGTAATGGAAGTTTATCGTATAAAAAGAGACTTTTTGCTACGGGACGTGTCGCGGATTTGTTCTCATGTCAGTCAAAGCGGAGTTTTTATAATTTATCGGATATTATGTCAATGAATTTACTTCCCAACATCGTTGCAAATATTAGACTATTACTACATTTATCCCTGAATCAAGTTATTCTGATTGGGAAAAACTTGTTTTTACTACACATTGAATACTGTGAATAATTGCGAAACCGGCAATCTCTTTAAATGCCAATTATAGTTACTCTTCATTAGTTGGTAACCAGATCTTGGCTGAAGAGGAGGCTGATATTTGATTAAAACTGAAAGTGATTATTTGACTAAAAGAAATTTAACCAAAAGAGAGCTGAAGCTGTGCCCAATAAAGAAATATATACCATTTGATTCTTCATATATTGGTTTAGATCAGGTATGGGCAACCTTTACTTAGATGAGGGCGTAATTTCTGGACTTAATCAGGACACGAGCCGTAGGTAAGAAAAAAGTAGGTAGTAGTGAATAAAAAAGCGATAAAAATTCACACATTCAACATATATAAAACAAATTAACAAAACCAGATAGAAATATCAAATAAAAATTAATGAGAGACTTGAGTTTGAAGCTAAGAAACAAGATAATCAATATTGGGGTCAATATCACTAATACATAGGCGCAAAGTGTTTTCTAAATCAACATCTGTAAGCCGAGTACGATGCTTATTTTTATTAATTTTCATGATAAAAAAAAGCTGCTCTCTTTTATACGTGCTACCGAATGTACAAATTATTTTTCGTTCGAAAACTCTCAGCTGTGGATACTTTTCTTCGGAAGGCATGTTCTGCAAAATTCGCTTAGTTCCACATCATAAAATTTGGACTTCAAATATGAGTCTTCTTGAAGCTCGATCAACTCCATTTGTAGGTGAAGCGGAGCATCTTCCACATTACACTGTTTGCAAAAACAAGAATTTGCAAAAATATTGAAAGTACTATCCAAATTCTTAAATTCGGAAAGCCGATCAGTGAATTGCTCTGACAGTAGTGTTTCTCATTTGTGTTTCCCACAAGCGAATTTTGTTTTGAAAAACTTTAAGATGGCTGTACAGCTGATTTACCAATTGCCCTTGTTTTGCTGTTTCAAGTTCAGGTCGTTTAAGTTTCCTGTGATGTGTACCAGGAATGCCAAGTCACAAAGCCATGTTGGATCACAAATTTGCGGCAATGTTTTCTCTTTTATTTCCATAAAATCAGCTATTTCTTTTCTAAGGTCATAAAATCTTTTTAGCATTTTACCTTTGCTTAGCCACCTTACTTGGCAATAGTATGTCACATCATCGTGTTCTGAAGAGAGTGCATCCAAAAATGCTTTAAACTGGCGATGGTTAAGACCGCACTACCACATCCATAACGTTCTTCAGTCGAATGGACTTAGAGTACAAGTTTTGTTGATGAATAATGCAATGCACATTCATGCACATTCATAGCGGTTGCTCTTTCCTTCAGAATTCCGATAAAACCTTTTCGTGAACTGACCATCTATGCACACTCCAATTAATTTACACCACTGCAAACCATATTGCTCAAAAGTACTTTGCACCTCGGCAAAAATACCTTTTCCAGTAGTGGCCGTAAAGCCAGTAATTCCTTTATCACTACAAATTCTTCATCAACATTTTGTATAAAAATAGCTAACTGGGCTGTGTCAGATAAATCGGTACTCTCATCCAAAGCAAAATTCTTGAAAACCAGCCAATCTATCAGTCAATGTTTTTTTGATATCACTAGCCATCATATCTATACGTCGAACAACAGTACGTCACCATAGGCTCACTTTCTCAAACACTTCTTATCTGGGCACAAAAGTTCTGCAACATTTACCAGGCACTCTTTAACAAACTCTCCCTCAGAAAATGACTTCGATGTTTTTGCTATTTTGGAACTAACTATAAAACTAGCTTTAACAACACTGTCTAGATTTGACCTTTGTGAATGGGATATTTGTTGCTGTTTCCCTAAATCGGTAATGAGTTTTTTAATTTTATCCTTTCTTAACTGGCCCGTAGCTAAATTATATTGAGCGAAATTCTTGCTGGAGTAATTCCGCTTCATATTGTATTCTTTTAAAACAGAAATTGTTTCATTGCACAACAAACCCATAGGTTTACCACTGTGCATGATAAAAAGTATTCATCAGTCCATTTGTTTTGGAATTCTGTGCTCACTTTCCGCTTTTTTAAACCAGGCATCTTGATTTTTTCCTTCTGTGCTGAATTTGCTTGAATATTTCCCGCGACTTTTCTTATCAGTTGTTAAGATGTAATGAGTTGACACGCGTATTATGTGTGCTAATCTTTAATTTTTGGTCTGCGATATTTGAATTTTCTGAATCTCTGGCGGGCCGGATTGGAGCTGGTAGAGGGTCGGATCCGGCCTAGGGGCCGGGGGTTGCCCATATATGGTTCATAAGCCAAAATATTATCACAGGAATGGGAAGATGGAAAGACGTAAACACTATAGCGAAAAAGTGTAGAATCTTTTTTTTTTTAGTTTTTAAAGCCATATTGATTTGGGATCATTACCTTTACCAAGGAAAAACTAATTAATGCTTTGAAAGAAATGCTTTGAGAGTTAAAATATCTAATAACCCAGCTCCGCGAAAGGAGAGTGATAAGAAGTTACCGATAGGAAATTTTGCTCTTTTCTTTCCACATGACATCTTATAACACGTAGCGCGATTACTTATAGAATCCAATACAATCTATACATGTGAACCAAGACTGGATATCGTTTTGTTTGAGTGATAATTTAAAGTGTATATACAAACTAGAGCATGCCTCATGTAGAGGTTAATAAATAGATTTTGGATGTTCTATTCTAATTGTATGTAAAAAAACTACAAATAATAATATATTTTTATGCAGGGGTATATTTTGATTGAGCTACCATTTTAGATTTGCGGATGATACTTTTTTAATGGCTAACACCCTGAAAGATTCTAGAGATATGCAGCTGGTATTAACTTAAATAGAAATCAGGTACAAAAATGCAAAAGCGATAATCAATAGTAGTAAAATAATACAAAGGAAATATTTATAAAGTGATTTTGTAGAAAAATAAATTTATTTAAAGTAACGATTTAAAATTGCAAGCACAATTATTATAAAGGACGGTTTAGAATACTATGCATTTTCTGACTAAATATGTAATTGAGCCTGGTGTGCAAAATTAAACTATCTGTAAAGTGTGTCTACCTTAGCCTAGTGCGGAAAAGTTTGGTCTCAGGTTCACGGCAGACAGCAGTGTCTGCGTAGTACATAGAGTCCGGTGCTGGAGATTAAGAAAAATCCCTTGGCGCTCAATGTGCTAAAACTGGTATATTGCCAATTTTGGGCCAATAAACTGATCGATTGGACTATACAAATAAATTCACCTCCAATTCGATGAGACTAGATTATCTATTAAATACTCCATGATAATGATAAAGTAATCGATTTGAAACTATTTAAAGTTCAATAAGATAAATATTATTGGATTACCTGACACGTATTTGTTACTTTTCACATAAATTTAATTTATTTCTGATCGAGTAGGATATATAAACAAATCATTAATATCTACTATTGCTTTCCTGGTTTTACTTATCCATTTATGCGTAGTATGTTTCTGGATTAATAAATAACCATATTAAAGCAAAGATGTAAATATGCAGCTGATATGCAATTATATAATCTCTAAATATTCACAAGAGCCATTGCCTTTTTCAGAACGAGTAACATCGGTAGCGGTGGCTACTTTATATAGCGAAATTGACTTTGATTAATAGGGTCTAATTTATTGTATTTTGCCTAAAGGAATAACATGTATGACAAATACGCTGTTGTGTGTGTTAAGTAACAACATAACTTGAAATACTATTTAAGAATATATTAAGTGGCCGAGCCATTATGGTTTTGTTATTATATGGAATACGTGTTGAATGAGTGAAAAAAGTATTGTGTTTTAAGGTATATGATATGTATCCTCCATTTCCGTAAATCTAAATTGCTTTCTGGCGTTACCTCAACATAGTGGCTTATCATCATTTTTAGTTTTGTTTTTTTAATTTGAGCGCAAAACTTGGATTTGGTCAAATGACATTCTTTTTATGTTGTATTGAAGTTGCAAGAAATGAAGTGTATGGGGACTCATCGCTGTGCGTCTTAAAGTCTACTTTGCATCAGTTCACGCCAACGATTCGTTAGGCAGTACCATTTATTAGTAATTGATAGTACCATCTATGTGGAAAGAGCACACGTTCCATCCAGCAATGATATAAAACGACAAGTAGGTTAAAATGAAAATCAGTACTGAAAATCAAGATTATGCGCAACAATGATTTCTCTAATCAGAAAAACGTATTTTTATACGCAACAAAAAATCCAGAAGAAAGAAATAAAACGGGCAGGCAAATGACAGAAATTGTGAATCTTGAGTTGCCGACAAACACACATCTGAAATTACAGTACAGAGCAAATGAAGTAAAAGAAAACAGCAGAAAATAAAGTTAACTCTTCTCCCTTTTATTTGAAGTACATAATGTTTAAAAGATTGATTGTTTTATACAAGAAAAACATGGCGAAAGATGTCCGGAGATTCAAAACGTATGAAACCAATTTGTAATTATTGATTATATTTTTAGCTCGTGAAACTAGAGATATCCTTTTCAGAGGAGTATTTAATAAAACTAGAAATGTGTATATTTCTTAAATCCCAAAATTAGCCCCGTTCCCTGATACGGCAATATATAATTGCCTCCTCTCAAATTCTACAAATAGAGAATTAGAAGTTTAATTTTAAGAAAAATATATCAACTATTTAATGTTTAATATTAAATATACTCAAACAAAAAAATATATATTAGTTGAACAGTAATAGAGGTTTCTAAAAAGTAATACTTATCTCAAATGGACGCTTCTAGTAAAAAACATCAAATTGGGCTCAGCCACCAATTTTCTACAATAGAACCAGATGGGATGTTTTTATACCGATAATATTCGACTTCTCGGCGACCTCTACGTTATTGTCCTCCAACTTCAAATGAATAGATGGAACGTAAATTCTATCTTGTAGGTTAACTCCAGGGTTAATTGTAATAGCGAATCTGGAAACTGGAAACGTAAACCACTAGCTAACGCTTTATGAGCTAAAAATATAGCCTAAAATTACAAATTTGGTTAATACTTTTTGGATCTTCGGACATCTATATCCATGTTTTTCTATGTCGGGATATCCTGTCTCGGAATTAAGATTTATAGTATAAAACAATCCATCTTCTCAATTTGTAGTTCAAATAAATGTGGGAATGGTTATCTTTATTTTCTTTTTTTTACTTAATATGCTCTATACTTTACGATGATTTCGGATTATTTTAATGTGTGTTCGTCGGCAACTCAAGATTCAAACGCCCTTTCTGTCATTTGAAGCCCCTCTTATTTATCCTACTCTGGATTATTTCTTGTATATCAAACTACGTTGCTCTGATTGGCCAAAGCATTCTTGCGAATAATCTTAGCTTTCAGTACTAATTTTCATTTTAACCTTCATTTACTGATTTATATCATTGCTGGATGGAACTTTTGCTTTTTCTGATTAGATGGCGCTATCAATTATTGATAGATGGTGAAGATGATTTGAAGAAATATGGGCTACATAGTAACAAACAAGTAGGTGGCTATTCTGTGATGTCATTACTTTATTGTAATTCTTATGGTGGCTAGAGCAGTATGCATACTATTTAACTATCTAAATGAGACTACAACTTTAACGTAAAAAATATTGGTTATTGTGAAAACTGAATGTGGCGAATTTGAGTTAAGCGTTAGTAAAAGGTTTGATTGAACTACTACAAAAGAAGTTGAAAAATAACCTTTATAGGAACTTAGTAGTAGTACTGTAAGGTAACAAATTGTAGGCATTTCCATATAATCTCACTTTTAACATGGAATACAATTTAAACTAGAAAGAAATTAACGGCCATTCAGACAAAATATTCTGCCTGTGGTAAACTTATTCAAGTATAGGGTCCAAAAATGTATGTATCTACGGACGTTATACTTTTGTTTTTTATAAAATTTAAAGTAACATCTTTTTTTATAAAACTTGTTACTTCTTGTTAAATAAATACTATTTTAAAAGAAATTTCCAAGTAGTTCATTCAATATTCGAGCCAATTTTTCGGTAATCACAACGGGTAAGTTCTTTGAAAATACCATTTTGTGCTTAAAATTAACTTTTTTAATTAATATTAAGGTTTATTGTGTATTTATATCGATAATAATCTTGTAAAGTGACTTAACTCAGATATACAATTCTTAATTTTATATTTATATTTCCGCCCTTTCTATACTTTCACAATAATAGCATCCTATTTGTTTGGGTCTTAGACTATTGGTTAATGACGTATAAGCTAATTCATTTATTTGTATGATTATAACTACATTGTAATCAGGCAGACTTCATAAGTATAATAATTTACTTCACTTATATAGAGAACAAAACGAAAGCATGTAATAATAATCATTATTGAAAGATCAAGAAATAATGAATAATGGGGAACGTGATAATCTCCGTTACGATAACCTAGTACCTATTTTGGTAACGGCGTCATGTCAGAATGGTTCCCACCTCTAGTAATTGTAACGTAACAGTGTCTAATATTACTGGTTGGGTATACACTTCAATTCTTCTAACTTCCTTTCTTAATCGTTATGGCACGGACTAAAAGGGCTTACAAATCTAAGAGAGGTATTGCAGGGTCATAATTTCTATCAATTTATCAGATGCGCAACGGTGAAAACACATTTTGGTCATATAATCCAAGTTTATGTGATTATTTCCTAGAGAGTTCAATACCCAGTTAAGACAGTAACCCAAAACGTTCCTAAACAAAAATCGATTAATTTATAACTTTACTTAAAGTAAATAGAATATATTTATTTATATATTGGCTTCGGTTAAATGTTGTTCAGAATAATAATAGTAATTTTTGGCACCGTAAAAGATAACCTTTCATTCGGTTTAAGAAATGAGCTATCTTCTGACTTGTCTTTTTCCTTTGATCGGTATTTTACAACTTAAACGAAGTTTTCCAAATCACTTAAACCTTAAACTGTGACCAAAATATTGACCCCACGCCAGTAAATTTACTGGCAAATCAGCCTAACCAACTATTAACCGCTAACTAGCCAAAGCGGTAAAAATTTTAACAGCAATTCTAGGTAATGGAAATAAATTAAGAGCAATTTTTACGCCACACTACTATCGTGTAATCCCTAGTAATGGTTATTGCCAGCACGTGCACTCAGGTGCAAAAGTTTCAACTTGCCAATAATAACAATAAAAACTAACACTTATAATAAACTGGACGACTTTATGGCTATATTAATTAAAAAGTTGTATCTCGTCGGTAACGTTTCTTCTTTCAGGTTATGTCACTTTTGTGTGCCAATAAGTATCAGCTTCCAGTTTTAGTATCGTCTGTCGCAACAAGCTGTTAAATAGAATTTTCGCACGTGCTTTCTTAAACCCTCTATAGGTTTTTTGTTTTAAGTTTTCATTAATTCTAGAATATTAAAAAAAAAAATCAATAATAAATAATATCTAACAGGTCATAAATTGTCTAAATTAGTTGATAGTTTCTGCAATTTCTATATTTTCACAGTAATAGTATTTCATTTGTTGGGTACACACTTCAATTCTAATGTAACGATAAAAACAGATTTTGGTCGTAAAATTCTGTTTTATGGGATTATTTCCCGGAGAGTTCGATACTCAACTAAGACAGTAACCTAAAACTTAAACTGTAACCAAATTATTAAACCCAAGCAGTAAAGTTACTGGCAAATCAGCCTAACCAACCATTAACCGCTAATTAGCCAAAGCGGTACAAACTCTAAGAGCAATTCTAGGTAATAGAAATAAATTAAGAGCAATTTTTACGCCACACTACTATCGTGTAATCCCTAGTAATGGTTATTGCCAGCACGTGCACTCAAGTGCAAAAGTTTCAACTCGCCAGTAATAACAATAAAAACTAACACTTATAATAAACTGGACGACTTTATGGCTATATTAATTAAAAAGTTGCATCTCGTCGGTATCGTTTCTTCTTTCGAGTTATGTCATTTTTGTGTGCCAATGAGTATCAGTTTCCAGTTTTAATGTCGTCTGTTCCAACAAGCTGTTAAATGGAATATTAGCACACACTTTCTTGAATGCTCGAACTTTTTGGATTAAGTTTTCGTTAATTCTAGAATATTTTAAAAAGATTAATAATAAATAATATCTAACATGTAATAAATTGTCTAAGTTAGTTGATATTTTTTGCCCTTTCTATATTTTCACAATAATAGCATTTCCTTTGTTTAGTTTTTAGATTATTGGTTAACCAAGTAGAAGCTAATTCACATATTTTTATGACTATAACTGCATTGTAATCAGGCAGACTTTCTAAGCACAATAATTTACTTTAGTTATATAGAGAAGAAGAAAGCATATAATAATAATCATAGTTGAAAGAGTGGGAGAAAAAACGTTACTGAATCCTTTAGATGATTAATGGGAACTTGATAATCTCCGTTACGATAACGTAGGACGTATTTTCGTAGCGGTGTGATGTTAAAACGGTTCCCACCACTAGTAACTGTGACTTTCAAGTTTTTTACTTAGGTCCCAATACGTAACAGTGATTAAAAATATTGATTGGGTACACACTTTAATTCTTCTTACTTCCTTTCTTAACCGCTATACTACTGACTAAACTCAGGGTCATAATTTGTATCAATTAATCAGACGCGTAACGATGAAAACAGATTTTGGTCGCAAACTCCTGGTTTATATGATCATTTCTTGGAGAGTTTAATACTCAATTAAGACAGTAACCTAAAACTGTCCCAAATAAAATTCTGTGGTATAGAATAATAATAGTAAATTTTGGTATCCTTTCATTAGTTTTAAGCAACGAACTCTCTTCTAACTTGCGTTTTTTTTTGACCAGTGATTTATTAACCCCACGTCAGTAAATTTACTGGCGTGTCAGCCTAGCCAACCATTAACCCTAGTAATGGAATTGCCAGCAAGTGCACTCAGCTGCAAAAATTTCACCAATAATAACACTACAAATTAACACGTATAATCATCTTTAAACGAATTAATGGCTATATAAGTGGCTGGTATTGTAACTTTGAAGTTTTTGCTCAAGTCCCGATACATAACAGTGGCTAATAATATTGGTTGGGTACACACTTCAGTTCTTCTAACTTCCTTTCTTAATCGCTGTAGTGTTGACTAAACTCAGCAGATATAAATTTAAGTTAGGTACCAGATTGTGGTCGTATACTCCTAGAGAGTTCAATACTCAATTAAGACACTAACCCAAAACTTTCTCAAACAACATTAGATTAACGCGTAACCTAACCAGATCTGTATTTACTTAAAGTATATATTTTTATATTTGCGTTGATCTAATATTGTGCAGGATAATACTATTAATTTTTAGTACCCTGAAAGATAACCTTTCATTAGTTTTAAGGAATGAACTATCTTCTGACTTTTTTTGATACTGTGACCAAAAATTAACCCCAAGTCAGCAAATTTACTGGCCAATCAGCCTAACCAACAATTAACCGATGGCCAAAGCGGTAAAAACTCTAATAGTAATTCCAGGTAATAGGAATAAATTAAGAGCAATTTTTGCGCCACACTGCTATCGTGTTATCCCTAGTAATGGTTATTGCCAGTACGTGCACTCAGGTGAAAAATTTTCAACTCGCCAGTAATAACAACAAAAACTACCACTTATAATAAACTGGACAACTTTATGGCTATATTAATTAAAAAGTTGCATCTCGTCGATAACTATTCTTCTTTCAGGGTATGTCACTTTTGTGTGCCAATAAGTATCAGCTTCCAGTTTTAATGTCATCTATTGCAACAAGCTGTTAAATGGAATTTTCGCACGCACTCTTTTGAACGGTCTATATGATTTTTGTTATGTTTTCGTTAATTCTCGAAAATTTTAAAAATATCAATAAATAATATTTAACACATAATAAATTGTCTCAGGTGTTTTTACGTTCCAGAACCTATCTACTTACGAGATACATCGTGGTTAATTTAACTTGCCCACATTGTAATCTGTTATAGCTTTCTAATTTTTAAAGATATCAAAATAATTAAAAAAAATAATTTATGAAAAATATGAAATATAAAAAAGGTATATATACACATTTTTTTTTTGAAAAAAATGTCTATAGATGGGTATTTTGTTCTGATTCTAAATATATTTGTTACATAACAAATCAAAGGTTATTCTTTTACTGTTTACGATCAAGTTCTTGTCCATTTTCTAATAATAAGAAACATTTGATGTTAACCGATAGCCCTGAAATTTTGAACATAGCTATAAAATCAAAATTATGTTTTAAACAAAAGTCTGAGTTATTAAATTAATAATAATGTAACTAATAGTTTTGGATAATAATAATATTCAAATATTTAGTAATTTACTTAAATTACAAGAAAAACAAAACATTGTTAGTTCTTTTGATTTAATATCTTTCTTTGTATATGTAATTATCTACATTTTGACCTTTTGATTTAATAATATTAGAGTTTTTTTCTTAATAATAAGCAATTTTAACATTCAAAGCTATATTCAAAAGTTTGCGTTTCGCGGGAATTGTTATCGTTTATCATTGGTTCAATAAGTTTCAGTTTAAGTAGACCACACAGTCATTGCAGTCCTTCCCCTGCGCCGTAGCATTTTTCTTACAATGATAGATACAATTAAGAAATCTGCATAGCCGCCTTAAAATCCTATTTATTCGTTTAAAAAATAGTAAGAATTTACTTAATTTGTTCGAAACAGAGCAGCGCAATTGTAAACACGTTTGCGAATCGTTGCTTCATCGTTGTTGGGTCTAATTACAAGTTGGTTGCATTTTTCGAATAGATCAATGTGCAAATCGATTAGGACTCGGCGAGAAAGTGTTCCCACGACTGTAAGAGCAGAACAACGTGTGTATCGACTCAGGAATCTTAGACAATTACTCTGGTAACTCCACGCCTACGAATATATTTATATTTCTTTCTTTGATATGTTTATTGCAGACCTAAATGTAACTGAGATGTAAGATGAGCTTTTCCATTGGTTTTTGCTCATAATTTACATTGAAATATGCGGAATAAATGAGTTTATTAGGGTTTTGAAATAACTGCACTGTTGCGCGTTTGGTTTTAGTAAAATACTGTATTGGTCTTGTTAGTTATATGCATATAAATGTAGCTGTTAAATTGTTTAGATCCCCAAACACGCGCTTTTACTTCACCAATAAATTTCAATATTCTACACGTTTATAGGAGTACTCAGACATTCCTTTAATGATAATTATGTAAGACTTTGACATATTTTAAGAGAACTGAATTTTTAAAACAGAGAAAAGGCTATTTTGTTTACATTTTAGTCATTATCTGACTTCAGTAAAGCCCTTAAAAAATGGCCCTTTTATACGGATTTATCAAGGTATATCATTTAATATTTTTACGTAAAAAAAGTCTTCTTGTTTTAACCTATAAAGCAACCGTTCTCGAGCTATTTTAAAATTTAAATGTCATAAATAATAAGGTATAAATATACAGGGTGTTTTATGCGGATCATTTCGAAAGGAATTTTATGGAAATAGCAAACGTTTGTCAGAAATTTTCATAGATTTTTAAAATTTCCCTGTTTGTTTTTTTTATAAAGCAATATTATAAAAAAACCTATTTTTGTTTTAAAATTTGACTTTTAAAAAACTTTGTTACGATTAATTAATCACAACAATTACTTGCTGGACGCATTACCGAAATTTCCATTACAGGTTTCATCCACCCTGAAACTTTAAAAATGACACCCACAAAGTAGGTAGAATCAAATACAATTGATTTACAAAGTGGTGTTTAGTAGTTTTTGCAATCAGCCATTTTTTTACTGAACCTGTACCATAACATGTGCGAAAACTATTGGATATTTTCATTAATAGCCATTGTTTATAATCTTCACCTCATATTAAAAAGTTGTGCAAATTTCAATACTAATTATTCCAAAAAACTTTTTTTACGAGACAAATAGTCAAAATTGAATACTTGTTTATCCCACATAATATTTTTTCGTTTTATTATTAGGGTTATTAAAAATTACTTTACGGAAATAAATTATTGTATTTATGATCAAATAAAACCAAGCCACTGTTGTTATTCTAACTAAAAAACTTAAAGTTTTCTTGAATTCTTCACGTAGTAATAGTTTTTTTCCTCCACATCAATAAAACGAGTAAGTATAGGAATGTCAACGTAATTATTATTGAAATAGCCCATTACTGTTGCCAATATATCAACCACACTCTAAAGGATTTAAACATCTCGTTTATAAAAAGTGTGTGGCAATCTGATTGCGAAAAATCTAATTGCCTATATCTTCTAATAGCTTCATTTTCGACAACATAAAAATCGAGATCGACCGAAACAAGGTTAAATAAATCTAAGAAATAATTAAAGAAATAAATGGATATACATTATTTAAATGATAGTTGGCTTAGATCAACAACAAAGAACTATTGGTATTAATCTATTTAATATGTATTTCCTTAAAACGAAAATGGAATACATTAAGTAGAGCGTGTTTAAGATTTTAATTGCCTCCTATATATTTTGAGATGTAGTGGTTAAGTGTTTTATAGTGCTGAATAATTTTTATATATTTTTAAGTTAAACTACTGTATTGGAAGGAATAATACGTGCTTTTACATTAGTTTAAAATATTATTGCCTATTAATTTTTAATAAACTAAACGCAAGCAGTTTTTGAGTAACCTTATATTAATAGCTTTTTTATCTGGTTCCTTTTTACCCTGGAAACCAATGTCAGGCAGCTAGGTACAGGTTATGTTTTCTCTGTTTATATTCGGGAAACTCTTTTCTCACCAAAACTGGCGCTGCAGTTCTGCATATAGGGATGCTGTTAAGGACCTTCTTTGGAGGAATATCCAGGCCTATATGAAATAGGTCTAGTAGGTTTAAGGAAGTTGGATCGTAGGTTGGGGTAAGCTCTTGGAGTAGGCTGCAATAGCCAGTTTTAGTCTACCGCTCAGGCATCCTTAATTATACTACTATTATGATTGTCGACGATATAACTTTTTCATGAAATTTCGGGCCGTTTAAATAATAATCACCCTTCAGTAATGTTCATTCTAGAGAAAGAAGAAGTGTCATTATGTACACAGAAAAAAAACCTCCTGATGGAAATAAATAAATCATGTATTTGACCCATATTTCGGCCAGACAACTCAAATAAAAGTAAATAAATAACAATGTACAGGGTCATCATTTATCTTTTGCCACCCATATTTGTAGATAGAAAAAATAAAGAAAACTTTGACTTAAGCGTGTTGCTATTCTTTACAGGTAAATTATTGTTGTTAGTTTTCTATACTTAGGACTAAATCTGGTTCATTTTATTGCAGAAGCTGAACGATCAATTACTGAATCAGCGATTTATTTTCAGAAATTATTTGGCAAAATTCAACAAACTCTGCATCGTTATAATTATCACCCATATGCATTTCTGCCTGTTCTTGGTCGAACTGAAGAATATAAACGACAAAGATTAATTTTTTGTCAAGACATTTTAAAAAGATGTTTGTTAAATCAGATATTTACACAATATCCTTTTTACCGATGAAGCTAAATTTACTACTAATCGTATGTTTAATCGTCGCAATAAACATTTCTGGGCGACAAACATCCTCGCAAAATTCAAGTAGTCAAAATTCAAAGACTACAAAGTTTAAATGTTTGGTGTGGCATTCTAAAAAATAAGGTTATCGGACCAATTTTTTTCCGTGAAAGCATTACTGGTGTCAGATATCTCCAACATCTGGAAAATAATATAGAATAGCAGTTAGATAACATTCATTTAAATCAAAGATTTACATTCATTTGGCCACATGATGACGCTCCAGCGAACAATGTTTTAAATGCTACTCAATTTTTGAAACAGAACTATGATCTGTGGATTGGACGAAGATGGCCAGCAAATAGTCCAGATCTGTCGCCGTATTGACGCATATAGACCCGAAAATATAGCTGTATTGGAACAGAGAATTAGGGAAAAAATTGCAAGATTAAACGAAAATCAAAAATACATGCTATTTAAATATTAAACTTAAATATTTTTATTTTGCTTTACAATTATATGCGTATTTTATTAAAATCGGCTGCAACTTTTTCAGAAGTGTTAGTATACTTGAGTTGAACCTTCGTGTATTTAAAACTAACAGGAAGAGGATTATTCAACTATGATGTATTTCGTTTAACACAATATTCGTGTATTTCATATTACCTACCGACGACGAACACGTTTTATGCACTGTAGTACCTTCTGGTGGCCTCACTGGTTGCTTACTTCCGTGATACTTTATTTTAGTTTTCAGTGTTTGGATAATTCGGTTTTATTACTGATTCTCCCGAAGAAATATATATCTTGTGGGGACAGATCAAATTTTACAATGATAGATTATTATATATATATATATATATATATATATATATATATATATATAGGCATATATATGTATATATAAATAATTAAACATAAAGTATTTGTATCCAAAACTTCCGATGTTCTGTTGAATGAAACTTTTTTCAAAAAACACACATTTTTAACTAATCGGCGACGTGTTTCTCAAGGTCAACCGTTCGTTCGCCAGACTAATGAAGCTTCTGTCGATGAACTACATCGACCTATTACACTGCAGATATCTCGTGATTCATGTGCAGCAGAAATTCATTCCGATATTTTCTTAAGCAGGATGGTTATGCAGAGAAGTTGTTAAGCGCCAGAATAATAAATGAACCTCCGAAAAAATCAGACGAATAACAAGAAACTATAATATCTTGTATAATTATTATTATTTATCTTGTGTATCAGACAGGGTTCTTCAAAAGTAGAATTCTTAAACCGAATGGAAGGGAAGATGTAGATGAATTTATTATTTTCTATCAATATGACCAGCAGCACAACGATAACTTGGGCGTGTACAGGAATGAAATTCAGATATACTTAATTGCTTAATTGAGCATCCAGTCACAATATTAATTAACTTAACTTTTAAAAAAATCTTGTCTAGTACCACTGACAATACCGTTTCGTCACTTCTATTGTGCTCGCGAACATGGAATAATAATTTATCTTTCATAAAACCCGAATGATTTATACTAAATGCTTTTATCATGCGATCTTAAGTGCCTGGGCAGGAACAGAACGTAGGACACATTTTTTTAAATGTGTAACAAATGGACCATTTCATCAGATGACGTCACTGGTGTGTTTAAGCTACTTCAAGACACAATGGGCGAGTAACTTGGGCATTTTCTCATTACACACTCGTTTCATAAGGCCATTTGTCCGTTTCATATCAAATAAAAAAATCTAATTTTTTTACTCTTGAATGAGTTTTTTGACTGTTGGTTTTTTTGTCGGCAGCGTGTGGGCTTGGAAAATGTATGTATGCATGGTTAGATTATCTTTTGTTCTCTAAGGCGTTGTCAATTTGATTGTAATTGCAGGTATATAATTAATCAAAAGTTATATGTGGCTATGACGCTATTTAAAAAAGAGTTAACATTTGCATACAGGAAACATACAGGGTGATGCGTTTACCTTGGGCTATAGTTTAACTCAGAGACTGCAGGTGGTCGTTATATCTTAGACATTAAGCGAGCATACACCGAAAAAGCGCCAATTTAGGTAGACAACAATAGATTAATGCTGTTAAAAAATAGGAGTGCTATACGTTCAAAAATATGGAGTCCATATTGATGAAATTTTTTTTAATAAACATAAATATGTTCAACTAAATGCCTCCGTTGTATATTTCAGGTGGATGTATAAATGTTACAAATATTCAGTTAAAATTCTGTTGGGTGACAAAGCGGGATAGGATAGAACTAACTTTTATATCACAAACGGACCGTTATTATTTTTTTTGTGATCAATATAGTGAAGTAACCCGACAAAAATTATTTAGTTATGAATTTTTCACCGATAGAGCCTTAGAAGCACCATTAAATATCGTCACAGTACAATAACTGATTAATTTTCTTGATTTTATAAAATATAATTTTAAATTTACTCTCAGCACAACATTTCGTTTCATTCACAGCAATGTGCAATAAATTATTTCATTCCTTAAAAAAAATCCGAGTGGATTCCTCATAATTAATAAACAATCGTTCGAATTTACCTAATCTGCATATTCGGCATAATGATGACGGTTCGAGAAAAAGCTAAAAATGATTTTGCCGGTGAAACAGTAAGGATGATTAATAAGACAATTTCTCTCACTGGTTTTTAAACTAATCAGATTTTCCAAAACGGTTTTTTTTTCATTTTTACTGCAATAAAACCACTACACTAGTGAAAAAAAAACTCGAAAAAATCATTTCGGTAATTTTCTGATATTAACATGGAAAACTAAAGTCAATTTTGACGTCTCTAATTTTAAATCGAAAACGTCGAATAATTTGCGATATAGCAATAAAAAGCAACTCGAAATTGAATCACCAGTGAAGGAAACGATACCTAAAAACACTTAAAAATCGAATGCATTCATTTGGTAACAATTTATATTTTTTTGTGTGGTAAGAGGATATCAGTTGCTGTAGACTACACTAGTAAGTAAACTTGTACATATATTAGATGATTATAGTTTCAATATGAAGAAGCGGGATGGTTTGGACTACAAAGAACCCTGTATAAAGACCTTATGGAACGTGACTGTAAAGCTGTTCCAAAAAAATTATTTCACAGAATACAACATTGTGTTTAACCCCTTAATAGACCTCCAGTTCCAAAAGGCGCGCAATGCCAAAAGGAAAATTACACAAAAAGATATTCCCAACTCTTTCCCGCTCTACACTGGAACGCTCAAGGGTTTCATGCAATGAACTCGCACTATACTAACAGTAGGTGGGTAATTAATATAGATAAGGAAAAGTAGTGGCCCGAGAATCGAGCCCTCGAGCACCCCTAATGTTACCGCCCTTTCCGCTGACTTCACACCGTCGATCCTTACAGATTGTGGTCTGTTTTTGACATACGACTCGATGAGACCAATACTATTCTGCAAAATGCGATATTTAGCAAGCTTCCCGAGAAGAATTGAATGATCAACACAATCTAAAGCTTTGATAAGATCACAAGAAAGTGCAGTGTTATATTCTAGATTGTTTAAACAATATAATATCTCAGCAAAAGATTCAATACAACACAAAATTTCAGCAGAAAAAATAGGTTTAGTTACCTAAAATAATAAAATAACAAACCACTCACATCGTTATTCGGATGCATCCACTTTGGCGAAACAAGGGAGAGGAGAACAACTACTAATCGAGATAACTGGGTACTCGTACCTTATCTTCAGCTGGATACCAAACAGCATTCCAATATCGTACAAAAAATGAGACCAGCTGAGAAAGTAGAAAATCGAAAATATAGTTTCATCTTTCATTTCTTCCATCAATTCTTTGAACATTGTTCACAAAGAACATAAAACCAGCAAGGTGCAGTTTACCAAAACTGCTATTTCACTATTAATAATTATAAAAAATTGTGTTAATTTTTTATCGTTACAGTTTTGTTTAGTTTTTTGTAATACCATTTGAAAATCTTGATGTTTAAATAAATATTTAAATATAACATTTGTTGGGTTTTCTTGTACAAAAAAAATATCGTGAAAACACTTGTGATAAAATTTTTGATTATTTAGTTTTTTGCTTTTAGTCAATTAATTTAATGCCGCTCCCAAACTTTCAAAGCAAAAAAAAATTAAAAAAATTAGTTTGTTTTATGTTGTTTTACCTAATGTGAGTGCTGATTTTATTATTATCTTCATTGTCAAAAACTTGATTTAAACTTAAACTAGAATATCGATTTGTAAATTTTCGGGTTTGGAAATTTTCTTGGTTTTGATTCCTAATAAAAAAATTGTAATTTTGTTGGAGTTTAGTGACTTTTCTTAAAATAAAATTCCGTATCTTACCAAACCTATTTAAGGGAGATTCTAAACAAAATATAATTTTCATTAATGAGGATTATGCTAAAACGATGCATGACAATAACTAAAATAGAGAAGTGTAAATACCTAGGCTTATACCTTGACAGTGATCTTTCCTGGTTATTTCACGAGACCATGTTGCAGGAAAACTGAATTCAGCTTATTTTGCACTTGTAAATTTAAAACATATTTTATGTACTAAGGAATTAATAAATGTTTACTCTGCTCTTGCTTACAGCCCTTTAAAATATATGGTTCTCTATTGGGGTCAGGACATGGAAATAAATCGTTTATTTGTTTTGCAGAAACGGCTAATTAGAAAAATATTTTTCCTCACTCCCATGGAATCTTGTCGTCCTGTTTTTAAAAAGCATAACTTATTTCCTTTATCATGCATACTTTTAATAGAAACTGTACTTTATGTTAAAAGATTTGAGGCACAATTTCCACAGCAGAATTATTAAACAAGACAAGTAACAATATTTCTAATTTTCGTTTATCAAAGTATAAAATGAGACCGTTTTGTTTTTGCAGTTATGTATTTAATAAACTGCCTAATGAAATTAAAACAACAAAATTAAGTCTTATTGACCACTGCTTTTATGCTGTTATGAAATATTTTGACAATTAGTTATAGGTTGTGTTTTTACCATACTTTAAAAATATATAATATTAATATATATTAATATTAAAACATGTTTAAATTTTTGTTTTTATCAAATTTATTCTAGTGTGTATTTTGTATTTCTAGGTTTAGTTTAGCTTCTAAAGGAAAAGCGTCACTTAAAAATTACGTCAGCTGACTATGCAATATTGCATTTACCCAGCTGATGAAAGACAAGAACAAATAAGCAAATTTATAATGTATTAAACTGTGAACGAAGCGCTTCCTTAAGCAGCAAAATTACACTTACAAAGCGCCATAATTTCAGAAATATGGACGTCCATATTAGGTTTTTTTAAAAATCGCGGTAAATCACGGATTAAATTGCCTACATAAACATAAATCCGTTCGACCGTCTAGCTCAGAACCGCCCCGGGCGGGTTCGTATAACAACCGATGGTGAAAGCAGACAATCATCCGCGAATGTAAATGACGTGTGTAAGAACAATACGCGCCAGTGGTGTCCGACAGGAGATATGAATAATTATGAAAGATGCTTGCAAGAGTTTTGTAAAAATATACGTATAAACTAGACAGGGATTAATAAATAAAGTCAATAAAAGGAACCGCTTGATTAATGTGCTTTTACATTCGATTTAGATATTGTTGTGTATTAGCTTATAATTTAAAAAAATAGTGGTAATGAGCGAATATAACTAGTTAATGTGGTTTTACACTGATGATTTCTGTGTGAATTATTAATGCATGTACTTGGTTAATTTCTTCTCGAATTATATTACTTTGATATTTAATACAGTTCTGTAATTTTTCGGTTAGTATAAATGATTTTTGGCCATTGTACGAACATTATTTGGAACTAAGGGTAAAATCACAATTCATTTTTTGGAATTCTAATTGTAACAATATCACACTGTAACATTTTCGCAGATTTTTGCGTTTTGGGGTTTCTAGGTACCGAAAAACATTTCCGTCCGTCTGTCGATGTGTCTGTACGCGGCGTAGCTCAAAAGTTACTTATTCGATTTACCTTAAATTTGCTCAAAAATCAGAATAAAGGATCTCCTTGTTTAAATTCATGGCGGCTTAATGTACTTGTTCAGATTTACACGAAATTTTGGCATTTAGAACAAGCGTTTTATTCGCGGAAAATTTGTTTGGTTTCTAGTGTGTTCGGGAAACGCTGTTTCCAAATACAGTAGAATTCTTACTGCATTTCTTAGAAATTAATGTAAAATAACTTTTTATCGCGTTCATTGGCAAACGTAGGTCGAAAAAGACCGCTTTCAAAAACTTCTCAATGCCGATATCAATGTCTCTTTATATTTGCATTTCTACGAAATCAAACTACGTACCCTGCCCATTATTTCAAATCAAGTTTAAGATTTTCGTCTCTAACTTCATGAATTTGTATATATATATATATATCTATAATCTTTAAGGCACCCTAGCGCCAAAAAAGTCGTAGTTAACCACGAGGAGTGGAAATAGAAATGCTTCCCTGTTCAACATGTTAAGTTGCCCTATTGAAAAATCCGTTCAATACTTGAGTTTATGACGTTGGGCTCATCTCCAGGCTTTTTAAGTTTCCTCTCTCCGTACCTCGAAAATCGCGAGAAATAAGTCATTTTCTAATTAATCGGAAGTACAAAGTTTGACCGAAGTCTCAGCTTTTGTTCTCCACTTGTTACATGTGAAATGTTTACGTCCAACTATTAGTACAAATTAAAGTATTTCAAGGGCAAAATTTCTACTCAAAAAATTAAAGTTATTGAGGATTACGTTGGTGAGATTCTAGGAATTAAAAAAAAATAATTTCATGAATTTTTGCTAAGTATAAGGCAATAAGATACCAAATGGTACAATTAATTCATACATTGGTTAATTCAACTTATTTAGAAAGTTAGTATTATAAGAAAAATGTGAATTCTTAAAAGTTAACAAAAGCAAACTTCTTTAAGTTACCTGAGTCGCAGCTGTAGTGCTTAATAATAAATCACAGTATGGTTTTTTCGTCACTGTCACATTCGATATGACAGACCAAATACCGGTCTACTAAATGTGAAAAAAAAATTGGCTTAAAAAAACTACTTTTGATTTTAATTTTTGCACAAAAATCAAATCTCATATTTATTTATATACAAAAAACTGACAGGTCGATAAATTGTACAAATATATATAAAAAAACCCCAAACGTATTAACTACAATATCTAATTGAAAATAGACATCAGCTATAATAGAAGTATAATACTCAAATATAAGAAAAATGTAATAAAAAAACTACTACATTCTATTGATCACAGCAATTGAAAAATTTAAAAGAGTCTAAATCATGTCTTATTATATTTATCACACACCAAACATATAGATGAAGATACATATTGACAGATAAATCTATGAAAGTTTTAAAAAAATTCTATAAAATCTTATGATATTAAATCACACTAAACAAATTGGTTATTGTCTATCTTCCCTTGAAAAATCCATGTTGCTGAGTAATAATATATTCCCTAATTTGTGGAGAAATATAGAATAAAAACTCAAAGACCTTACCAAAATTGCAAATAATAGATACTAGCCTATAACTTTCAATATCAGCGCTATCCCCCTTTTTGTAAACCGAGCATATCTTAGAGGTTTTCCATACTTCCGGTATTCTTTGTTGCTTTAGGTTTAAGCTAAAAACAATATGGGGTAGTTTTGTAAGCACAAATTTACTATCGTGGACAAGAAGAGCAGGAATCAAGTCAGGCCCAGTTGTATTTTTAGACGGTAAAACAAATATCCAGAGTATTAATAGTATTACTATAAGAGCAAGAAGAAGTGTATGATTTCTCGAAATAACACGCAAAAGAACTCAGAATATCTGAAGTGTTATCTAGTTGCTTATTTTCATAGGACACATTATTCGGTATAAAAAGTTCCCTTTTATTTTTTAAACATTTCTAGAATTCTCTAGGATTTCTTTTTATCTTTGACTGTGTTTTCCGTATATATAAACCGTAGCTATTTTTGATGTATTTTTTATTATCAAAATACCTAAGTAATTCCAAACAATCAGAGCTATTTATTTCTTGTGAAACTTGTCTTTCTTTTTAATATTTTTTAACTGGTTAAATTTTGGTGAGAATCTTATATGACAAAACAAAACAGCGGCCTAATAAAATGTTTCAAAAATCTAAAATTAAAGAATGGTATATTGGAGTAGAGTTTGAAAAAATTAAGATGAAGAATGTATCTCTCTTCAATCTAAGTTATTGTGGGATGTGACAACAAAACAGATAAATTATTATATATCAATTGTTATTTGCGCAGAATTTAGAGAATTATTATTCAAGAAAACGATTATTTTCGGCTTTGCAAACACAACTTAAACATTTTGCAAAAAAAATTAAAAATATATATTATATATTATGTAAAAAATATGTAATTTCCAATTTACCCTCTACTTAAGAACCAAATTGTTCTAATTGGAAAACTTTGACTTTTTCCTGACGGATAGCATACTCTCAGTATATATACATAAGCTCAAGTACTCAGAGCAGTACTAGAAGTAGGGGTAGTAGTAGTAAAGGAGCATAGATGCTAAGTACAATTCTCACGGTTATTAAATTGAAATGAGAGTAAATTTATTAATTTTCAATGTATTATAAAAAGAGCTACGCCACTGTAATAGAACTGTCGGTTAGTACCAAGCTCACAGACCGGCAATTGACAACAAGGAAAACATTCCTCAAGCATTAGTACAATGCGTAAATACACCACACACACAATACGATGAATACCCATTGTATTCTGTAGTATGTGTATTAAAGATTTTTTTGGGTGGTTAAGAGACGAACATTTGTAAATTTAGCATTTGTATTGCTCATTGATTAGTCAATTTCCAGGGGAAATGTAAGAGAATATATTAATTATAATGCATGTTTATTTGTCTTTTACTAAGTTAATGTTTTTAAAATGCTTGTTTTGGTTCCTATACATAGCGGTAAATATGTACGGATTACGATACAAAAGGCCTGAACAATTTTAAAATTACTCTCTAACTTAGCTGTGAGGACATCGCTGCCTCCATATTGCTCTTTTATTAGTGATCATGTTCAGTCTGCTAGAGTTTCTTAATTACTGTGAATGGAGAATGGTCTCCAGTGGTGAAGATTTTCTTCGATTTTGCATATAGGTAATTATTTTTTAATTTCAAAAATCTTGAAACTATTATTTTCTTTAAATCTTGATTTAGGCTCTAATTTTTATGAACTAACAATTTGGAGAAACTTTTTTATTAGGAGTGGTGTAAATATATATTGGAAAACACAATCAGAGTCGTTTTTCATAATTTTCCTTTTATTAAATTTATCAAAAACAGTAAAATTGGTAATAAGTATATCTACAGAAGCCTTAGATACACGGCAAGTCAGAGAGTAATATTAAAATTTGTTTTAAAATAACAATCTTATCATTTGTCAAACGGAAAGGATAAAATAAAAAATCAGGGGTTTACAAATTAAATTGTTCTCACCCTTAATGTAAAATGACTGGCATATATGGGACCAAGCGGCGGGAGAATCGTGGTTCGAATCAACGAACATGTAAAGATATTGGAAAAATAATAAATCAACTAACTCACACAACGAATATTTACCACCTCTCCCTTTACAAACCATATTATCGAATTACACTACCTTTTTGATCCACGACCCGTTACTCAGATTTTGTACGTTTGTAAGATACTTCGAACAATGAACTAGGCAGAATTAGCATCAGCCACCGACTATACCTTACTTGTTTCCACGTGATATTATATAGGTCGGAGATAGAAAGTTTACGGGCAAAACGGTTTTGCACTAAAAATTTTATCCCTGTTGCTTTTTTCATTGCTTTTTTATAATGAATTTTCTTACTCGCCTGTTATATGGTAATTTTTTACAATTTCTGTGAACACGACAACGTCAGATTATTATGGTGCTTGGGTGGAAATGGGTAGGTCCGCAATCTGATTCGTTAATCCAGCGGTTGCCATGGTAAAACGGTGGTTTCCATGGTGATGTAGACGCTGATTCATTGCGACGTTGCCGGTTCATTCCAAAAATGATGATAACTCATATTTACGTCCCTTTCCAATGGATAAATTAAAATGAAAATATAAAGTGAAAGTTTCTTGATAAAATAGTATAAAAACGTTTCATGTTTTTCTGTACTAACAATATTGCAACCCAGAAAGTAATACCCTTTTCACCCCGTGCTTTAGTTGGATACCTACAAATTTGGTTGTTGCTAATTCTGTCTAGTTCAATATTCGAAGGTTAGATAGGATTACAGTTGGACTTATTCGAAGCTTTTAAAATCAACAGAGCTATTAAATCTCCTGATATAATTAGTGAATGAGTAAACTAAATTTTACTGCCTAAGTTTCTTGAAATCTTCAAACTCCAAAAGAGGAGTGGAACTGCAAAATATGTACCTCCATAGTACAACTCTCACAAATATGTTTTCGAAATTTTTAGTACAACTCTCAAAATTTCTAAATTATTTTCTCTAAACTACTGCTCCTTTTACGTTATAGAAATATTTTTGATATAAGTAATTGTTTCTACTTGAAGATGTCGTCGGCTGTTGTGTTTTTGGATTTTATTCGTATTAGGCCGGTAAATATTTGTTATTGTTTTACATATTACTCATTTTCTGGTAAATATTAGTTGCTTTTAAATTTTGTCCTAATCAATCCTGTCATATAAGTATCTGATGATGGCGAGATAGCTGGCCGAAATGCAGTATACTTACATTTTAATAAATGGAACTTGCATGCATTGTGAAAAACGATTTTAATTGTCGTTTCCAATTTAATTTATAGATGGCAGTGTGCAGTGTCGTACTCAAGACTTTTAGATTGTTAGGTTTGGTATAACGAAATACTAGAATGCTGTATTTTTCTTAACATTCACTTCCTTTATCTAGATATATGGTGCATTGAAGGCAAATAGAAAATCCATTTGTTTATGTATAAATGAACAAAACGTTGTCTGCTTTATGAGCCACTATATTATTACTGTTTAAATGCATTTTGTTGGCCTTATTAATAAGTTAATTCCTTTTTTTAGTTGAGTTGTGTTTCTCATTTTTGATGGACAATTTTTTTATTTTGTATTCTCACATTATTAAATTGCTTTATTAGTTTCAAATTGGAGCCTATTGTAACATTTAGAATGTTACTGTTCTGTACTCTATATAAATAAGTTACTATCATTAATATTAATAGGATATTAAACCAACTACAGTATATTTTTTTTCTAAATCGCTTGTTGAAGAGAAAAAATCAAAGCTGCTCATAGCTTATGTAAAAACACTATAATCATTTATTTTCAGTGAAGTCACAAGTTATTTTCAAATGTTTATTTACATTATTTGAATATGCTGCAATAAATCCTATTCGGCTTCTTTCAATAAGTAATTTACGCACTTGTGGAATTGCCAATTACACATAGTCAGTTTATTTATATGCAGTTTAGTTCTATAATTGGACTCTTCTATAGCAGTGGACATAAATTTGTCGCTTACGTATACATTATAAAAATATAAACCGTATTTTATTCTATATTTCGATTTTCAGATTTTGCCCTCATCATAGCTGTAGTTATAATAAATAATAACTGTTTTTAATTACGTACATGTAAAATTAAATTACCATTTACATTGGCAACAAAAAGCATCACAGATTTATAGTAAACTTTAGATTACATTTTTGGTGTATGCAGCATAAGTTGGATTATGGATTGCATTTTGACTTTTGCCAAACTATTGCATTTTTGTTATTTTGTGTGTTCATTATTTACTAGGTTTATAGACTTTTGGACTCTGGCTCTGAGGCAAGAATCATAAACCACATAGGATAGTTACATCGGCGATTTATTTCCGTCAGTTTAGCGAGAGCGGGCGTTGCTGCAATGACGTCGCCTGGCCCGCTCGAAACAAGTTTCATGCGTTATTTCTATAGGATGATAATGTGATTTAGCCTTTTGATTTGAATTTTATATTAAACTAATAGAGCAACATTACCTTATGCATTTCGGTCAATAAGCAATGACCAGTTGCTCATCAAAATGTTTTAGAAATTTATATTTAAACATAAAAATAAATGATTAGGAAATAATTTAAACATTATGTCAAAACAAAAATATATTATTATAAGTGCCTTCTTAATTTATGAAACTTTGTTATATTATGTTCTTTTAAGACAGGATGCCTCAAATCGTTAAATAGAAATAAGTGTGTGTTTTACGACTCTAGGATTTGAGGGAACGTGAAAAACATTTCTGCTAAAAATATTTTGTGTTTCATTAGTATTCTCTCATTATTATAGATTTGTACGTACTAATTTATTTATCTATTTTCCACAGAGAGGATACCGGAGTGAAATTAAATTCTTGAATATGCAACTGCACATAAACACCTGACACCCGCAGTGCGACAGGTCAAGGGGTATCCGATAGAAGCTTCATTAGTCTGGCGAACGAGCCATATATTCAGCCAAATACAAAATTGGCGGTTGACCTTGAAAAAGCCGCCGTCACTTAGTAAAGAGACCGTTGTGTTTTTCGAAAAAAGTTAAAATAAATTGTATTTAAATGTTAAAACAATATCGTAAAATTTATAGATTTAGATTTTCAATAACGAAAAACAGAAAAAATTAAGATTGCAGAAATACCGACATACAAATAATATTAGTGAAAAAATAGCACACTTTTATTCGGGGCATTTTTACTCCCTTTGTAAAAAAGGAGTATTGTAATCCTGAGGAAATCACCCTCCAAGCATCCAAGCGGATCTTCACGTTTCAGGGTCCCTAGATGCCAAAAAACATGTTTTCTTAATTTGGTCGGTTTACGTGTCGGTCTGTCTGTTCGCGGCATAGCTAAAAAATGAAGGTTCATATAGGGACCTGGTAACATTTTGTTAAAAAATTCAATTAAAAATGAAATTTTGAGCAAGTACGAATTCATCATGATAAAATAAAATGGAGCTCTTAAGAAAACAGTGTAAAAACTACTTATTTAATTTATTTTAAATTATGTCCAAGTGTTGCATAGATAGAAATTGGTAAAATATCCGAAAAATGTACGAATATAATTTGGTGGAATAAAATAAACGTTTAAAAAGATTATTTCTGGTCGAATTGGGGAAAAAGATAACTGAAACTTTATTAAACACGAACAAACCTGAAATCAAAATTGTATCATACACCCAATGGTATGGACGGAGGAAAACTGGGGGCGACGCCACTAAGAGAATTAGTTTTAGAAGGAAACTGGGTGCAAAGTGCTAGGACACCATAATGCTGTAGGTATTATATTGCAATGCAGTATGTATTTAATTAGGTACTTTGCTTTTTAGTCTATCACATACCTTGAGTTTGGAAGAACATTTTACAAATACTGGTCAAAAATTTCAGTGATAATTATTTATTTAAAAAATAATTATAGGTACATATCAGATAAATATGATGTACAGGTGTCTTATATATATGAAAAGATAAATATGATTTACTTAATCCAATCGGCTTATTTCACGTAAATTATAGTTAGGAAAAAGTTTTTTTAAGCGGCTTCAGTTTGACACTCTTTAAGCTTTTCAAGAAAAACATAGATGGTGCCTAGAATAAAATGAAGAATTAAATTTGGCATGGAACGACTCGCAAGCATTAGTTGTTCGAATAACTAATGCACTATGTTCTGCCCGCACAAAAGTGGGAAACAAAGCATGTTCTATATATGTTCCTTATAAATAATCGCAATATTTTTGACAAGTTTGTATTGTGGTTTGTGTGACATAAAATCAAAGACAAAGCGATCTGACACTTCATTAGCACTTAAATAACTTAAATCAAATGTGGATGTGCAGAAATTAATCCAAGAAATCGAATTTTTCTATACCATGGCATACGGTAAAGTAATGCTTGATAATAAGCAACAAACTAAAGGAATATAATGTCCGTTTTGGAGTAGATGAATTGTCAAAAACTGAAACAGAACTTTGTGCAAATAAGAAAATGTTCCGTTCTTCTACCATACATCAGCACTGTTTAAAACACAAATGTTTGTTTCACATGTAAACACAATAATATTGTTTTCTGCATCGTTTACTGCCAAAAAAATTTCGCCTTTGCTTGTTCAATGCTTATCACAATATATATTTACAGCTTTGTGCACTCGTTCTATGATTTTGGGTAATATTCTCCGACGAGAGTTATAAATATTTTTTCTAATATAGTTAACATCCGCTGTTGTAAGCTATTTTGGTAAATTAGAAGCTAATGCTTTGCAAAGAATTTTAAACGGCCTCTCCGATATGTCTTCTTGAGCTTTCCTTTTACGTGAATTGGGGACGATTTTTCTTTTTAATCTTTGTTCATTTTTTCGTGATTATGAACTCCGTCGTTTTTTGAAAGTACGTTTTTTTGGGAACATTCCCAACACACTTCACCATTTTTCTACACTGTATCCTCGGAAAATGTAAAATTTTTCAAAACGAACAACCCATTTCCATGACCACTTTTTGTAAAAGATACAGACATTTTTATTAAGAAGTACTTTTAGCTTTCAGCTAAATATAAATGACAGCAATAGTGGAATCCTATCAACTAATTTCTAGTGAGATATTATTATTACTTTTTGGAATTGCCCATGAAATTTTTATACAAGATTTTACCCAAAGATCTAACGGTTAGATATGATCTAGCCATAAAATATACTCGTCCGCCCAATTTATGTATAGCAATAAAGTACTCTTTTCCATAAGTAGATAAGGGAGATGCTTTTGCTCCAGATTAACACCGCCGTGTGGTACAGGAGTGGCGTTTGTGTATTGAAGATGGCAGAAGGGCTATTCTACTGTCGGAAAATCTAAAAAAAAACCTTTCCAAATGCAACGATAAATCTCACAAGACTTGGATATCTTGTGAAAAGATAACATAAATATGATCTACATCGACCAATGATTTGTACCGGATGGTCAGTAAGATCAATTAGCGTTCAACGTAACCTAACTAATTATGTAACTATTTGAAATTAGTAAAAACATGACCTCCTACCATCCTAGACAGTCGCTTTGGAAAAAGTTAATTTATAGTATAAAAAACCGAATAATATCATAGGTTAATTAGGTAATTTATTATGGGCTTCTCGCGATCTGTTATTGAACCAAGCAGAATCGCACATAATTATAGCATATTCGACTGTAATCACCCGGTACGTATTGCTAATGAATTAATCGTTCAGATAGACTGATCGGAGAGCAGAACAGAACGTTTTGCAACAACTCGTCCGATATTGGCCTTCGATATCGCAATACTTCTGCATTGATTTATTAAAAGATCGCATAATTCCTTGACCCTCATTTAACGAGAGCCGAGTTCCCACAAAAAATCTAATAATGCGTTTACGATTTCTGAGAAATGCGAGTATACAAATATTGCAAATCCTGTTTCGAAACGCAAGAGTGCTTTGTCATCATCGATTGTTTTAGTTGTTCAAAGACAATAAGATGTTTTAGAAGGTGTTTTAGAATGAACGGGCTTCGGACTGTTTATCTGGTATTGCAGTTCTCGAATGAATTGGCTTAATTCTCTTTCTGTGTTTTGAATGTGTCTGCAATCAGTTATGTCGAAGAGCACTCAACCTGAACTTGCTGGAGCAACTAGAGTTTCATATGGCGATTAAAAAATTAATTAGACTAAATAGAAAATTATAAAAAAATGCAGATATATTTAATTTTAATAAAAAACTAATTAATAAACTGCTTCTCTACTAAATGACGACTTGGTTTTTAAGGTCAACTGCCATGTGGTATTTAGCTGAACTTCCGGCTCGTTCGCTAGACCATTGAGATTTCTGTCGAGGAACTATAACGACCTGTTACACTGAATATATCATGTCATTTATGGGTGCAGCAGCAGAATCAAAAATATAACTTCACTCCCTTGTCCTCTTAATACGTTGATTGCTTGTGTCTAAAAGAGATTTTAACCACTATGTTTCCAAGAAAAGGCCCAGTTGTAGGCATTTTGTTTTAAACACTCATTAAATCATTTGGCAGTGGCATATGTAGCTGGGGAGATTTGGGGGTTAAACCACCCAGAGCCAGTTTTACATAAACTAGAATGAAATAAGTAGCATAAAAAAAGCACCTTTTTTTATCGTTAATTTATATTTGTACAGGGTGTCTCATTATGGGTATTTTTGCGGGGTATCTCCGTCACTTTTATAGGTAGAAAGTTGAGGTTTTCGTGACAGTGTTCTACTTTTTCGTAAAACTAAAGATGCCGTTAACAAAATTTGCATAGCCCTTTTAGTTTTTAAGATATAGGGCTAAATTGAAAATGTTTCATTTTCAGGCACCCCTCGTAGAACTGAATTCCGCCTTCGGATTTAGTATACAGGGTGAGATCAAAAAGTTATCTCACCCACTTTATTTATTAAACGGGACACCCTGTATATTGATAGATTATACAATTTGCCTTTCTTTTTACTTTTTCAAAAATATGTAATAGTATGCACTTTTTCTCAGAAACCCGCAAATTAATGACAATTTTCTTAAATTAAGTGCATAATTTAATAGTAGGCTGTGGCTATTGTCTATGACAACAAATAAAAATAAATGTCAATATTTGTCTCTCTCATCTTCGAATAATGGCAGCGTATGAAAATTATGAAAACTATGATATGCTGGTATGTTTTATAAAGAGCAATGGAAATTCTGAAGAACGGAATTATATTTCCAAAGGTAAGTAAGCTATTATGGCTATGATAATCTGTATTATCATTATAAGTTTTTGCTATGATATCCAGAAAGAAGGCAGCCGTTTTTTGAGATATTTGCTCGTTTAAAAGCAAATTCTTCATTAGCAATATGTAACTTTCAATTGTTTATTATTGTTATTCATGGCCTACTATTAAATTATGCATTTAATTTCAGAAAATTGTCATTTATTTGGGTGCTTCTGAGGAAAAGTGCATACTATTAAACATTTTTGAAAAGGTAAAAAAGACAAATTTTATAGTCAATAAATACACAGGGTGTTCCATTTAAAAAAATAAAGTAGAATCCGATAAGTTTTTGACCGGACCCTGTATACTAAATCCGATAAATGAATTGAGTTTCACTTGAAAAGTTATATTAGAAACGGTTTTCGCATTTTCGATAATCTGCTAGTTGAGTTACGAGGGGTGTGCTTCAATTTAGCCCTCTATCTTAAAAACTAAAAGGGCTATGATAATTTTGTTATTGGGACGCCCTGCACATCCAATTATCGTAAAAAACAGAAAGCGAGGACACCCCAGATGCAATTTCTATATACGCTACTGCGGAATGATAGTTTCTTTAACCTAGGGCTCCTGTCAGTTAAACGTATAATACAAGACGTCCGGCCATATTTTGACCCTACATATCTCGGAAATGAAAAAAGCTATGGAGGTTTACTGAATGTTTTTATTTTACTGAACGTAAGATAACTGGAAGTACAAAATGATCGTTTTTCAGGTATAGGGAAAGTTTGTTATTTTAAATAGAACACCGTGTATATGTTTGGATATATTTAGAGCATGTTCCTTCCTTTTCTCAAAAATATAGTACTTGATACAGTTATTTTTAAAAATAGCCGATTATTAACTAGCTATGAAAATTTAACACAGAAAACTTTGTATTTGATATTCCCAGTTGTCAAAACAAAATGACGTATGTTTGAAATAAAACTTTCAGTAAAATAAAAATATTCAGTATAAACTGCACCTCCATAGTTTTTTAATTTCCGTATTTAAGGTCAAAGTATTGCTTTAAACTTTTTCCAAAAAAAAACCTAAGTTATTAAAATTGATATAAGTAAAAGTGAAAAAGCTTTAAAGCTCATAGAGGTATTAAAACCCTTTAAATTGGTAACCAAACGGTTTCCTTTATGGGATCAAATTTATTTGATTTACCTCAGTATATCCGATCTGACCATTACCGCTTTAATTTTGATTTATACTCACACAGTCATAAAATAATTAAAAGATATCATCTGGGGAAATTTAAGAGTTTTATTCGTTGTCGAGTTAAAAAAATTGTAAGCGGCTTCTTATTAAGTAAAATAATTGACGCTGCGACAGGGCTAAATTGGAAAGAGCTGTTATGTAAACACAATTAAATGTGTATATGGTATAGCTGGTAACGAGAAGATAATTTTTAAGCTCTGACAGATTTTAATTGTTTGTGATATATGAAGTATGTACTTTCTATAAACAGGCTTTTAAGGCGATTTATTAACACACATTATAGACACTAACTTTAACCGATTAAGTCTTAAACTCATGCATAGGTAAAGCATGTTAAGTTAGTTATAATATTTAGTTTCGAAAAAATTCAGCAATACCAATTTTAAGAATATATTTATTTTCAAGATGTCTGATGAGAATGAAATAAATAAATACTGAACATACTAGTATTTTCGAAACTTGAAATTCTTCGCTTCACGTTTAGAAATTGTACAATTTTTTATTTAACTGATGTTTGATTGTTTATTTTACTTATTGTTTAAGAGATTATAGGAGTAAATTTAAATTTTCAATTCTAATCACATCTTATCTGTAGTGTGTTAAGACGATGTGTGTAACAGTGAAAAACGCTTAGTAGTTTAGTAAAAAAGCCGTTGTGTTTTTTGAAAAGTTTAAATAAAATTTACTAAATTTTCTAACAGGATAGATAAGATATAAAAAAATTAAATACTGAGTATATCTTATAGGAAAAACAATGTATTTTAACTCCACTAATTTTTTTTTCACTCAATTTATAACACGTTAAGAGTCGACGCGTTTTAGAGTTACTTTGAGATCCTCTCATTTTAAAAAATGCGGCAAAGGACACACACAATTTTTTTTCATAAAAATAATAAGTAACACTACTATATGCAAAGGATTAATGATGCCACTTTAGTATTTATTTATTTATTCATACAAATACTATAAAAAAAGCAACTTCTGTTAAAATTTACAAAATAAAATTAAACCTAAGATAATACCAAAATGATAAAAAGAAAACTAGCCTATAGAAAGATCAATGTTTTTTTTTTTCCCAAGTTATTTCTCTCTTAGTCGTATTAAATAGGTCCGAGTTTTTTATATAAAAGTATTAAACTAACTTTTGGAACGTGGAAAGTAGTGTTATTAAGTTGTAAACAATGTTATATTACTAATAAACGTTTAATAATAAATTAAAAAGCATGATACTTTGAGCGTTTTTTAAATTTTTTAATTTTAAGGTTTATTTTATTAATAAAAAACTGGTATTTTACACTTTTTATTGAAATAACTTAATTTTATGTGACATTTTTAACAAATGTTTTATTAAATTTAAGAGGGCAGAGGGTTTATGTAGTTAAAAACTCCATGGTACCATATTTCCTTGTATTATTCTGTAGGTTTATAGTAACCTTCTTTCTTTTTATCAAAAAACGGTTTCGGCATTTTTAACCAAGGATCCCAACAACAATATCAAATTTTAATAAAATTAATGAGTATCTTCACAACACATCTTCAGTATACCTTTTTAATAAAATTAAAATTTGCAAATAAATTTCATTTTTCCGTTACAATGTGGTTATGTAAGTAATAATGTTTTATATATTTTGTGCTAAATATTTCTTACTACATTTTTAGGAAAATTGGGATAATTTAACAAAAAGAAATATCAGTTAATTTAATCAATATAATAAGAGAAAGGAAAAATATTGTATACAAATTTAAGAAATGAGAAAAATTAATTAAACGCACAAACTGTTTTTTTTTCAGTTTACCCCTACATCACCCTGATATACCTGAAACATTTTGTACTGAAGAAAACCTGACTATTCCACATAATTAGTGAGATAATTTATTAATATTGAGAAAAATAGAGACCCCAAGTTATTGCCCTGTAGCTCTTCATATGGTGCTGGAAAAAACTTACCAACATTCACAACTTTTATCTATAGTATGATTTATTAAATGAGTATGAGTTATTAGTCTTTTCAGCAATATCTAGAGATCCACCAGGTCAAAAGCCTTGGAGCAATCGGTATATACTATATCAAACTGACTTGCCACTGAGAAAGCCGTGGTGTTTTTAAGGAACTTTATATTTAACATTCTTCATAAAGCAAAAAAATGTTTGCTAAGGAATTTAATACAGAAATTGGTCTGTGGTTGGAATATTATCGTCGCCTGTTCTGGGCTTTTTTAAGAAAAGGCTTAAGTATTGTCTGTAGTATTTTAAATACGTAAATTTTGCGTACCAGACAAATAAATACAAAGTATCAGTCTATTACAAGACACCCCAATACGAAGAAGATTTTCAGATTTATCCGTTTAGTCGTATCTCTCAAATTTAATTCCGATATAGCAAGAAATCGACGATTAAATAAATTGGATTGATATAGGTGCTTTATTTGAACTATTGGGCCGCCGATATTGCCATGGTTTTTGAATGGCAAGGTACTGAAATAGGAATTCTAGTCCGATATTTAATAATGCCAATTTTAATTTTATTTTATAAGATCTTGAAATATCAGTTAATTTAATCAATATAATAAGAGAAAGGAAAAATATTGTGTACAATTTTAAGAAATGAGAAAAATTAATTAAACGCACAAACTGTTTTTTTTTTCAGTTTACCCCTACATCACCCTGATATACTTGAAACATTTTGTACTGAAGAAAATCTGACTATTCCACATAATTAGTGAGATAATTTATTAATATTGAGAAAAGTAGAGACCCCAAGTTACTGCCCTGTAGCTCCCCATATGGTGCTGGAAAAAACTTACCAACATTCACAACTTTTATCTACAGTATGATTTATTAAATGAATATGAGTTATTAGTCTTTTCAGCAATATCTAGAGATCCACCAGGTCAAAAGCCTTGAAGCAATCGGTATATACTATATCAAATTGACTTGCCACTGAGAAAGCCGTGGTGTTTTTAAAGAACTTTATATTTAACGTTCGTCATAAGGTCACCAGAAAAAGCAAAAAAATGTTTGCTAAGGAATTTAATACAGAAATTGGTCTGTGGTTGGAATATTATCGTCGCCTGTTCTGGGCTTTTTTAAGAAAAGGCTTAAGTATTGTCTGTAGTATTTTAAATACGTAAATTTTGCGTACCAGACAAATAAAGACAAAGTATCAGTCTATTACAAGACACCCCAATACGAAGAAGATTTTCAGATTTATCCGTTTAGTCGTATCTCTCAAATTTAATTCCGATATAGCAACAAATCGACGATTAAATATATTGGATTGATATAGGTGCTTTATTTGAACTATTGCGCCGCCGATATTGCCATGGTTTTTGAATGGCAAGGTACTGAAATAGGAATTCTAGTCCTATATTTAATAATGCCAATTTTAATTTTATTTTATAAGATCTTGAAAATGACCAACTTTCTTCTTAGCAATAATAAAGCCTATTTTCAAATTCCCATTCTAACGTTTTGGAGTGTTTCAGGCGTTACACTAAGCCAAATATGAGTAATTTTTTGTTGTAAGTGTGGTAAATTATCACACTGGCTCTTTTAAGCAATCTAAAGAAAGAAATCAAGCGGAGCAAGGTTCGGTGATCTGGCCATTAAACAGTTCCACGACCTCCAATCCAACTCCTAGAAAATTTATTATAAATGTACTCTGGGTCATAGTCAACACCGTCGTCCAAATGGACCAATTGCCTTATTTGACAATATAACAGCCCATCCGTTAAGTTTCTGAGGATACTGTATATAAGCCTCTTCAAGCCAGTGACGTTTTTCATCACCCCAGTAAGGACATTTATATCTAAATATCTATCTGACTGTACCGTTCAGAAAAAAAGTTCATCACCAAAACATGATAGTGTAGTAGTAATTTGGTTGCGTTTCAATTAAATGTAACATTTCTTCACAAAACTGTAATCTGGCCATCTGCGTCAACTTCATTATGTTCTTGTACAAGTTGAACTTTGTAGTGGTGAAACTTATATTTTTTATACTTTCGTGAATTGCTTATTTACCCACTACCAGATTAGCAGCTTCTACTCGAAGTGATGGTTCCCGTTAAACCGAAAATGTCCCTAGAACTCTAATTTCAAAATCTTCAGATTTAACAGAAGGACAACCAGATCGGGGAGCATCTTTAATGCTAAAAATTGTAACGAACTGGGAAGTAACACTTCTCATGTAAACTAGTCTATATGGAAAAGCTTCAATGTCTTCATGCGAACCATCATGAAATGAATGAAAATGAAAAGAATTAAGTAGGTATAGTATAGGCAAAAGGCTTAAGCGTTAAAACATACTGAACTACATAAACTAACTTGACATGTTGGTGAATTCCTTCCAAAATCTTTTTTTTTTAATAACAGTGGCACTAGACGTCGCAATGTTACTTACTTTTTTTTTATTCTTTTCCTATTCGGAAATGGGTCGGTGTGAAGACATCCGGTTTGTCCAGAAATTGTTGTTTTTTAAAGGATTTTAAAATATAGTAAAATTCGTTACACGATTGCAACTGCCAAATTTGAAACTGTTTAGCTTTATCAGTATTCGAAATATTAGGCTATACTAAGACTTTTTGGAAACCATGTATACTTCGTAGCGTTAGTGTCTTAAACCGTTTTGTTTGGGGATATTTTCAAAATTTAGGAAAGGGAACGGAATAGAGAATCAGAGAAAACTTATTCAGTCCACGCCGGAAAACCCCTTGTACATCTTTGACCTGAATCCTGGCTAGGGATGGGTATTTTATAAATATATCGATAATTATCTACGAGTTAGCGACATATTGAATAACAATGTGTAAATAAAAAATATCGATATGGATAGTTATCGATAAATTCCGATAGTTATCCAACAATGCCGATAGGTATCCGATAATATCGATAGGCAATTGATAACATCGATAGTTATAGATTAAATGAGATTTATAAAAGTGGTTTGTTTTTCGATATATTTGGCTCCCAAACCGCTTTTGTTGGAAATATAGACAGTTGGTAATGAACTATCTATAACTTAAATTTATCGACTAATGTTCACCTATCGATAGGTCCATAGATCCATTATCGCCCATCCCTAATCTTGGCCACCTTTTACATGGATCTTCATAAGGATCGTACTATGTTCGTTATCGAATTAAATTCGGGATTGAATTCTTACTGTGTGTTGACTATTTTTGGCCTAAAATGCCTACCCTAAATGGTAACTTGACGAGCTCAAAATTGACTTACTCCCATTAAAACCTTTAATGGCTATATTTGGTTGATCATATAGCCAAATAATAACGAATACGCTTTCACTTTAAATCGAAATAATTCTTTTTAAGTCTGCGCAATTTTTCATAGCATAATTAAGCAGGAGCATGCAATGTAATGAGATACGCGCATTTAATAACATAATTACCCGAGGTTGTGCATGTTTAAAAGGTAATGATAGAGCTGTAAAGAGACCTTAAGTCGGTATAGCCACGGGGGTTTATCAAAATTATTGGGCGAAGCCGCCCGAATTTCTCTGCACACCGACATTTTGACATATTGTTTTTGTTTGTTGTATATTATTTTAATATACACATTTGCTTTTAAATCAAACAGTGATTAATGATAAATTTATACTTCTTAATGGTGTGAACAAAGCATTTGAGGTGCTTGGCTTTTTGTAAAATTAAGACGTTAATGAACGCTGTTTGACAGGGTGGGCTATTCCCGTCCTGTAATAGGTGCTGAGGGTGCCTTCAGTGAGGCAGAAAAAGTTTATTGAAGCAAAATTTTAAACAATCCAGTTTAGGGAGAGGGCATTGCTTTTGCTGGTAACAGATTTCATGATCGGGACACTCTGGTTATAAAGATAGAAACAAGGTCTAGGTCTTTGCCTTTGGGCAATTAATAAGTGCATGTGGGACGATGCTCGAGCCTTGCTGGCACGAATGGATAAGTAAAGTATAATAAATGGTAATTTGTGAGACCATCACCCCCGATAATATCTGTAAGTGTGACAAGCTTCCTTATGATTTTTGGTACCAGTTAGGTGGATAGCTAGCTCAAGCTAGATTGAAGGAGTTGCTGCTTAAGGCTGGATCTGATTTGCATTATGTAAGTAGGAAAAAAAACATCTTGTAACTCGAAAAAGGAACCCCAATTTCTTAATAACTGCCATAGCAAGTGATCCTGCTAGCGAAGTTCCTACTAAGAAAGGGAACGAACTAGGCTAAAGGAATCTCTGGCTTCAAGAATTTGAGAGATATTTTTTGACATAGTTAACGTGATTGTGCCTTAAAAAATAAAGAAGATTCCTTGCTTTCTATTCTTCAATTTTATGGTGGTTTATATGCTTTCTCTATTTTTTCTTAATAATTCATAATTAAATTCAAAACTAATACAAGATATCTTGTTTGGTACAAATAAAATAGATAATTATTATCGGTTTTAAGAATATTTTATCTTAAATTCTGCTATCATCGTAATATTATGAAATTTTTTATGAATTCTGTAGTATAAACATAAATATATTATAAAAAATATAATAATGATAATAATAATAATACCACAATTAACCACACTCATATCAAATCAGACTCAAGCTCAGCTCAAGACGGAATTTAAAACCAGACTCATAAAACTACTAAAAACAAAACTAAACTCCAGAAATCTAACGAAAGCTATTAACACCTTCGCCATACTTATTCTTACGTATTCGTTTGGTATCATTAAATGGTCACACACAGACTTAGAAAACATTCACATTCTAATACGCTCTGAATTCACTAAACACTGGAAGTTAAATCCCAAGGCATGCAAAGAAAGACTCACCATCAAAAGAAAAGAAGGAGGGAGAGGAATTATAGATACAAAATTCTTCCACAACAAACAAACTAACCTCCACAAGGCAATAGTGAAGGCAGACAAGAATTATACACCGCTCAACTTGTCTGAAACGAGCCTCGCAGCAGACGTACACAGTCACATTCAATCAAGACTAGAAAAGATGAACACCTGGTCTGAAAAATCACTCCACGAAAGACACAGATACCACATAAAGCAAGACTACATACATAAAAAGCTTTCATATACGTGGTTACAAGAAGGTCAGCAGTAATCCGAAACAGAAGGCTTTCTGCTCAGTCATAGCAACCAGAAACTACCGAAAGCACATCATCAATGACACAACCATTGAAGACGAGAGGTGTAGCAGATGTCACCAGCAGAGAGAAACGATCGATCACATAACGAGTGGATGTAGAATAATGGCCGGAACTGAATACACCGCGAGACACAACTCAGCAGCGAAGGTCGTTCATCAAGCATTAGCCACAACATACAAACTAACGGAGAACGCAGATTCTTACTACCGTTATACACCAACATCCATGCTTGAAAACGAAGACTACAAGGTCTACTGGGATAGATATCACCTTTCAATCCAAAAAAGAAAAAATCACTTATTTTATTGACAAGGCTGTCCCCAAAGACGAGAACATCCAAGCGAAATACAGTGAGAAGATCGCCAAATACTCCGACTTGGCAATGGAATATCAGTAACAGGCCTCACCCCAACAACGCTTAAACCGCATTTGGCTCAATTAAGACTTAATACAGACATTCATAGAAACATCAAGAAATCGGTCATTTTGAAAACATGTAGGAGTCGTTCTTACTTAATACACAATAGTTGTTTTTTTTCTCGTTTCCTTTTTTTTTGTTTTTTTTTGTACTGACTTGGTATAATCCCGTCACTATAAAATACTACAGGACTACTATGAGACAACAAGGTGAATAATAAAAATAATAACAATAATAGTAAAAGGTATTGGATTTAATGCATTTTTCAAGAAATGAAAGATTCTAGGTGGTGTTTATGTAGGAGCTAATAAATTTAAATTAAGAATCAAAGTACTTATGAGTTAACTAGTTATGATTACATAATAATTTGAAGTTAAATTTTCCATTTTTAGGAAATTAAAACCGTAACTACGCTCTCGTTAATGTCTGAACACGAAATTGTGTGTTTTTTGACTTCCGCATACGGCGAAGACACAAAATATGTGATAGACTGATAGAACTCGTTTTATCACAACCAAAAAGAAGACCTAATCTAAGCTAACCGGAAAAGCAGTCTGATCGTTATAAAACACTATTACATACAAAATTAGCACAATATAACTCGTGTACAGAAATTCACGAAAGCGAAGTTATCTTTGAGATGGAGTCCAAACAATCTCTTAATCTGGTAATTAAAATTTATATTTAGGGAGGAAAATATATGTCATATAATCGAACCCTTTCGCCAACGCGAGCAAAAAAGAATCTTTGGTGGGGAAAATACACCCCCTCCTGTTAAGCAAACTTAAATCCAAATTAATTTTATCATGTTTTTTGAGTAACTCGGATAAATAGGTAAGAAGATTCTCACGGATTACTAAATATTTTTTGTATCTCTTATGTTCCGATTCCTGGTTACAATACGTTTTTATCGTGTGAAATGTATTCAATTTTTCTATTATCAACAGCAACATTCCAAACCCAGACTTAGTTCACCTTTTTCAATAATCAGCCTAGCCACATTCAGTATTCAAGAAAAGCAACATAAATAAATGCATTAAAACCGTAATGCAAACTAAACGCAAAAGGCTGGCTAAAAGCCGTACATGAATTTTGCATAAATAAATAAACGAATCGTAAAAATGGGAAGTGAAACGCACGTTACGTCACCGGCATCGGGCACGCACAATACAAACACGTTCGATAATTAGATTAAAGTGATTAAAATAACAAATACTGTGACCTTTGTTGCGCGAAAGATATTCACAAGAAGTGTAATTTTAATTGTTTGGCTGCTCCAGAACTGTCATATTAAGATTCGGACAATCTAATTTAAATTCATTAATCTTTCTTTGCTTTGGCGGCGCTTTTATGAGGCTTATAAATGCCCACCTTATTGTATTAGGCTTTGGGCTGTTGAATTTCAGATGTACATCTACATACATGCTGTTGTTACAATGTAATGTGTGTGTATAAAATGATGCAACATGTATTATTTAATATTTATATAAAGACTTATTATACTATGTATTCAAGGGAATTTATTCCTGTTAAATGGGGAATTAAATTTAATAACAGCTATTTGGTATAACCTGTTATTGATATATGCAACGAGATCGAGTCTCTTGGAATAATTCTTAATCAACAACCCAAGAAACAATTTAGTTTTTATGAAGTTCTTCAGGATATTGACAAAACAAAATTGATTTTTCAGGAGTTTGTTAAGTATATCGTAAAGCTAAAAAGGCCCTGATGTCTTAAGAAAGCTTTTAAATGCACTTTTTAAATAAGTCATAAATCCAATGAACTTTAATCTTAAGTACTTTTGCAGGATATTCCTTACTCATGTGGATCACTTCTAATAATCCCCTCTAAATAGGATAATATCGCATCTCATCAAAGTTCCTGATCAACATCGTAAAAGCAAAACTAGTAGAACAAATTGAACCCAAATCTAAACAACGAATGCTATAAATAGAAGCCGACTTTGCCGAAAGTCTTCGAGTAGTTGGATTAACAAATGCGGTACAGTGCAGCGTTGCTATATTATTAATCTTAAGGGTGATTTACCAATTCACCTTCGATATACGTTATAGTGCAGGCGGCACGCCAAAATATACTGCACTTTATGATACAAGCAAAAGGCTTAACACAGGTGTTGTATAAACCTAATAGAATAATTTGACCCGTAGTTCCTAAAATTTCCTCCCTTAGGATTCGGATTTTGAAGGGGAGGGGGTAGATTTCAAAAGTAAAATTTCAAAATGCCTAAATAAACTTAGAAAGGCGTGTTTGGACTTGTTACCTTACTATTATAACTTCATAAAGGCATTTGTCAAGGTGAAAGTTCGTGAACAACTATCGGAAGTCGGGGTGAGCCGCCATTTTATAAAATGGGTGTTGAAAATACAACACTTCTTGACAATTTTGAATGTTCATGTGTTGGGTATCATTTTAGAGGTTTTTGAGGTCGCTGAACACGTCTGTAACATCAAAAATACGATTTAACACATCTTATAGATGTACGTTCAAAACTAATGTCCCTAAATCTCTGTTTAAGCTAATGATGGTATTAAGAATTCGACTGTATTGTCAATTGAAACATATATTCATATTTTTTTTACTACCCTCGGTATATTCAAATAGTAATTTTTTATTTGAGGAGAAAATTTACACTTTCTCCACATCAGTTTCTGCCTCTGGTCCACTGTACTTGCAGCTGAAAATAGAAAAAAACTGTAAAATGATGCGTTAAGCGTTACTCATTAATTCACATTATTTTCGAAGAATATTGATCATATTTACAAACCTCTGGTTAGAACATTCGCCTTTGCAATTTTTGCATGCTAAGGTGCAGGGTAGCTGGTACCGGCGACAACTACATCTTTGTGTCTCGCGGCCCTTAGTGCAGCTACACTTGTCCAAGGCCCTACATGCAGACCAGATCTTGGAAGAAGTGTCCAGAGAGGTTTCCATTCATCCTTCTCCTTGGTCCAGCCCCACATTGCTGGTGAAGGAGGACAATCTAATCTCTCCTCAGTAGATCTGCCCCAGATGTGTCCTGCCTGTATGCAGAGCGCTTGGTGTGTTGAATAAGTGCACCTCGTGTTGGAGGAATTCCGGTGTGCTTATTCTGCGTTGCAAATAAATGCTTCCGCGCCTGATCCACACCATCACAAGTCCCATCCCGTACACCGTACAACGCAACTATGTTTTTTTCCAGAGCTTGCATGAGGTCTTCGTCTGGTTCGTTTGCCAATGGCCAGGCAAGCCTGCCGAATGCAACCGTGGCTGTTTCGTCCTGCCATGCAGTCCACGCTGAACGCTTTCCTTTGCCTGCAAAGAAAGACACCGTATCGCAACCAGTAAATGCATGAAAACCTCTCAAGGCGACTGATTTTGTTTCTCCTAGACCTTCTGCAATGGCATGGATACTGATGTATCGACGATGAAGCCCAGATCCAAAGAGAATAAACAATTCCCTAAGTCCCTTCTCTTTCATTTCGAAGAAGAAGAAACTGCCAGGACTAGGACATCAGTGTCACTGCTCCGAATCACCACACGTTTAGCACCGTGCACCACCATGTCCTTGGTATGAAGAATAAGGCGGCCATCTGCTTCCTCCATGTGGGTACATGAAACATAGTGTAGACTGCTGGGACAAAGATTTGAAGATAATAATTTGTCGCTTACATTTGTCACAATGTAAATATCATCAAAACTGTTCAGGAGAGCTTGGTCTAGGTAACGAAATAATTCCACTTTGTTCATGTCATTACGGAGGTAATCTTCCCAATTACTCGGCAAGGTACCTAGAAAAAAGTTGCTTTACATATTATAAGGAAAAAAGCTGATGTTAACCTTACCTTTGGTTGGGAGATCCTGACGACGAACACCAGAACCTCTGCTGTCGCGCACAGCGCTTTTAAGGCTTGTTTTCGAATACATGTCCCATGCAATGTCAACACGCTTCGCTCCTACATGTTTGGCAAAATTTTTAATGTGGTGCTGCAGCTGCTCGACATAGTCCTTAAAACTCTTCATGCCAGAACGTGGCTTAACAGTGTGGACCAGAACAGCACCATCGAATACCAATCCGTCACAAACATCTGGAGCTGTTGTTTGAGGAGCTAGTTCATCAAGGAGTTGCACAAGTTGGGCTTTGTCTCCACTTCTCATACTTCCGTTTTGCGACAGTGATGGAGGGCACATCTGGTTTTCATGAGCAAAAAAACTGTTTAGATTTAGATCTCGAGCAGTGCTGACTATGAACATCCTGGAGAAAAGCTGCACATCAGATTTCAGAGCTTTGACAACCGAGTTGTTTTGAGCGGTTTTTTTCTTGGCCGCAAAAATTTTAGTTTGGCACTTTTTAATTGGATCTTGTATGGGTTTTGATTTATTTACAAGTCTTTCCGTCACAAAATCGCTGTACCGAGAAAAGCCTTTCTCTTCTCCTGCATACAGAGCACAAACACCCTCTTCGTGAATAACTACCCGCGTATCCAAGACTATGAGTTCCTTTCCTGCTACACTAAATGGATTTTCACACTCCAAGAAACTGTCTCTAAGCGCTGCGCACTTTCCAAAGAACTTTTCCTGGTAGGATTTTGTCTGCTCATGATGACTGTTCTTGATTTCGGCACCTGTGTCGCTATGAGATTCAAAATCTTCTAGGAGCCTGCTCACTTCAGGCCCGCCAATAGTCCATCGCCTTAGAGCTGATGGATCTTGTGTTAATCCTATTGCGCCACCGCTACCCTTCACAACGGCGTTATGCTGTTCGTGCGCATGATCTATTCCCAATGCTGAAAATGGCCTGGTCGTTTTACACCACTTCAACATACATCTATTGCTCGTACGGTACGATTACAAAAAGAACTTACCTTATATAAATGAACTAAAACTGAACACGTTGATTTCAATCTTAAAAAACGCGTAGAAAATAACCGACAACACGTAATTAAATAGAGCAACGACCTTACTTCGGCCGCAGAAACTCCAGACTGTCGGACCACAGTACCACACCACGGCCACGGACCACTAGCGTCTAAAGATCGATGTTGCTAGTTCTTTTTACATTTCGTTACAGTTGCGAAAGGTTGGAAAAGAACAATGCAAACTTTTGCAAACAATGCAGATTTTTGCGAATATTAGGACTATAAGAACTTAAATTAGGTGTGATATACAGTTTTGCAGCTACCCGATTTTCCTGCAATATCAGTCGTAGATAACATTTCTTATATAATAACGGCCGTAGGGTGCGTTTAATCGTATTTCTGAGATTACAGACGTGTTCAGCGACCTTAAAAACCTGTCAAATGATACCCAACACATGAACATTCGGGGTTGACAAAAAGTGTTATATTTTCAGAGCCACTTTTAAATATGGCGGCATAGCTGGATTTTTGGTTCATGTACGCGAAATATGAAGTTTTCATTACCTTGACGAGGTCAAAATAATGCTGTGGCAACTCTAAAAATGCATTATTGGGCTTATTTACGTATTTTAATATTTTATTCGTAAATTCATCCCCTCCCCCTCAAAATCGGAATCCTAAGGGATAAAATTTTAAGAACTACGGGTAAAATCATTCTATTTGGTCCCTAGAACACCTGTGCAAAGCGGCTTGCTTGTATCATAAAGTGCAGTATAATCTTGAGAATAGCCTTGTACCGCTAGGACTATTAAGGACAAATAGATATTCAAGTCAGGTTTTGTGTGCCGTAATAAAATTTGTATTAAATAAATTAACAATATAAATTTTATATTTATTTTAAAAAAATGTACTTTTGAAGGAACTTTTTAACCAAACATGAAACGTTTTTACCTCACATAAGGTTTTTCACCTACGTAGGTGACAACTCGACATCAGCGCGGCTTCATTCTACTTTAGTAAAGTCTCCATAAAAATATATTTATAAAATCCAGTAGCATACACCTACAGAGGTATATGCATTAACAAAGTGATTAAGTTTCTACAGTTACATCAATTCTCTTATATTCATAAAATTTAATAAAATTCAGAAAACCTGATCATACTTGTAATCACACCTACTATAAAAAATGTATAAGATACTATTTTAACGAAGCAATCCGTTATGGAATAACAATTTTTTTGACCTTGTGCATCAAGAATAAAATAAAGATAGCTGATTCTCCATAAAACTACGTTATTTTGCATAATTGTTAAATACAGTCCTGGTAAGAATATTATATAATGTAGTGAGTAATTTGATTTTTAGTCGTAAGATACCTAAAGTATTTATCTCGCATTAATTTTATTATTATTATGTCCGTTACTTTTTTGGTTTTGCAGTTTACAGCTTATTCTTCATAGAGAAAAGTCAATGCCAAGCCTTTTAAACGGTTATTTACGATCTTTTTTTTTTTATTGAATAAGCGGAATTTCTTCTTTGCGATTTTTTGTGTTGTTAGGCCTGAACACGAATGTTTGAGCCCTAAGTATAGGGTAGCCAGCTATATTGACCCATTTTGGACTTAAATAGCTCTGAGAAGAAAAAAATTATCGAAATGCGGCGCTTAACTGAATATTTTCAATTTGTCAAAAGATTCGTTTGAAGCATATGTCATTTTATTTTTACAACCGGAAGTACCATAAACAAAATGGCTGACTTTCAAGTATAGGGCAACTTTGTTATTTTCTGTATTTTTCGTCAAAATCATAAAGCTTAGTCCTCTTAGTCCTTTCCCTTTTCAAAAATATAATACAAGCTATAGTTTCGTTGCAGAACGGTTTATTAAGCTCCGAAAAAGATACTGCATGTCTATATGAATCTTACGATTTTCTTTTTTTTGATAAGTCGCCTATGGAAACAAAACCATATTGTTCAAACGTCGATCGCTTTTGATATTCTTTTGAAGTAGAAGTGAAAAATGTCTCCTTTGAGTGAAATGGCAAAGTGTATGATGTTTGCAGAAACTCAATAAAACAAAGGTAACTCAAAGAAGATTTAGAAATATGTTACATTTATAAATAAAACTCCACCGACAAAAAACGCAATTAAAACCTGGTATAGAACATTTTGGAATACGGGATCTTTAACACATAAGAAAAGAAATAATTTACTAAACACGACGTTACCAGTTATGGAGGTAACCCAATTAGTTCTAAGCTTATCAACAAGAATCACAGGTTTAACAAAAATTCCTCGGTCCACAGTGCTAACCATTATGACAAATATAATCTAACTTAAGCCATATAAGATACAAATTTTGCAAGAAATTAAAGAAATTGATTTTCCGAAAAGAGTGGAACTGTGCCAGATTTTACAAAATTTAATAAGAACAAACAGACATTTTCCCGAAAGGCTAATAATGTCGGATGAGGTTATTTTTCATATAAATGGAAAAGTTAATAAACATAATTGGAAAATATGGGCAGGAGACAATCCCAGGCAATTTCATGAGCACGTCAGAGATTCGCCGAAAGTTACAGTGGTGTGTCCAGGGAGAAAATTATGGCCCATTTTTTTTTGAAAATCCAATTGTAAATTGTCATGCATATGTCGATATGATGGAAATTTTTTTTATCCGCAATTTCGCCAGAAAAATATTCTGAATTCAATGTACTTTCAGCAAGATGGAGCTACACCGCACTACGCGTTAATTAAACCAGATATTTACCAAATAACGTCTTTGAAAATAGGTGGATTGGAAGATGAGGTCCTATTCCATGGGCTCCTCGTTCACCGGACCTAAACAAATATTCGCAACGTAATAGAACATATTCCCGAAGAATATTTAGTCTATAGTTTTAAAATGCTTGCTACTAAGGTTAGTAGTAAGCATTTTTAGGTAAATAGATATATTGAAGTCGGATGAAGACACTTCTAACATTTTGCAGTAGTAATTTTTTTTCACTTTAATATTAATGTTAATGGTTGGTAAAATTCTTATAGACATGCAGTATCTTTTTCGAAGCTTAATAAATCCACTATTCTGCAACGTAACTATAGCTTATATATATTTTTGAAAAGGGGAAGGACTAATCTTTTTGATTTTAAAGAGATATACAGGGTGTTCTATTTAAAATAACAAAGTTGCCCTATACCTGAAAGTCAGCTATTGTTTTCGGTACTTCCGGTTGTAAAAATAAAATGACATATGCTTCAAATAAAACTTTCGGCAAATTAAAAATATTCAGCGAAATCCGCACCTCGATATTTTTCTTTGTTTCGAAGCTATTTAAGGCCAAAATCGATCATAATATGACTGGCTACCTTGTATCTTGTGACTTTAATTCTTTAGATTCCGTCGTCTTTCTCATAACATAAAAAAACGCTCTCGCACCGTCTTTCTCATTACATAAAAAAACGCTTTTGCACTTCATTGTGTCTTTATAGAGTATGATATAGTACTACCAAGGTCGTTATTGTATGGCAATAATAAGTATCAGCAGCTCGTCTAACGATGGTGGATGGTCTTCTCAAGCGATCACCTACCAAAGTACTAACTACTCTCATGACACTTGACTTTGATTAACTTCCACATTCAAGTCTTGGATGTCTGGAGTATCAATACTTTTTGCAACTTGGTACCTAATTTTGTTAAAAATTGCTATTCACGAGATGTTCACAAAATCAGTATGAAATTACTCCTGTTGTTGAAATGATTAATTGCATTTCATTATATGATAATGGTCTTCCCAGGCTATCACCCATTAACGTACTAACCGTTCTCAACGATACGTATGTCTGAGGTATAATTGTTTCGTAATTGGGTACCTAATTTTCTTAAAAGTTGATATTCACGAGATGTTCATATGACGCCTGTTGAGATGATTAATAAATTATGTGTATCCCTTACTGTTTCCAGATGACCTGTATTTTTATTGTTATTGTCTAATATGCTTCTTTCTTTTGAGGAGGGATTCAGCATTTGCTAGTGGCTTCAGTCCTGATGTTACATATTTAATCGTTCCGGGAAATAGGTAACAATTTCTGGATTTATTGGCTGTCTTCATCAAGACTCTTTTGCATTTTGTGCCAGAATTTCGTCTTGTATAATGATGGTTAAATGGTGAGGCTTTTTTTAAAAGGTTTTGTTTGACAAACTTTTAAATAAAAGCCCCTGAATTTTTAATTACATTCATAAAGCTTTAAATTCTATAAATGGCAGTTTCTTAATTTTTGAAATCGGACAAAAAATGGCGGAGCTATGCCATAAATATTATTGCAATTCTAGGCTCCTAATTTAACGTAGTAAATAGAGTAACTAAGCAATATTGCATTTAAAACAAAAATTGAGTGTATTCAAATAAAATATGCAAATAAGTATTTATGGTTCATTTTCAAAAATATTTAAAATAATTACTAACGCAGTTAAGTTTTTTACCAATAAATACTATAAAAAGATAATGATGCTATTTAAATTTTTAAAATAAATGCGTCAAAACATAATTTTTTTCTTCTTACAAATAATCCTAAAAAGTTATTTTATAACAAAGAACTTTTTGTCTTAAATGCAATTTTCCTTCGGTACGCGACTATTAAAGTCTGAATTAGGAACCTAAAATTACATTAAATTTTGTGGCAAGGCCAACTAAAAAAAATGAAACAAATGCGTATAGCTGCGTCAATTTTATCCGATTTCAAAAATCTAAAAACTGACATGAGTCAAGAGAGAATTTTAAGCTTTATGGGAATGTAAATAAAAATGTGGAGGTTTTCATTTAGAAATGGCGCAACCTCTGTTGTTTGTGAACAAAATTATCACATGTAGTAACATACCAGATTTTTTTAATGAAAGTATGATATAAGTTATATTATTATATATTGTTCCTGTTGAAGTAGTCTTAAGCCGACAATATTTTAAATTTATGATTTTGATTAATATTGAAATATTAATTGAATTCATAATGATATTAATAACCCTCTTGTTTAATCCACTAACGTCCACACATGGACATATGGCACAATCAGAGGCGTATCGCTATAGAGTTTAACCCTCCAGGTTATAAGAAAAAATTGCATATTATTTATATTATTGGAGAACATATTTGGGGTTCTAATAACAGTTTGTAATTTAATACTTTTTATAGCCTCTGCATAGTTTTATAATATACTTAACATAAGTGGCACCTAACTGTTATTAGTTGTGCTATTACATTAAAAGAAAATCGAGCCTGCAAATCAAGCGCTCTCTTACATCAATTAACATAAATCACACTTTTTTTTTATACAGAAAATTTATCATGTATTCGGTTATCCTAATTACTATGAATGTGGAGATTTCAGCAAAAAGAAAAGATGCGGCTTGTATAAGATTACGTCAGGATCGACCTATCCAAAGGAGAAAAAATAACTAAATGCCCGAGTATGTTGGCAACGGGTCTTTTTCAGTACCCAGGTGTGCTCGAGCCGTAGAAACGCGTTAAAATAATAAATTATTACCAATTTTTGCACTTCTTATTACTTAAGAAATTCATAATGAATCCTTAATTTTTTCGTTTTGTTGTGCAACTGCATCATTAGAGCTCATTAGTGTCGCCTTTTTACAAATGGACGCACCGCCAGAGAAATTTATAAAATTCTTTTATATAAGCTAGATATTCCCCTGGCTCTTCGTAATTATTTGAAAGCGCGAAGCTTCTTTAGTAAATTTCCATGGATTTTGATTAATTATCGTTTAATTAGTTTAGTTTTATGTTGTATTATTGGCCTCTTTGGGCCAAGCTTTTTCTTATAAATATGTGTTTCTTTTGTATCGAATAATTTCGTTTGTAACACATTGTGTGCATGGGTTATTTTTAATGTGTGACTTTCTTTATAATGTGTGGTCCTGATAAAATGAAGAAAAGTCAGTGGTATATTGGCTTTGATTTTTTCTTGTGGACAGGGAATTATTTTTTCATAGTCTCTTCAATTTAGGAGGCTGCTATAGTGCAAAAAATATGTCCCATAAAGCGGAAAAAAGTACTCCTATAACTTTTCACTTTAAACGAAGAACAGCTTATTTTGCCTATTCTAGTATTTTTGTATACATTTTCTTTCGTTCCTGTTTCAAGTTTCTTTCCTCTCGTTTTAATAAAATCACCGAACACTTAAATTTTTCTAAATGATGGTTTTTAGTTTTTTGAAGTCAGGTAAAAAATGACTAAACTGCAGTGCTTTGGTTTATTTGGACAGTTGGCCATGCTACAAAATTGAATGCGAATTGAAGAGACGGCTTTATTATCAAAATGTTAATCAATAAAAAGCAATTCAGTACTTACTAAAAAATGAAATTAACACATATTGCTGATTTAAAATATATATATATATATATATATATATATATATATATATATATATATATATATATATATATATATATATATATATATATATATATATATATATATATATATATATATATTCAGAGTCTTATATTCTCCATCTGTTGCGCTTTTAGATCTGACAGTACGTACAGCATCTTTTACCTTTCCAGTATAATTAAAATCTCAATTCTTTAGGTTTCATCAAACGATACATTTTAGTAAATCAACAAAACTGACATTGTCAAATATATCAGGTAATCTTTTGTATGCAGGTATTTTAATAGAAAGGGAATATATTAAGTTATGGATATTAGACCCTTGTTTTTACAAAACTGTTGACTTTCATAAAAAGTGCTGTTAATAAAAAGTATTGAGAATTTTAGGCAAATTTTAAAAAAGTAATATAATATAGGGCGTTCTATTAAAAAAAAATGTTCCTCTTATAACAGAAAAGCGGTAAACTTGGCAGCAATGCGGAACTCGCCATTGGATCCGGCATAATTTCGTACCTATATGTACATATTTTTATTAAATTCAGGTAAGCGGTATATATATATATATATATATATATATATATATATATATATATATATATATATATATATATATATATATAATATATATATATATATATATATATATATATATATATATATATATATATATATATATATATAGGATATACCAAATTAAGTGCGCATTATTGCTAAGTGGTTTATTACGGGAGCTACAAAGTCGGTTAAATTAGCAAACTCGTAGCATTTTATATTGTGATTAAAATAGTAAAAAAGAAACAATTGGTTTAAAAGTGTTCTGCTATCAATCGATGTTACGATGCGCCTAATATTAAGTTGAGGTTTGTAAAGTCAAATATCTTTTTTTATATACCTCTTATTTGACATAACTCCAAAAGTAAAAGTTTATGTCAGGAGATCTTGGTGGCCAACAAATCGGACCATTTGTTGTGATACATCTATTTTGAAAAGTCTTTTAAGCAATATTTTGACGTAAAACGTAAAACAAAATTTTATTTTAAAAATACATGCCTTCTTTATATAAAAGCGAAATATCTGAATAACTAGGGTATCTTTAACTTTAGGCTAGTAAAGCATATAAACTTTTTTGGTCAGCGGAAAATTTGCAATCGAAACAGTAAAAATATACAGGGTGTCCAATTCAAAAAATACTATTTTTTAAATTTAATCAAAAACGCGATGTTCGATTGTTTTTCTTTCTTTACTATTTTAATCACAATAAAAAAATACCACTACTTTGCCAATTTAACCGCTCTGTAATAAACAAGTTGCAATAGCTTGTACATATATATATACATATATATACATATATATATATATAATATATATATATATATATATATATATATATATATATATGTATATATATATATATATATATATATATATATATATATATATATATGTATATATATATATATATATATATATATATATATATATATATATATATATATATATATATATATATATATATATATATATATATATATATATATATATATATATATATATATATATATATATATATATATATATATATATATATATATATATATATATATATATATATATATATATATATATATATATATATATATATATATATATATATATATATATTTATGGCATTTTGCCTTTCCAACGCAGAATAGTACAGAGGATATGGATATTTTGTTTATTAAAATTAGAATATATTAATCATAATAATATTTGATTAATTTATTAAAGGCCATTTTAACTTTGATTGTTGCAATAATAACCATTTAAAAAAATAAAGCTGATGATGGACCCACGAACCTGAAATATAGGAGCTGTAATTTAAGTGCTTCATCTTGTAGAGCACAATAATATGTGTCTATAAAAATATATGGAATTCATTTTACAATATCTGTTTAAATAACGCCGGGAAAAATTTAAAGAACCAAACCAAAAACCAAATCGGGAAAATTCGGTTTTTCAGGAATATTTCTGAAACTCAGAAATCAATTTTTCAAAAGCATATTATTCTTCACTCAATAACGCAACCTAACTTCATATTTGAAATTATTCATTTTTTGAAAATTATTAATCTATAAAAGCGAATAGAATCTTCGTTTGGTAATTTAGTAAAAAAAATTTTTTTTCTTTGACAATAAAATTCTATTTTTATATAATTGTGTCATTGTCATGTATATGGCAAACGCACCCTATCTACATAAACTGTTTTTATTTTTATAAGATGCATCATCCCATTTAGTCATAAAATAATTTACACCCTGTATATAGATAGATTCTTTAAAAATACATATTCTTATTTCAGGTGATACCAATAAAAATTTATTGCAATTAATACGTCTTAGTTCTTACATCGAACTTTCAATTTTAATTTTAGATAAAGCTTCACTATAGTGATTTTTTAACACCCAAGTTAAAGTGAAACCGACACAGAATAATAAATTAGTGGACAAGAAAGTTAGCCGTTACTTAAAACTTGCTAATTTTATGAATTATTCGGCACTTTTACTTTTTTGGGGTATCGAGATCGATAGTGTTAAAAAGTAACATTAAATTTTAATGTTATCGGTTTCCTGTTTGAGCGATATACGAGATGTCCTACGGTTTTTTTTATGTTCAGACAAATATGGCAGGACGTGCTGCGTCAGTTTATGTCGAGTTTATTGTCGTATTCTGTTGACTGCTGTGAACAAGTTGTACATAAAAAGTATTGTAAAAAAATGTTGTTGGATAGTTGCCACAGGACTTGTTAAGTAATATTTTTAAAATTCAACGATTCAGATTTTTTTTATGGGACGACAGAAAAAGGTATAAAATACATTCCCACAAAAATAATTTAACCCTTGCCAGTTTGCCAAGATATTTCTTTCTATAAATATTTGCTGCATTGGTAAGAATTTTTATTCGTTTTTGACAAAGAATCAGAAATACTACACTACAATTTTATAGAGTAACATAAAGATGAATTATTTTAATCGTATATAGAGAAGCACAAAAGCAAGAAAGAACGTAAAGTCATTTAATTTTTTTATGGTCTAGCAAAATTTTGTATGTTAGTTGCTAAATACTGCATTGTTATTAATAAAAAACCGTTAAAACCTCAAACGTCCTCCCTCATTCATTATTATTGTGGTATGATATTTGCGAGCGTCGAATTGAATGTAGTCTTTGGGTAAATTGATTAAATATACAGGGCGATTCCCCAACCAAAAATAAAACTAAAAGTCTATATCAACATTAGTGGTAGAAAGTTATTTAAACTAGTACATATTTAATTTGATATTGATAAACGTGGTCAGCTTCACCGGGGGCGTGAGTGTAGGCTGCCGCTGTAATAATTTTATTAAAAAAACATGTACACCACCCACTTTTTTATCTTTTGCTAGCATAGATCTCTTTTATGAGGAAAATGCAATTTACTTATGTAGGGTACCAAAGATATTTTTTTCTTAAAATAAATTTGAAAGACTTATCAATGCGTTATAAAAGTTCTTCAAATGTTGGTATTGGCGTCTTGTACATGAGCTCTTTTAAATGCTCCCACAGATAAAAATCCAAAGAATTCAAGTCAGGGAATCTTGGTGGCCATGCTACTGACTACCAATCCATCGATGCCCGTGTTTCCAAAAGACACTCCCTAACATGATTCAGTCTATGTGGCAGAATAATTGGACCATTAATTTTATTATCAATAATACCAGTCCAAATATTTACAGTAAATGTGGATTTTCCTTAGACCAGTTATGTAAGTTATGGAAATTCCCTTTCTTGTAAGTGCGTAAAAAGAATACGACGAGAGAAATGTTCGTTTTTCCGACAGAGAAATGTCGTTTTTCCAAATGATGCCGAAATATTTCTTATTTTGTTGGAAATTACTCTGGTATTTCTAGTGGTGTTACGTTCCACTGCATTAAGAACTGCCTTCTCGACCCGCACAATTCTTCGGTATCTTCTGCGTCCATATTGGGATTTTAAAAGTTTCAAAGTGCCGGTTTCTCTTAAATACTTGCATATATGTTCAAAAACTTTTTTGGAAGGCGTCGTTCGTTTGGCATATCAGTCATAATACATTCTCGCTGCTTCTCTTCCATTTTGTCTTGCATCACCATAAACTAACAATATATTGGTTAATTCAGCTGAGGTATGTTATATAAGGCATTTTAAAGATGCAACAACCACTGTAAAAAGTTAAAATTTTAGAACTTTGATAGCAAGTACACTTAAATCGATGAACGAAAACACGAAACTAGTTATTTGCTAAACTTACAGTCATCAATATCTAACACTGACAAGTAAATAACAATAACTGAATCTGATTTTTTTTTATTTAATTCACTGAACCCGGTTCCTGGCATACTAGATTTTTTGTTGATTAATATCAAGCTTGACTTAATGCAGGTTAATTAAATTTCATTTTTCTCATAAAAGATATCGAAATCGATAAATATACAAGAGGTACCTTTCAAGAGGCACTACATAGCTATGCTAACAAAAGATAAAAAAGTCAGTGGCGCACCTTTTTTTTAGAAAATTATTGCTGTAACAGCTCACATGCACGCCCTTGGCGAAGCTGAACACGCATTTTTATCAGTGAAATATGTTTAACTAACTTCCCCCCAAATTTCATTTTGATTAGCATAGTTGATTTAAAGAAATTTGGAATAAACCAAAAAAAAATTTAAAAAATTTAACACTGAATCCCAAAAACGAACCGAGATTGGACCCATGTTAATATGGACTTTCAGTTTTATTTTTGGGTGGTGAATCTTCCCACGAGCGATGGCACAAGTTGTTTGAAACAACTCGTATAATATCTGGGTACACCTATGAACTTTTGGAAATAAAGCTGTTATGAATATTTCTTTTGTGTGTAAAAATTCTTATTAGAGGAAGACAAATATCACCAAATTAAAGCAGTAATTAGATAGTAGATAGCGAAATATGTCATTATTGTTTCATCACATGAAAACCATTACAGAAAAAGCGGACTTTATGTGTATCATTGGCTGAAATTCGGCCTAAAGGAAATTAATACATTGCATCCTTGACTATAAAAAAACGAATTTCAGCCAACCACAGGACTAGACTTTTCGCACACGAAGGCGTATTATAAGACAAGCGATTTATTATAACAACCACTCTATTATTCATAAACGACGCCACTTTGACAAGTAAATGTTAAAGAGCAATGTTCAAAATGTCAATTCAATTTGTTATTGGTATTATTGTACGCGTGACTAAAAAAATACGGTTACTTTAAATTTCGGAAATTTAACTCACGCACCAAAATAAACCATATAATTTTGCATTCAAGCGTGTTGTCTTTACAAATCGTCTTATTTTACATATTTTGGTAATCTGGCTCTTTGGCAAAAAAAAATTAAAATAAACACATTTAATTAAAATACAACACGCTTTCATGCGAAATTAATGGTAATTTTGTAGCACATGTGCAGTTACTACGAAAAATTTTGTATTTTGAAGATTGGTCCAAATAATATTTTACGTGAACATTTGATAAGGAAATACCTTTGCTTGATCGTCCAGTGGCTAACTGAAAATACGAACCACCCTGAGCGAAAATGTATTGCCTCTATTATATCCGCTTTAAGCCTTTCACGATTAGTAATGCAAATGTCTTGTACTTACATTAAAATAATTGCTATAAGGTTATGTCTCTAATATAATGTTTATCAGTTAACAATCTCATTAGAATTTCTAGCCATTAGTACTTCAATTTAATTTTTAATGCAAATACAGGATTTATTGGCAGATGCCTACTTGTGGTTGTTTTGTCTTATCTTTAGTAAGATGAATATTTATTTCCTAGAGGTGAAGTTTTAACAGGTAACAGAAAAAGCAATTCTAACAATTAAAATGAAACGCATATCGGAATAAACCAGAAACAATTCCTACGATAGAAGATTTCCGATACTAATTCTTGCCTCTCATACTAAATGGCATCACTATAAATAATCGATATTTACTTTTGCTTCCCGATATCGCAACCCATAGATCTTATTATTAATGTATTACGGCTTTTTATACGGGGTGTTTAAAAAACATAAGCTCGTGAGATGTGATTTTGGCGAAACGAGATCTTGAAAACACATTATATATATATATATATATATATATATATATATATATATATACTTGCGCCAATAAAATCCAGAAAACTCTGAAATGTCATATCAACCGACCTAACTTAATTTTTTCGCTGATGTTTGCAGTTTAATGATCCGAGTTGTGTTTGGAAAATTCTTAATTTTTTTTATTTTGATTTAAGTCTTTATTTTAATGTGTTTTGAAAAATAATTATACAATTATAATAGCAAAAAAATGCCAAAGCTTTTGAACTTGTCACGTCTCTTATCAGTTATTTTGTACAGGAACGAGATAAGGGAGGGAGCTCGTTTTTATCTTTAAAGGCCGTTAGGGAGGTAATTTTTGATAGATAGGAATAGATTTCATTTAGTATGTTTCAGCAGCACTAATTATAATTAGTATCGTTAGATGAATTTCCAAAAAATGCAAAATAATGTACATAGTTCTGAACTTACCTAAGAAAAAAAAAGCCACATGCAAAACGGGTAATTAACCAAGACCACCGTGTTCTATTCGCATTCACATTTACGAAATGTAATAATTTAGGATTTTTTTTTCAATTAAGTAGCACTTACACTAATTAAAATGTAAAGACAATTTTGAGTGAATTTTCAGAAGTTATAAAATATAAAATTGGGTAGATTTTTACTACTAAAATTTTGACATTTTTTGACAAGAAATAAACAATTTAAAACCAATTGTTCTCCTATCAAATAACGACAGAAATGAGTTATGTATGTCAAATGCATAATACAAAAAAAGGAGGTATGTTCAAAATTTTTTGAAAACTAAATAATACGTTATAAAGTATATGGAACAAAATATTGGAGGTAGTTTGAAAAAGAAATATTTAGGATTTTTAAGGAATTATTCGTCGTCAAAATTTAAAATATAAGAATAAATGGAACTTAAGTTTTCAACATCGTTTTTTTTGTTGATTGTGTAATCTGTAATTTATTTATTTATTAATTAAATTAATATATAGTTAGAACATGTGCAGAAATACATTTTTGTTCTGATACATTCTTGTCAGCATGAGTGGCCATTGGGGTATAAATTTGTAAGCGTATGCATCTTTTTACCATTATTCTAGCAACCCCTTTTTGTAATGGTATTTTTGAAAATTTGATGTGTAGCACTTATTCTGTGATCAATTTTACACTTCTTACTTCTAGTAATTAAGTCGATAAATGAAACCATGTACCAGCTATTTTATGTTATTTTACTTTAAAAGAGGAATATTTAAACTAACCCAATTATCAGCAGTGTCAAAAATAACAGTCATTTGACCATGGCAATTAAACTTTGGTATTTGTTTTTAATATTCAAACACACTCTTAATTTTCTTACTACAAATAAAATGTACTGCCCGAATTTTTGACTGATTTTAATAATAAATTTAAAAAAACGGCTCTGTTATACAGGCTGTTAGGGGTTTCATATCATTTTTAACAAAATTCCTATAGTTTTTTTTCTTACTAAAATATTCCAACAATCTAATTATAGGAATAAGAAACGTATTTACTATTTAATTTTACCTTTAAAACACCTACTAAAATACGGCAACATCGCTATCCGTAGACTCAACAAGTATGACCCAATGAACATATACTATCACAATACGCAAACATAGTAGTTGTAATTTTGTTTTTTAGTGTTGGCTTAGTTTTTCGTTGTGTGAGAATTCCATACCGATGACGACGCTCAGATTAAGAATTAATCTGAAGGAATGCGGATAGTTTAAATGTTCGTCATAATAAAAATAGACATCAGAGACAAATAGCACCTGAAATTGAGAAACATAGTTTAGTTCTAGAGAACAAAAACGCTGGCGTGAGCAGTCAAACTTTTCGCGACAAGTTGGATTTCAAAGCGCTAGTCACTGACAGCATTTGAGTTTTTCATATACATTTCATACGTTGTGAATTGCTTGATAAGTTGATATTTTTATTAATTTTTAAAAAGTAATACATTTAATTAGAGTTGTGCAATTAAAATTATTGAAATAAATAATCTCAGATATTATTATTGCTTAGTTTTAATGACAGTTGTTTCTACTTTTTCATACACGCCGATATTATGCTAACAAACCATTAACCTTTTTAGTAAATAATTAAATCATACATCCCAAAAAAATTATCAAAGTAAATTAATTGAATCTGATCTGTCTGAAAAGTTTTTTTTATGTTTCTTTATTGACAAGTACACGAGGGGAGATTGATCACGTACAAGCGAATAGCAATGTTGCCATATTTTCAAGACCTTGAGAATGACAAGCCGATTTTATTGAAATTATAAACAAAAATGTAGTCAATAGATATATTTACATCATTAGCATAGACACATGATTATTGTCTAAATTTAAACCAAATTTACAAGAATAATAGTCCAGTTAGGGAAAGAAATACAATTTTTAAATCGAAGGTTAGTTGATCTTTATAGTTTCTACAAATCATTTTTATTTAGCATTTAGAATACAGTAAATTTATTATTGTAATCAATATTCGTAAATCTTGCTCTGAGACAGAGGTCAATTAATAAAAGTTGTTTTTTTTTCATACATTTTCAAATGCAACAGGCATAAAACAAAAATCTCGTCAAGAATTCGATGCAGAATTCATAAGATTTTGATCACACTCTATCTCGACAATCTGACATTCTCCTATCGCCTTACGCGTTATCTGTGCCTAAGATAAATGATCCAGTTAAATTGAATTAGACATGTGATTAATCTCCTGTATTAAGTTGCGAATAGACAACTTAGCGTTTTTCTAGGAACTTAATATGTACTTGGACACCGCTAGTTTTAATTGGTCTCTTTACTACTGCAGGAGCAAACATGTTAATTATATCTAGTTTTGTGTATTAAAAATCTATATATTTAAAACACAAGGCGGCTTTTTCCTCGAGTTTCGTCAACAGCTCCTACTTGATTGCATTTATTTTTTTTTAATTAAAGCTTTCATCTACAGACGTATTATAGCTAATTTTTATTACAATGTTTACATGAAAAAATTAAGATCAAATAAATTATTGGAGGTGATGGCGTGTTGCTCATAGAGCTGCCACATGGCAAAAGAGAATATTCGTAAAGTGAAAATTTCCTTACTATATATTTCAAACACTAAGCTAGATTTTTCAGCAAGTTCGTGAGAGAGCACCAATTTACATGATTTTATTTTAAATGATCGCCTGGTTAGCGAGACCTTTCAACATTATTTGTTGCATTGTTTTATTGCGTATTTTTTCTATAAAACCAATATGTTTCTCTTCAATAACATTTCTGGACTATGTGGTGAATGCGCCCCATATTCTTATAATTCCATTGGAAACACATCGCGCCATCTAACGGAAAAGGCACAACAAGGTCTGCCGAATCAGCTAGTATTTTTTAACAAATTATTATTATTTTTAAATTAATATGGAAAATATGGTTTTTATTAAATCCAAATTTTACTGCTTCTACACTCAAATTAACCACTATATACTACTGGGCAATACTGTGCCCATTTGTTAGACTGGGCCCATTGCGCCACCGAGATTGGATTAGAGAAAATAATGTATTTTACCATTCCTTGTTTGGATTTGTGTTTAATCCCTCGGATTATTGGAAGTTTTATTATGGGTTCTTATTTGTTAGCGTTTTGAAGTTTTAGTTTTGTTGTGCTAGATTAGTCATTATAAAATTTTTATTAAAAGTTTAATTTGTGTCCATTTTAAGATTTAAAAAATGAAATATACACTAATATAAAAAAGCTTCAAAAAAAATTACAAAGATCTCACAAAGAAGTGATTTGTAAATTTCAATACAGTCAATAATTGACCTAGAGCTACTATTAATATTTATTATATCTTTCAGATATAACTCTTAAAACTTATACTTTTCTTCGAATTTCAAGACGGTTTCACTGGTTTAAATTAATACTAACTTTCTGACTTCTGAGGGCCGTTCTAAAATTGCTTTTGTTTGTGTTTTCTCTTCGCTTCTTTCTTAATAAAAAATTGTACCTGATAAAAAAATATTTACGAGTGTATTTTTCTACATGGTAATTTTCTATCCATTTAGGTTTCAAGGATAATCTAATTCAATTTTTAAATTTTTTAATTTCATATTGTCATTTACTCATAAAAAATTCTGTGTTGACGAATATTGATGCACAGAAGTTAACATATTCTTAGAGTATATACAAATAAGTGAAAAGCTCTAAAAACCTTAAGCACGGAATTTCGTTTGTAATTTTATGTATTTTTTTGTAGCAGGAATTTTAAAAAACTAAATAATGGCTCCGGTTGAATACCGGAATGCCTGTTTCATTGTTTTCAAAAATGTAATATCTAGAAGGAACGTATAGGAATTATATTTTTAACCTCATTCCTCTTTATCTATTTATATGTACAAATTCTATAAATATATCTCATTAATAGTATTTAATCACCCCGAAAATTTCAAAAAATATAAGTTGGCTTTTTTCGACGATTTAGAGTCCATATTAAACATATTAAAAAATAACAGGATTAGTTTGTGTAAATGTTTTGACATCAAACAATTGTTGAAGTTAGGTACTTGTTTTTTTTCGGATATATATATATATATATATATATATATATATATATATATATATATATAATATTGTCCAAGAAGTATGCAACATATAGACTAGTACCATCAAAACGTGATAATAAGAATAAGCACGTTATTAGAGCTATTTTAAACCTTGAAATACAAACATTTGGGATTGAGTTTCAAGTTTTTGTGTATGTATGCTAAATTGATTAGACATTTAAATTTCTATAAAAATTACATTAAAAAATTTGAAGATTAATTAAATGCCCTTGCTCTACATATTTATACTAAATTTTGGTAAGATATTCCAATATTAATTTGTAGATCTTTTTCATATTTTTCGAAAATTCTTAAAAATAATATATATCTAACATAAAGAAAATATCTGAGTAGTTTTTCATCCCTACATATTGCATAAAAATAAAATTTCTTAATAAAAGTTTTAATTTTAATTTGATAAGCTTGTATTTTTTTGATAGTAAGTAGACGCCATAACAAAAAGAAACTAAATTAACGGTGAACCGATTTAGAAATGTAATCAAATTAAGCTATTTGTAAAATATTTAAGACCCTAGAAATATTCAACATAAACTTTAAAAACTGGAATTGCTAACCAAAGTTCGGTATGCGTATTTAAAATTAGAAAATACTCAACTTTTTGTACTATAACTTTTTTATATATTGACTAATAAGCTCATTTTTGGTGTTTTCTGTAGTCACGAGATTATTCCTGTATAAGCCATTCTTCATATATATTCATAGCAAAACTTAAGTTACATTTTTCCAAAATTACCTAATAAAAAAAGCAATGATGTGAACTTTTTCAAGAATACTGTATATGTAACAGAAATGAATTAAATGTTAGTTAAAACGGTGAAAAGTCTAATTTTTTAAAAATTTTTCTGTATAGAAAATCAGCTTATTATTAGTCCACTATACAGGGTCGCTTTAAAGGGATGAAACCGGCCTTGAAAATGAAAGTACTTTTTATTTCAAAAACATTTAGATTTATTTTTAAATGTTGATGCACGTCACAGTTATTTGCTATTTGAATATAAAAATATTTTTTCTGCTATCCATGGCAGCCAAAGGCTATGAAATAGCGCCCCAGTAACTAAATATATTTTTTGTTTCAGTAACTGCTATCTTAAAAAAAAGCAAGGATAAAGCACGTGAAATGCATTTTATCTTTTTGGCTTAACTAAGCAACTGAACCATAACTCATTCTTAAATTAATTTAATTTCCTATGGTTTTTTTAACAAAACAAGAAAAAGAACCAAGAATCAAGATGGCTATTACATATTGATCTGATATATTATCGGTAAATCACAGAAATTAAATAAATATTATGGCACCATAATAGAGATCATACCAAGGCAAAAAATGATAAACGAGCTTCCTTATTTACTCTCAGCAGGAAGTCGAGTAAAGTCTAACAGCTGCTATTAGGACTTGTACATGAACTGTTACAGATACCCGATAAAAATCGGTGTATCAAATTTCGTTTTGACACTCCAATTTATCACGATGCCAGTTCTTGTTAGGTGGCAGCTGTAAAGAATCGCGAATGAAAAATATTTTGTTTATGAATGTTTCAATGTATGCTTTCAATAAATATCCATGTACAAGATGTTTCGTAAGTATGATACGTAACTTCAGGGCTCAATTGTTCACGATACATTAATAAATAGTGTTAAAAAAATAATATTATTTCAGTTAAGTTTTTACGGTTAAAGTTGGATGTTTGAGACTTCGCAATTGATGTACGTTAGTAAAGAGTTTCATGTTTGGCGTAAATTCCATTCTTTTCTGCCACCAGTGGCGTACTTAAACGTAAGTCAGTGTAAGTTTTCTTCATTTAAAGTAGAATGCTAATGGTTTTTTTTAAATTTTATTATTTTATTACAACTCTCCCAATCCTGTGCTACTAAACTAATACTAAGAAAATCGCCGAACAATACAAAAAAAATTGCGATACCTAATCAAAGCACGACTGTAATCGTCTCATCATTGATTGTTCAAAAATGCCTGCACTATTTCGTATCGCATTGCAACTTTCAATGATTCGATTTTTTAAGTCGTTTTCCTTTAGTACGAGCGTCTTGTATAGAAGAGGGCGTAGGTGACCCCATAAATAGTAGTCTAGATGATTCATGTCGGGACTGCGAGCTGGCCAACCTTGGGGTCCTGCATGTTCAATCCAGCGATTAGGAAAAGTGTTGTCGAGGTACTGACGAGTAACTAGGCTAAAATGAACTGGGGCGCCGTCGTGCGTGAACCACATATTAGCTCTTATTCGTAGAGTATCTCTTCTAACAGAACGTCCAGTTCTTCAGCTAGAAAATGCTTGTTTCATCGAGGTGGTAAAAACTATGGTCCAATAAGATAGTTGGCAATTCCTAACTATAGTTTAGCAAAAACTGTTGTTGGAAACGCCCTGCTATTATTTGGGGATTTTCGTCCTCTCAAACATGTTCGTTATGAAAACTAATAATGGCTTCTCTTGAAAAAGATGCGTCATCAGTAAATAAAATGTTCGATAAAAAATTGTTATGTGTTACTGGAACCACCTATTAAAATATGAACTGGGCTAAATATCATCAGGGAATCGAGCTTGTACACTTTGTATATGATATGAGTATAGCCGATGAAGTTCCAAAACCCTCCAAACAGTTGATGCACTTGTTTGAAACTGTAATGCTATCTTCCTGGTACTAGTTAAAGGGTCATCTTCTATCTCTCGAAGTATAGTCTCTTCTAATGGAGACATGGTTACTGTTGCAGTTCTGCTAGGAAGTTCTGAACTACGCTTAAAACTCCCAATCTGATTTAATCTTGCATGTAGCTGTTTAAATGTTTTGGCACATGGCGGTGCTCTGTTTGGATAATGTTTCTTCAGCATTTCCATTTGCCAAAGCTATAAATAAAATGCAATTGTTGACTTGTTATTTACATAACAGGTAAATTAGACATCAAATCTTATCTTTATCTCATATTTTAATTAACCTTGAAATCAATATAGATTTTCACAAGCTTAGGTAAATATTAGGTTAAAAAGTCAAGAGAACTTTTTCGTAATACGTTGTTGGGAGAGGTGAAAAATGATAATACAATTTTTAAAAACCACTGGCATTTTATATGAAGAAAATGTATACTGACTCACGTCTAACTACGCCGCTGTTGGCAAAAAAAAAAATGGAATTTACGTTAAACATGCAGCTTTTTACTAACTTACACCAACTACAAAGTTTCAAGAATCCAGCTTTAACGGTTCAGTATTCTGTTGGAACATTACTAAATTTTTTAACAACACCCAATATTTCAGAATTTAAGTGTTTCTGGACATACTTTTATATGATTTTTTTTATTCAACCATAAATATAAATAAATATAATTTATACTTATGAAACACACTCTATAATATATTTTTAATGCTCTGTATTAAACAAAGTTGTAGTGCACCATCATAAAAATAAATTTCCTAATTTATAATCTAGTAATTCTATTATTAGATAACATATTAATGATTCTATAGAAGTAAGGATACTTTACTCCTGGGGATCATTTTATATGTTTTAGACAATTTGTATAACTAAGTTAAAATCCAACTTTAATTTTCGAAGTTTCAAGGCAACCTAAACTTTTTATGAAAAATACTTTTTTACACATTTTATATGTTATTAATAATAAAAGGTAGAATTTTTTAAAATCTTGGTCGACCGTATTTTGATTTATATTTGGCTTAGTTTTATGTATATTTGTTATTTCTTTTATTTTTACTTTCTTCGTAAAGGGAAGTACGGTAATCATGAAAAAAACATGTGTCGAGATTTTTTCAGACGTTTCAGGGTCCTTAGATGCCGAAAAACAGGTTTTTTTTTTGATTTCGTCGGTCTGTCTTTTCGCCGCTAAAAAACTACTTATCCGATTGATTTCAAATTTTGGTTACAAATTAAGGGTCCTATGGTAAAATTTTGGCATGAATCCAAGATGCCAATACAACATGGAGGCTTAATAAAATATTTACAAATTTAGTCTGAAAAAAGTATTTAGTGGATTTATTTCAAATTGTTTGCAATAATTAATTATGATATAGAGATGAACTGCCGGCCAAATACAATTTTTGTAATCATGAAAAGATCACCAGGTTTTACATATCTTCACGTGTTAGCTTCCCTAGATGTCAAGAAATGTGTTTTGTCAATTCCAGTCTGTTTATCTGTCTGTCTGTCTGTCATTTCGCAGCACTTAAAAAATACCTACCGGATCGACTTCAAATTTTGGTCAAACATTAAGGATCATATGGGGATGACCTGGTAATATTTGGTAAATTAAGTATTATTAAATGACTGTGCCTAATACTTATAACCAGAGAAGTTCGGGGTAAAGGAAATTTTCCCTTATTTCATTAAAATGATAAACTATAGCCTTCTTGAAATTGGGCCATAGCTATTTCGGATTTTGTTGACTGGTTACAACTCCGTTTGTGGCCTGCAGTTCTTCTTTTCAGATATTGTTTTCTTTGGCCAACGTTTGAAGTATTGCAATCCCCACATACAGTATGTCCTTTGCCGCCCTGATGAGAATGATACAGATTTGTGTCAGAACGTATTGATTTCCCAGAAATTAATGAGGTCTTGTAATTGCAAATTAATAGTTTTCGCTTTGGATTTTGATTCATGCATACATTTTATTATAAAAACTATTAAAAGAACCATATTATGTCTGTTTGTATTGTATATTATTTCAAATACAGTGCAATGCTCAAAAGCGGAAAATCATTCATACAGCTTTGTTATAACCGTACATAAACGTAAAGGATTATCAGATATATGTGTTTTTTCTTACTGCGTAAAAAGATGTGCAATATCTTACCTTATTTATGGCTAGTATGACAATTCAATAATCAGTTAATTGCTTTTTATGTATTTTTCATAGCAAGAAAAAATATTTTTACCTCCTAATCTCTTACAAGCTTTTACACTTCATTAGACATTCTTAATGGTCGAAACTCATTTAATACCAGCAAAGTGGCATTTTTATGATTGTAATGGTTTAGTCAGCGATTAATCTATAATTAGGATTTTAGTACAAAAATTAAGTGCGTATTATATCAAAGCAATCTATCTAAATTCCACACCAAATTGCGTGATCCGACGAAATCAATTTTAATAAATACGAACAAACGGTTCTACTTATGCTATTAACATGCAGATAGTTGTGACTAATCGTGTTTGTCTACAATCGGAGTGGGCATATATACATGTTAAATATATTAATATTGGGATGTACTAATTAGACTATCGACTTATTTATCATACCTACATACTCGTAACTTCTTGGTAGGTATGCATAATATAATCGTTATTGCGAATGTCCAGTTATCCTTAGGGTTTTATATAAACAGAATATTTTCTCTTATCTCGTTCAGCGGATGTTGGTGGTGTTGATTTAAATGCAAAAACCTGACATTCTCACAGAGTTTTTGTGGGATGGCAATCGAAATTCGCGTGTGCTTTTCGTGCTTGATCCGTTATAATCATTCTTTTACTAAACAAATGTGTGCTCTAGAACAGCCAATGATGACACTATTTATACACAGATATCATCAATTATTTGAGACATTGTCAATTTTCACATGTGAAATATCTCGAAAACAATTGAGGAAAATCATATGGTATGTTATATCAAGTTGGCCTAGAACTTTGCACAGAATGGAAAAATAAATTTATTAAAATACACGATTTTCAATTTAAAATGGTGATATTTTTTCAAATATTTTTTAAATTCAATAGTCTGAAATTGTCAATACTAAAACGTTAATATTTGCAAAACGGTTAAATTCTATAACAAGTTGGAATTCGGTGTATTCCGCATGAGTGAGTGAAGTTTGATATTTCACGAGTGCGGAATACGGTCTTTCAAACGTGTTTTAGACTACTTTTTTTACGACGAGTATATAATCCAAGTATTCCAACACTTGTTATGGTATGATTTATACCACAACAAGTGAGGAATGGAGGTGATTCTGAATGTCAATATTCCATAACAATAGAAAAAAACCTATATCGATTTTTATTTCACTATTGCGGTATAGCCTTGTAGCTATATATATATATATATATATATATATATATATATATATATATATATATATATATATATATATATATATATATATATATATATATATATATATATATCTACAGTGACCGGCAAAGAGTTTTGCAACAAATGGGATAAAAACTAAATCTCAGGTCGGATGTACAGGGTGTTCAAAAAATTTAAAAATTAGACTTCAAAATTCGTATACATTCACTACAGCTGAGTTATAAGGCACAAAGAGTTATAAATAAAAATTAAGTAAAGTTTTTCGATATCTAGTGTAGTTAAAGATAAAATTTACACTCTAAAATCGAAAAATGCTTTTTCATTTTTTGAGTCTAATCTTCTCTTTAACTAAACTAGATATAAGAAAGTTTATTTAACTTTTATTTATAACTTCCTGTATACTATAACTGCTGTAGTGAATATATATATATATATATATATATATATATATATATATATATATATTGATTTTTACTCCTTCACGGATGGAAAAATACAATGTGTTTTCATTCCGGGTGTACATCCGTTCACTACTGTCGTTCTGAAAAGAACAGTTTTGCTGACGTTTCGGCAAAATCACATTTGGCATTTTCGAAGCTTTCTTTCTCGCGTCCGAATAGAGACTGAAGTGTTGTTGACTGCGACGCTTCCTTTTATAACCCCACTCGGGGCCGAAGGTTATATCTGCGCAGGCGTTGGTCGTTATTTATGTTTCCGGATGGTGCTGTTGTTGTTGCGCTAATTGTGCTAGAGTTTTTGCGATTTTAGATTTGTCGATTATTGTCTTCGATACTGTTGGTAGTTTTAATGATTCGTCCCTTTTATTCAAATCACCCTGTTTTTCAATTTCTATGGCTTCTCGTATTATTCTGGTCTTATAATGTTCTATATTGGCAATCTCCCTACACCCATCGAAATTTATTCTATGGCCGGTTTCCTGATGATGTAGGAATAAAGTTGAGGTTGTTTGTTTATTTCTGATGCTGAGTTTATGCTCTTCCACTCTTGCTGATATTCGCCTGTTAATTTGCCCCACGTACAACTTTTCACAGTCCTGGCACGGAATACTGTATACTCCGTGGTTTTCCAGTTTCATTTTATCTTTTGGGTTTCCAAGTATACCTATAGTTGTTTGTGTATGTATGTATATACCGGCTTTCCGGCTACCATTTTGTTATTTTTTTGCCGACCGTAACGAAATTTAGTAGGTATCTTCAGTTATTAGAATGGCAATTTTTGATGTTCCTGATATATTTGTGAGACTTCCGGCTTGACCTTTAATTATCAGTACATTTTTTGTTTAACTTCACTTATTTTGCTTGTATAACGATAACAAAATAGAGTTTAAGGTCGCGTAATTTTAATTTCAATGCCATCGAAATTATTCACCTCGCATATGTATTGTTTATTTCCTTTTGTTACGTCACCTGGATTCATTAACTGCTTTACGGCAATGGTACGAATATAACGAATGTTATATTTACAGTTTATGTATTTGCATTGACCTATCGAAAAATATGATTTTTTTCCGATTAATATTTCGTTTTTTCATTGTTTTGTTTTTTTTTGTGTTAAGGTAAATTTCGCCTTGTCAATTTTCCTGCGACAATAAAGCATACTTTTGTATGTTTGTTTATCTCCAATTTCCTTTTTGTAATATTTTTACATTTTCGGAATCTGACGTTTTTATACATAGTATCTTATTGAAAAATCAACTAAATCAGACATTTTGAAATTTTGGTTTTCTTACTTTAAAATCGAAATTTTATTGCCGTTAATTTGTGTTACAGGGTGACTCAAAGTTGATAGAATCACTTTTTTCGAAATTACTCGAAATTTTCAAATGGAAGTATACCATTTTCATACTACAGCTAAATACACCATTTCAATAGGATTTTAACGAATATAAACATATTAGCTCAAATAGTGGAAATAAAGACATTGAATTGAAAAAGTAATAAATAAACAATCAAATAAATAAATACCAAGTACCTAACACAAATCGAAATACCTATTCCTGAAATTTAGCCACCAATCAGGTTTTCGAATTATCCCCACCTCATGACATAGGTAATATTAATATCAATTTCAAAATTTTAAATCATCAAGATTGCTATGGAAGTCTGAATTATTAAAACATATTAATAACAGTCAGCCATCCTGTCAGTTTCAAAATTGTTATAATAGTAAAGGTTGGTTACGATTTCATTTTCAAAACTTTCAAGAAATTAAGTTTTCCATGAAAGTCTAAATCAAAAGAAATGAAAAATGGACTGCCAACTATCAATTATATCAACACCTTTATGTCGGCGACTTTCAAAGAAAATTGGTCTACTGTAGCTGGTCTTTACAGAATAATAATTTGGCACTTTTAATATTCACAGTCACGGTTTAATAACAGTGGCATGTTCAATAGACAAAACACACAGGAGAGATTTGATGTGAATAAACTGGGATATTCAACAGGCTTGAAATTTTAGAGAAATCCCTCGAGGAATTTTAGAAGGCCTACTTTTGGGAGAAGAACAAAACATTTATTTTCAGCAGAATGGTGCTCCACCCCACAATGCCCAAATAGTGATCAATCATTTGCAGAAAAGGTTTAGACGTTTTAACGCAAGTAATGGAGCAGTTCGGTGGCCTCCCTGTTACCCAGACCTGACACCACTCGACTTTTTTGTAGGGCACAATCAAAAATTTTGTTTGTAATACATCCCCGGACACTTTAGAAATATTACAAGATACTTTTTAAATGCAAATGACGTTTTTTGTGTCAAATATAACTATGTGAGAAATTAACAAAGTAAGACTCGTGTATGACCACAAGCTTCGCCACCATCAACAAATAAAAAGTCAAAAGTCAAGCATACAAACTTAAAATAGTTGCATTTGCCATTTATTCGGGTGGAAAGTGATCACTTTCCACCCAGGTAAATGTCACTTTTCTTCCGGATAAATGCCAAAGTCAGAAATATGTTTCTTTTAAACTTTTAAAATATCAGAAATGTCAACATTACATACATGGTTGTAAATAAAAAAATAACGATAAAAAATTCGATTTTATTTTTTATAGCTTATTCAAGCTAAAAGTAATTTAAGGAACTTTACGGTCCCTCTAAATTGAAAGGTAAAAATAGCTGTCAAAATTTCGAAATGGAAGATTGAATTGATTTTTTTATGTAACACTATGTAGAAAAAGGCTAGATTTCCAAAAATTTAAAATATACCATTCAAAAATTGGAGTCATTTCAGGACAAACCAGAAATCGCACAAATTTGTCAAGTACATCAGAAGTTTTTTCTACTATTGTTATGGAATATTAACATCCCGGTATCGTTCAGTCCATCATTTGTTACGGTATAAATTAGCGACATCTATTGGCAATCACTATATTTTCATAGAAAAAGTATAGTCTAAAACTTAATTTGAAACATATTTTATATGAACCAACAACGTTAAATTATTCTTACTACCTTAATAAGTTAAACTATTGGAACATTTTAACAGCTGATTTAGGTCCTTTAATAATTGTTGTTCTTTTATAATTAGACAATCATAAATATATATTTCAAAACAGTATATTTATGTTAGAGAAGTTTTTGCGTATAATTTCTGTTTCCTTTTTGCCAATTATTTCCTAAATAAATATTTATTCGGGTTTTTTGCGTACCTGCTGATTGAAGTCTCTCCTGTTGCTCGTGCGTTTGACTGTTGATTTCTTCATAAAGTAAAAGGTAGGCAAGATAATAAATAAACAATGCAATATCACGTTATATGTATGCAAATTAAGAAATCGAACATAAGCAAAGTATTTGAATATGCCCTCAAGCAAATATAGATGCCAAAATAGGTTAATATCCTTTTATTTTCGTTTTAACTTGGTATTTTTTTAAATGTAGTTTTTGTTGGCGCTTAAAAAGGAACACCTAAAACGCATAAAATTATTAATTAAGAGGTTTGTTACAAACACGCAGTGTTGGAAACTATCAGGTGTTAAGATTAATTAAAATTAACAAAATGTGTAGACATTAGCAAATCTCTAACTGAATAAAATGCAGCAGTTAATTTTTTATTAACAGAACGAATTACGTGGTCAGTGGTACATTCATTTTGTAAATGACTAATTTTAACCAATAAAAAAACCGCTAGAAATAATAAACCTCAATTTTGGACCAGGTAAATTCTACAATATTGATGGTTGGAACCAAGAATTAGAAAAATCTGCTGATGATATAAAATCTCATGAGTAGTCTCGATACTGGAAGAGTAATTTTTTTCTAAATATCGCTATTTTTCATCGTCATCTATTATTTACTAAGTATGAAAAAGTGGAATTCTATATAAACTTCGCAACATCTGTTTTCTAATGCCCTGTATATTATTGCATTTTTATATTGTCCTCGAAATTCTAAATACGTTTTGTGTTATGTTTCCTATACTTAAATTCAACTGTTTTCGAGAAAATGACTTTTGAAAATTAACCTTTTTGACTTTTTAAAGCTCTGTGACTTCCAAACGACTTAATTTATAATAAAATGTATTGCACTTTCCTTCTTAGTTTTTAGTTACCTGTCTCCTGACACTAATTTATAGTTCGAAAGAAAATGTCAAATCCTGTCAAAACAGAAATTGGTGTGGAGAAATAGGTAATTTAAAAACTGATGGGAAACTGAACTTCGTTGCAAGTTAAGTGGTTTGAGGATTAAAAATGTCAATTTTGAGGCGCTATTTTGTCCAAAACAGCTGAATTTAGGTATAGGAAATATAACACAAAAAGTGTTTAGGTTGTTCAGTGCAATACAAAAATGCAATGATATAGAGGGCTTTTTGTTTAGAAAAGAGATGTTGCAACTGGTTTAATAGATAGATAGATTTGATAGATACCCAAAATAATTTCACGAAGAAAAAGATCAACGCAGTATATATTTACTACAAAGTTTTATCGATAATTTTACCACAGTTGTACATCAAACTATTATTACTAACTAGTAATCACGGAGAAGATTATAATGAATATGAAAGGGAAAAGGGTGTACAACGTTTAAGTATGCCATTGAATACTAGTGAAAACAATACGCTAAAGCAACAAACGTTGCAGACATTCGTTGACAAATCAAAAAAATGGGACTTAAACGATAAACGTGGCAAACTAATTCATATTTTAATAGCAGAGATGGTTGTGTTGCCAGCACCATCAGTGCAATATATTGGATTTAAAAGACTATTAAACCATATAATACCAAATTATGTGCCACCTTCAAGAAATTATTTTAGCGACAATGTAAAACCCGAAATTCACGATCGTGTTGTGCAAACTAAAAAGAAAAAACTTTTATTGGAAAGTGCTAAGTTTTTATCCTTTACAACAGATATATGGACCTGCTGAAGCACAAAACGAAAGTTTTATTAGTTTAACTGGTCACTGGATACCAGTAAACTTTCAACATAATAACAGTTCTTAACTGCAAACATTTTCCTGGGAGTCATAATTCGGATGCTATTAAAGATATGATGCGTGAAATGTTACAGACTTGGGATCTAGATATTTCACGGATCCATCTAGTGGTTTGAGATAATGCGGCAAATATAACCAAAGGCTGTAAGATTGCAGGATTCGAGAGTGTTTCTTGTTTTCTTCACACTATACAGTTGGTTGTCTTGGAAGATATAAAAAGTGAAAGGTGGGTATTTGAATTATTAGCAACAAGTAGAAAAATAGTGGGACATTTTAGTCACTCCCCTAAAGCATGTTTCGCTTTAAAAAATATACAAACTGAGTTTAACTTACCTGGAAAAAAACTAGTGCAAGACGTCCAAACGCGGTGGAACTCTACATTTTATATGCTTCAACGTATGCATGAACAGAAGATGGCCTTTAACATTTACTTTTCTAGCAATGATTTGGACTTACTGACATTAACTGCAAATCAGTGGCCATTAATCGAGCCAATAATTAACATGTTGGAGCCATTCGAGGAAATAACGAGGCTAATTAGTTCAGAAATGGCATTAATTTCAGAAGTTATTCCAGCAATAATGGCTATAAACAAGTTTTTAGCTTCTGATGAGAAACAAACCAACCAAATTTTCGCCGGTGTTGAGACCATGAAAGACATTTTATATAAAGAAATGTCAAAAACCTTTGACATTTTTTACGAAAACAAGTCCTACGTAGTGTCAACAATATTGGACCCTATGTTTAAATTAGCCTTAAAAAAAATAAAATGGAAGAGTTGAAGATAATGGTGATAAATGAACAGAACAGAAGCAGAAACTGAACGTTTTTCAAATGATAAATGTGACAGTAGTGATGATGATGTGGTACTCGCCAAACTAATGAAACTAAATCCAGAAACGCCGGTTAACTAAAAGAAAAATATATGGGACTGTTTTGATAAAATAGCTAGTGCTTCAACATCTTCTGTTAACGAACATTCTAGGGCAAAAAATACCAAAAAACAACTAATTGAAGAGGAACTGAAAACATACTTGGACATGTCATTACTAAATCGAAAAGAAAATCCATTAATATGGTGGAACAACAGAAAATTGACCTTTCCAGTGCTTTCTGAAGTGGTTAGAAAATTCCTTTCTGCTCCACCCAGAAATGCAGAGACAATGCTCTTCTCACATGATAATTTACAGAAACTAAATTTTGATTACTAAACTATTTTATTGTTTTTCTTTCTGTTTTATTAATTACGTTCATGTTTTTCTTATTATTAAAAAATATATATACATCTTACATATTATATTGATTTGCAAACAAGGTACGAGTTGTAGGTTGTTTCTTAATCATACGAATAAATTCTAAAAATACGTTTTCAAACCCGCTTCGGCGCTTCGAAGCTTCGGCTTAAGAGATAGCCGAATATTCGGTATTCGGTTATTCGGCCAAAACCCCGGTTCGGTGCATCTTTAATTTAAACATTTATTTAGACTGCAATTTTCTTTTGCCATATAGGATTCCCATTAAAAATTTAGTAGTCTGTCCCTGTTTAAATTTTGATTTTTGTGCAAAATTTCAAGTCAAATGTATAAGTAGTTTCTGGTATCGATTTTTTTTTAAATTTCATTACGCCGTGATTTTGTTCTGCTATAATGGATTTAGTATATAAGCCATATATATATATATATATATATATATATATATATATATATATATATATATATATATATATATACTGCTTTTTTAGAAAACCAAGCTTTCGAAAATGTTTATTTTCTTCTTCAAGCTAAAAGTGAAACATTTATGTTAAAGAAATAAATATATCAATAAAAAATATTTAACTTACTGTTATTTCTAACTCGGTAACCAAAAACTGACATGTTATTTTAATTTTTTGGCAAATTCTTTTATTATACATGATATGTTTATAATATTCTTTAGTATTTATACACTTTTATATCGATTATATCGCAAATGAATTATTTTTGGACCCAAGTTTTTAAAGACTTCTGTTTTATTTTTTTGCCGAAGAGTTTTTTGTGTCGAATATTGTAACATCCTTTATATTGGTCTATGAATTTTGAAATATAAGTTCGATGTTACTGAATGGAAAATAACTATTTTAGCATACATGATTCTCTCTGTCTGATGCAAGGTTCCAATGAAGCGTGAATAAAAAATAATGCAATACCTACACCGTGCGTTTTGCGTTCGTGAAAAGATTCGCAGGAAGTAAGGTGTAGATCTTCAGATAACAGAACATGTTATTTTAAAATTTACTTTGAAATAAGGTTCTCAAGAGATATTTATAATTAGTGTAAATGTATTTGAATATCGGTATTACCTATCTTTATTTAGCATCGGTTTTGTATGTCTTGTAAAAGGATGCGAATAAATAGGGAGTAGTATTATCAGATTCCTAATACTAAAAATTAGTACAGAAATGTGTTCTCTTAAAGGCTATTTAGATTGCAGTAGGTACGTTAGAACTCCAGGGTTTTAATTAATTTGATTTTTACTTGGTAACAATTTTATAATTGTCGATGTCTGCTTCTTGGTGAATATACATACATATTTTTAATAATTGGGTTGAATTGAATATTTTGATTAAGTCCGTCAGAAATTGAAATAAAAATAAATATTAAAAAACGTTGCAGACTGTCAAAGAAAATGTAAAGGATAACGACGGAATATCGAACATATCAGGGGTATACGTATACAGGGTGTTACAAATTCGAAGGGATAGCATTGGCCCCTCAAAAATTGTAAGAGATACGGAGTTGGTTAAATTAAGGTAACGTTGCGCGATGACGTTGACAAATTTGGAAAATTCCGACTACTTCCGGAGATATCCGTAAAAACCGAAAATCGTCATTTTCCTTTTTATTCTTATCAGGTTGCATTTAATGAAGTTTATAGCCACTTTTGCTCTTTTTTAACGGTGTGTATAAAATAAATAAAAATATGAAAACTTGGACACCCTGTATCTTGAAAAAGAAGTATTTCCAAACATATGTTTATATAATTTTTTTTATTTTTTTATAGTATTATACGCCCTGAAATGTTTGGTACTTATTTAGTGACACCTTGTATAACATGTTTTAATGGTACTTTGTTACAAGGCCGAAAAAATTATAAAAGCGCTTACAAGAGCAAAACGAAATTATTGATATTGGCAAAACATTTTACAGACATCCCTCGAAATATGGCAATTGTTGGCAAGATACAATACTTTAAATTAACAGATCTAGACGGAAGACATTCATCAGATGACCTAATGTTATTTGCACAGGAAATAATTAAAAATTGCTACCAAGAATTATTCCAAATTTAGACACTACAATTCACTGCGCGCAATATTCTAAAGATATATCCGAAAATCTCTACAGGTTCAATTTTAAAACATGTCTATAACGTCACGAAGCTTCTTTTCATAATAACTATTCACAAAAAAAAAGATACTTTAAATAGGGAGTATACGGGAGAGTGGGAGATTTAGCTATAATCCCTAAAATCTTTATAAGGGTCTTGTATAATTATACAAAACAATTTCTGAAAAAATGAAATTAAGATAATTTGAATAGATTTGTATCTGGTAAATCGGCAACGGAATTTATGCCAATAAATTTTCTTAAGATTTTGATTTTTGTAGGCCAACTACAAGCATAATTTATTACATTGATTGGGGTTGATGCTTAGTGTCTTGAGATTCCCTGAGTATTAACCAAACCAGTTTTGTTGTCAGTTTTAAGTCAGTTATTTTAAATGAAAGGGTAGTTATTGAACTTTTCTTTGATCTGGCGAGGGCCTCCGATACAGTCAATTATTTGTAAAGATTAATGGATGTATTTCAGATTTGTATTGTGTAAATTAAAGACCTACACTGCAATCTCCCTTTAGTATTCCAGAGTGGGAGGAGGGGGATAAATATAATACTGTCTCACCTTTTTGTTCCCAACCTGTCCAAAGGGAAATGGCACTTAGCTTTGTACTGTAAAAACGTTTCCTTAGTTTTGTCAGTCTGTTGGAAATCCTCTACATTGCCAGATAAATACGTTTATTCAATGTAACACCAACTTTTATGGAACTAAATTAATACAAATTGGATATTGGTATATGTGATAAAATGTATCATATTTGCATTAGGATGGTTTAATTTTGCAAAGGCGCAAATATCATGATCGCTACGACGAACTCAGTACTCAGCAGGAGGTTTAAAAGTGATCTATAAGATTTTCAGAGAATGTTTCAATGTAATTTTCTTCGATTTTTTTAAGGCAGTATATAGCTAAACAATTATTACAACACCTGATTATTTTTTGCCAGTGAATCGGGGTTTTAACGTAACAGAAATATTGCTCTAAGACGGCTGTTCCATGGTGATATTTTATAAATTTTAAGTCCATTTTAGTCATAAAATCACCATATATCTTATATTCCAATACCATTTTTCCCCGAAGTAATTACGCGTCTGTTTAATAATATTGAAACTTTAACTTAGCTAAATATAAATCAACTTAATTAATTTGTACCATTATGCCAACCCGTACCTTTTTGTTGCTTCTTGATAATTATATTAATAAATATCTTTCTTTATGCGTTTGTTGCACGCCATTAGACGGAGATAGGGAATGAGCCAACACGCGGTACTACAGAAAATAACAGGCCTAGCTCACGCAGAAAATAGTTTACGATATTATTGATTTAATTGAGTAGATTTATAGATATTCCATACTTATTGCATTTGTAATTGTGTGTATAGTGACTGGTCATTGTAAAGCTATGTTGAAACTTTTTCGATTCTTTAATATCTGGGTGGTGCACCTGGCGATATTCGCGTGTTGTGAATTGGGTATCAGAGCGAGGATCAATTTCTTAAAAAAAATCTACATATACAACAGATACAGTATACAGGATGCTTAATACCCATCGCTTTTTCGTTAATATAAAAAAGAGTATATTTAATGCTTAGAGGACACTCATACAATTACATTTATATTATTTTCATTCACAGCTACAAAAATATAATGCCATTGATGTGTTTTGTGTAACTGAGAACCAGTAGCGGTGAACGTAAGAAAGGGTAAAATGTTTTTTCCATCAAGAATATTTTAACAAAACTATTTTTACTTTTGGTAAATAATGAAAGCATTAGTTACTTCAAGTTGTATACATAAAAGGTAGCTATAATAACTATACAGGGTGATTCATGAGGAAATGTCAATACTTCAGGTACATATTCAGGACCAAAAAATTAACATAAAAGTCTATATAAATAAGTGTCCGCAAGGCCTTAGTTCTCGAGATTGTGTTAAAGTTTTTATTTAATTTTCCTATTTTTTAAATAAAATCTATGATAATGTAAATAATGGAGTGAAAATTGATATACGGGGGTTTTTTGGTACGACAAATTCGAATCTAATATTAGTATTGCTCTTACTTGTAGGGGGAGCCACCTACATGTCTTTCTACTCCTTCGAACAATCACAACTTTTTGGTACAGTCTCGAATTACATTTTTGAGTAAAACAAATTATTCCCTTGCCATTTCTACGTCAAAAAGGTAGTTAGTTAAAAGTGGATACGAGCAACCTTTTTCGAGATATTTGGATTTAAAACAATTTTGGCGCATATAATTTTTTATCGCAAAATTTTAAAAGTTTGTTATTTTGTCCAAATTTAAACGCATCTTGGCACAAAAGTTTGGAAACGAAAGACTAACACATTTTTTTGAGGTGTGTATTCAGTGCCTCAGACATAAACTAAACAAAAGGTATTTAATTTTTATTAAAATTGTTATTATTAAGTTGTTTTTAATAAAATCTAGCATTTCTTAGTGTTTGTGCTGCGTTTGTTATCCGATCCAATAATGCTTCTCTTGTATTTACTTTATTGTAATATACCAGTGATTTGAACCATCCCCAAAGACAATAATCCAAAGGATTAAGGTCTGGCGATCTAGGTGGCCAATTAAACGGACCTCCCCGACCAATCCATCGGTTTGGAAAGTTTTGGTTTAAAAATCTCTTACAAGTAAACTGTAGTGTGCAGGGGCTCCATCATGCTGCAAATACATGTTTTGCCTTACATTAAGGGGAACATCTTCTAATAGATTTCGCAAGTGATTTTCAAGAAAGTTTAAATATTTTTCTCCTGTAAGACTACCGTCGATTATAAATGGACCAATTAAATGACCAATTAACATTCCACACCACACATTAATGCTAAATTTATGTTGGAAATTATGTTCTACTGTAGCGTGAGGATTTTCATAGGACCACCGGTGTTCATTGTGAAGATTATTTATACCATCACGCGTGAACTGTGCTTCATCAGTGAACAAAACATACCTATACAACCTTCGATCTTCATTAATGCAGTTACAGAATTGCATTCTCAACTCAAAATCACCCTCCTGCAAATGTTGAACCCGTTGTAAATGAAATGGGTATAAACAATTAATGTGAAGATTTCTCCAAGCAGACGAGTGTGTAATTTGATAAGTATTTGCAATCCGCCTAGTGCTTATGCTTGGATCATTTTCGACAGCGTTGAGTATAGCCTCTTCTACTTCAACGTTGGGTCCCGATTCCCTTTCAGATACAATTTTTGCACTTGGAAACAGATTCTCCAGCAGTAGTGAAAACTTGTTGAAAAACTCTTCTATCTGGCACCCTTCTATCTGGAAAACGACGCTGGTACTCCGCGACTGCTTGAATTGCGACCCCATTGCAGAAGCCATAGACGAACATCATATCTGCATATTCATGATGCGAGAATATCACAGGCATAATGACGTATTTAGATCTAAAGTTTCTTAAATGATTATTGTCAGATAATAAAAGTTATGAACAGAAATTGACAGTGACAAAATTTGATCTTATTATTAACTGACATTACTATTGCGAAGTAACAGGAAAAACTTATTTATATAGACTTTTATGTTTATTTTTTGGTCCTGAATATGTACCTGAAGTATTGACATTTCCTCATGAATCACCCTGTATAATACATTTTTAATTAAATACTTTTTTAATACCCAAGTCAGGTAATATTTTTACTAATACTTAATCATTTAAGATATGAATATGTTCTACTGGAAGTATTTCTTTGGCTGTATATACACTATTCATTCAGAGGTAAAAGAAAGTAACTACCTGCCTTAAGTTAAAGGGCGATACAAGAGCATTGTGGACTTCTTGTAATTTGTATGGGTAAAAAGACACTTATTTGATTCGTGCGAATCACTTGTGTTAAAATAACTCCCGAATGGCAAATAGGTGGCGCTCATGGTGTTCTCGCTCAGTTTCATCCGACGACTGTTTCCATTGCAAAAATAGAGAACATTTGCCTGTGGATCCAAAGAAATTATAAACAACGTTTATTTAACCGTTATCGAACCCGGAGTTATGAAAAAACAAAAAGTTTTAGAACAGACCTCTATTTTGACGAAAGTACCAGGATCAACTATTTGGAAAATTGTGAACAATCTTATTGTAGACGGTAACTTTTCAAAGTTAGGTCGAGGCGAAGAAAAAGTAATACAGCGCGAAATTTACGAGCTTTATGAAGAACAAAATGTGCCCACATTAGATAATTTACTACAGAAACCTGAAAAAGATGAAGCTGGAATTAAATGTAGTCGAACTACTCTGCGGATATGGTTTTAAATTTAAAAAAAAAATCAACAGAAAACAAATACAATGGAATTCAGGGGCTTCAAGAATGGTGTCTGGATTTTTTGACCAAAATTAAAAAGTACCGAAATCAAAATAGGTCATTTATTTATTTGGATGAGACTTGGTATGGTACACGATACACTTTTAAAAGTTTGGGTTGATTCCAGCGATAGATGGATGGGTTCCAAATGCTCTTTGTCATCAAACAAATACCATTATTGTGATTGACAACGCTAATTGCCATAGAAATTAACCGAAGCAGAATATTTTGTCCTTTCCAAAAACCAAAATTTCGCAATTAACACTTTTAACTCCGTAAAAACAGCAATCAGAAAGTTAACAGTGAGATAAGCCGATGAAGTTAGATATGAGACAGCGAAGATCATTAAAAATTCAAAACCACCGAGGTCGAATCTCTCCGCAGCCGAAAAAACAGCGATGAAGACCTTAAAGGAAGACACAAACATTCTGGTCTCTTCCAGCAGATAAAGGCAACGCAGTGGTCGTCATGGACAGAATGAAGTCCGTGGAAAAGGTAACTCAACTTGTGGACAACAACGACTATTTACCTATTTATGTAGGCAGACCCTACAAATAGAATAGAAAGATGCATCACCAATCTGATTAGCGCATCCAGTCTACCACCATCGGAGAAGAAGTCATTAAAATCAAGCAGCTCCCAAGTCCACAGGTTCTCAAGTCCCCAGGTTCTACGATCTTCTCAAGATACACAGGAAGAATTCGACCGATCGCTAGTGCAATAGACTCGCCCACATACAAACTAGGTAAATATCTTTCAAATTTTCTTAATTAATTTACTGAAAAAAACAGATTATTTTATAAAAAATTCTGCACATTTCCTGTTGTAAAACTTAAGGCAATCCAGTTGGATCCCGAATATATTTTGGTCAGATTACATGGAAAATCACTATACACAAATGTTTCTGTCAACGACTCAATTTCCATTATATCAGACATATTGGATCATAATAATCTTGATAAAAACTTAATAGACCTAGTGGAAACTTGTCTTACATCTACTTATTTCATTTTTCAAGGAACTTTTTATGAACAAACTTCAGGGGCAGCTGAGGGATCTCTTGTATCACCTGTGGTAGTGAAAATCTTTATGGAATCCTTTGAGGACATTGCTCTTACATCCGCTTCACTAAAACCAAAAACACTGGTTCGGATATGTAGATGATAATTTTGTTGTTTGGCCTCACAGACAGGGTAATCTCATATTTTTGGATCACCTTAATCAACAACATCATAATATCAAGTTCGCAATGGAAATTTCATCTAATGGAATGAATCTTTTTCTGGATGTATGTGTTCAAAGGAAGGAAAAGGGTACATTAAGAAATTAAGTGTATAGCAAACTGACGCATACAAATAGATACTTCAATGCAAATTCCCATCACCATTCAGCACAAAAGAATCGGTTATTAACTCACTAGTATTCAGAGTTATTTCGATTTCTGATCAAGATTCTCTAATATTGGAAACATCGAAACTGCCCGGGGCTCTCACACGGTTATTGCACTGAAGATATTACGCTTTCAATTAAGGGAGAACTGTACGCAAAAAGTGAAAAACTAGCGACAAGGTCTAGTCAAGTTCAAAATAAGATGAAAAGGTACCTACGTATTAGAAAAAACTTCCTGCACGTCCGACCTCAAAAAAATTTGTTATGTATAGGCAATTTAAATTACATTTCGTTTAAAAATGGGTTCAAAAGGGCGCTGCAGAAATACAAAGACATGAGTACGATTTACCATTTCAAATTTTGCAGTTACGTAGACAAAGGATAAATGCAAGGCGGTAAAGAGCCATTTTGTGGAAAAAAAATTATATGCGACGACATTTGGGTCAAAAAGTGGTCGAAAAATGGTCGAAAATGGACAAATCTACTTCTATTTTATAATTCTAGATTTGATTTTTTTCATAAAAAATCGCATTTAGCGCCCAACTATATATATTTCTCTATTGAAATCACACTGAAGCTAATACATATCTCTTATAGTTTTAACATAGTATTGCAGCGGCGGAAGGCTTGAAAATGATTCATAATACTGCGCACAGTTCCCCTTAATAGATATAGTAATCCAACTCCTCCAAAGGAAAATGATAAGGAGCCACTGTCAGGTAGTATTGTTCTTCCCTACATACATGGCACTGCAGACAAAATAGATTACTTCCTCGGTTCAATAAACTTACAAGCTTCAATATACATAAGAAGATTGGACAATGCTTGCGATTTCCGAAATATATTGTACCTTTCCTAACAGATGGAGTATAAAGAATTCCCTCTTCCTGTGGAGAAGTGCATGTGGGAAAAACAGGACGCTCAATATCAACTAGACTTAAGGAACATGAACGATGTATTAAAAACAAACAAATTGTTCAATCTGCTGTAGCTGAACACCAGCATACCTCTGGCCATATTATAAATGTAAAGGAAACCAAGGTTCTAGCATCGGTTTCAGGATTTTATAAAAGAAAAATTAGAGAATATATTGAATTTTTTAAACATACAAAAACTTTCAATAGAGATACGGGTTATGGTCTACATCACACGTGGAAACCGATCTTAACCCAGGGACACAGTTGGGCGAGCACAAGTCGGGTATAAAAGCCTGATTCTCTTTGAGCTCATTCAGTGTTCAGATCTCGTGGAGTAAATATCCCTGAAGACGCCTCGTGCAATTGAAGGCGAAACGTCGGATAGTAATTCCAATTTGACACGGTTTAATCTCAAAATACTATGATTTCTTAATTAAATGCCAGTATATTAAACCTCATCGAATGTGGGGTATTAAAGACTCCTGTAAGAAGTTGGGCAAATTGTGTTTCATACGTACAAAAAGTAGAACAGTCTTGTTTCTAGTAAAATAGAACTGTTAGTTAATTATTAACGTAAATGATAATAATACCGATAGAGATAGTGATTTCAATAGTGAGTGTAATAAATAAAACTATTTATATTCTAGTAACACCATATTTCGGTTTAATTTCAAATACAAGATATTATTTAAATATGGTATCCGGACCTCTTTCAACAACCTCCCAAATTTACGGTACTTAATCCCAAATTATTATATTAGGAGTTAGGTGGTCACTTTCTTATATATTTGAATGTACCACACCTAATGCCCGATTGTTTCAAAGTATTACTCAAATGAATCCCTTAATTTGCCAAAAATTCTTTAAGATACAAACTTGCTTTCGATTTTTTTACATACGGCTGGATTTTATCAGCGTTCAATAACGTAACTTTTTACCTGTTCCTCGCAAGGCTAGCAGCTCCGTAAAAACTCGTTTTAAAAGGAAGAGCTGGACCGCAAATTTGTCGTATTTCGAATTTGTCCCACATTCGAACGTTGCCTTACCTATTTATTAATCAAAATCGCAATACAACATCTACCTACACAAAGAAACCAAAATAACTCGATTAGCATGCAAATCTGATGTCGCCTTTGACTTAATTTCAGTTTCAACATTTTTTTAACGTTATTTGACAAGGACATATCTGCGCCCAATTTTTTTGCGTAGTTTTTTTTTACAGCGAGCCATACTCTCACTATCCCGTACTGTGTTTTCTTCTGCTAACGGACAAAATTAAAGGGTAATATTCAACTTTCACTTTTTGTAAGGTTTGTACTAGCTATAGTTGCTATTAAAGTTTAGAATGATTAATTTATTCTATAGCTTATGCCCAGTGATTTTCCAAATTGATATTTTTCCAATATGATATATATTAATTCTTACCAAAGTTATCAATCTGAACAGATTTTTTTTTAGGAAAAATCAAAGTAAATATATGTACAAGGTGATCCAGATAACTCTTTAAATGGAAATATTTCGGTCATTTTTGAAATTAGAAAAAAATATTTTGCATATTTTTTGTGTAATATAACATGTATCAAATACTAATGGTTTTCGAAATATGGAAGGTTTTAGTATTACGAAGTACTACGATTTTTCGGATATAATTGCTTACCTATTTACATACCTGCTACTAGCTTCGTTTAAATTTCTTATTTTTTCAACAATTTTTCTCTAAATAAAATTTTTATTTCTTTCTTGATACACCGTATCTTGCAGTCCCAAAGGATGTTATCCATTGGCGTTAGATCTTGGTTCTTTGCGGGCCAGCTGATTGTTTCATATTTCTTCATCCACATTTGATAATTATTTTGAAGAAAGCCTCTTACTGCCACAATATTATGGGGTGCTGTCCCGTCTTGTTGCCAAATTATGTATTGCCGAGTTTCAAGTGGTAGTTCATCGATAGAGCGCTGAATTTAATTTTCCAAAAGTTCCAGATATGTTTAAGTTGTCGTCGATAAAAACCGGACCTAACACCTTTTGCCCAAAATGTCGCCGCACCAAACCTGCACTGAGGATCGTCGTTGAAGAGCAATTGGCTTGATAGCTTGTGGATTTTTATCGGACCAAATATGGCAATTTTTCCGATTATAAATTCCGGAAGTGGTAAATATCGCCTCATAGGTACTTAAAATTTTATTGAAATAATCTAGATCTTGATTAAGGCACTTGCTCTTAAAGTTGGAACAAAATCAGGTCTACTTCTTTTTTATGCATTTACTGGCCTAATTTTAAAATCAACCTTTTTTGGTTTTTCCAACTTTCTTTTGATTTGCCATCTTTTAAATACATTTCGTTTCTCTTTTGAGTGTCAAAATTGCCTATTTTTTCGCCCTCATTCACTCTGTACGAAATAATGTAAAAACTACATTAGTAATTGTCAAAACTCCCTACTTATAAATATTAATTACACAAATACTAATATTTAACATATTTAAATCATTTGAATTATTACTAGACACTTTTATATAGCCATCTATTAATATATCGTTATTAACAGCACAACATGTGCTCTGTTCTTCTCCTTTTCTTCCCATTATCTTTGCTGCAATTTTCTTCTTGTTTTCCGCTGAACGTTCAACCTATCTTTCAGCTACTGTACTACTCTTACATCCAGCCTGCGCTAAGTACATAAATCAGTGCTCGAATCTGCTAGCAAAGATGCAGATGACTTTCGAAAACAATAGTCAATGTATTTATTCAGATTTATCAGATAATTTTAAAAATTCCGCAACTTGGTAAGTAATACGTCCGAAAGTATTAATACCAACTGATTGAGAGGAGCATTTACCATCTCTATAGGCAACAAAAAGCTTTGTTTATATATCAGGTGTATGAAGGCCGCAAAAGAAAATATTTTCGGAAAATCTCCAACAAATCTATACCATGTTGTTAGGTTTCGTATTTAGAATGCGAATTTTCATAAATCCTTGTTTATCTCTACATCTTTTGTATCTCTGCTCTCCTGCATGCATCAAAAACGCCAATAATCAAAGGAACCTTAAACATTAAATATTTGCAGTTATCTGTTTCAACGAGGAATATTTCAATTTCAGTGTCATTTTTCAGTTTTTAGGTTTGCAACCATCCGATTTTCACTTTAGAAAGCCCAATAAATTACAAAACTTTCAAATAGAGTACTTTTCAACAATGAATTTTGATTCCAAAAAGTAGATGCTTTTTGGTTTTCGATTTTTCCCTGAAATGGGCAAGTAGAACTCTTTCTCACCAACGTTTTTCCTCTGCCTCCATTCAAAGAACCGAGTGTAAGCCAATTCAAAAGCGGACAATTTTCGCGTGCGAAAAAACTTACTTCTTGTACTATTTGCAAAGTATATCCTTTAGTCCCGCATAATGAAGACTAAAGAGGTTCATAAATGAAATTTCTATCAATTTTGTTTTTGGTATTTTTAATATTAATCATAATTGAGTGATCCAAATCCTTTACATCTTCCACCATCAACTCAACTAACTCTTTACTTCTATAGATATTTGCTACACCAAAAATAAGGGCTACCTTATTCATTAAAAACTGGTTGTCTGGGGCATCCATTAAAAATTCATCAACCTGGTCACCAGACATCATCTTGGCTTTTTTTGCCTTATATTCTTCGTTTCTTCTTTTCAGCAGGGCTTGTGAAATTTGCTAATGTCGATATTATTTTTAACGTTGAGTATAGTCTTCAGCATAGAATAATGTACTCAAAGCATTGAAGGTGATAAAGTCCTAGATTTCTCGTGAAAAACACAAGTAGCGCATCTTCGTTGAAGTGTTCCACATTTTTTTCACAGTACCATCTTACAAATGTCTGATATTGCGCTTCATATATTTCCTTGATTTGGACGGCAAAATATCTTCGAGCGCCTCTTCAGCTTTTGATTTAAAAAAAAATCAAAAGTTTCCATTTCGATTTATAATCACGTAATTAATGACTCTGACAACTTGTTTATTTGTTGTAACTAAACGACTTCATTATTTCAAAGTACACTAATCAAATTTGTATCTGTTACCTGCAATAATTTGTAACATTATGAGGTGTTTTAAATTTGCACCTATACATAACATTATTTAGTCATGAAAGTGCAAAAAATAATATATATATCGCGGGAATAAAGTGCCTTAATCCCTTGAATGGTTGTTGCTTTGGTCCATAGTTAAATAAGGTACTATTTTCTAACTTTGACATTTGATGTAACACTTTTGAAACGCCTTACTTTTCGTAAAAACGAAAACGTTTTAAAAATAATTTTATATTAACTTGCAGCTCCGGGACTACAGATTTCAAGCATTAATGTGAAGTGTATATTACATCAATTAAATAATGAAGTGACTGATTTGATTGCATAACTCGGCGGTTCGTCGGTGATTTATTGTTTATTTTCCGTATTGATGTATTTACATATTTTAAATTAATTATTTTCGGCTTTAAAACGAAAGTTATTAATAGTTAAATTGAATTGGTAATACGTTACATATGATGTCTGAGGAAATCTACTCAGGTGCATGATTGAATGCAGTGGTTTAGTGTGTATAGGGTGATCATCGCTAAGTAATGTCGGGAACTTCAGCAAATGTCAGCTTTGATAATATTTTCCTGGAATTATGTCTATTTTTATTTTGTTATAATTATAATAATTAAATTATTAACTATAATTTTATTGCGACAAAGTGCCGCAATAAAATTAAAGAAAAATAACTACATTAAATTCTGACTACTGAAATCTAGCGCTTTATATCTATATTCACTCTTCTGATTATTCATCATGTGAACTTTTTTCAGAAGTTCAGGCATATGTCTGATAATATTGGAACAACAATTAATATATTTCTCAGGACGTTTTTATTGTTATTTAAATTGGAGATACTAAATAACACTATAAAAAATAACCCCAGAGGAATTAAATCAGGTTATCGCGGCGGACGTTCATATCTGCGAGGAGGTCCACTTTTGGAACTTTTTGCAGTCGTTTTAATTTCCGGTTAGAAATTTATGTATTGAAGCGATAAGTATTTGTTTATTTAAATGTAACTTAAAAGAACCCTAAAATTACGTTGCCTGATTGTATATATATACAGGGTGTCCGGGAAAATGTGGGAGATCTCTCGGACTCAGATAGAACATTAAAAAATAAGATGACAAGTTCCCATAAATTTTTTTCCTAGCGGCCCTCCCTACGGAGATACGGCCCCCTAAAGGACCCCACTGGAAATCGGTTTTTCTAGAATAACTTTTAAACGACTCAATATAATTTAACGAAAATTTAATATGATAAACAGTAGTAAGGACCTCTCAAAATGCTTCCCTTAAAACATAATTAGCTTGTTTAGTTTACCAGGGACGGACTAGATTGTACATTTTAACGCTCAAATTTTTAACACCCTGTATGATAAGGAGTTAAAAAAAATAAATTTGGATACCTTGAACATTAAGCTAAAGAAAAGGTGCTCTTGTTCATTGTCGATAAAATGAACCGTTTTCGAGAAAAAAAAATAATAAAAGAATACAACTTTGGGAGTATTAAATATGTTTTGATCCTGAACAACCTAATACGCTAAATAGAAAAAAGTCAATTAAAAACTTCATAAGTGGGTTCAACATGTGCTCCGTGATTTGTGATGCACTCGCGGGCACGACGAATAGAGGACTGCTGTACTCGCCACAACAACCCAGCATTGTTCCTTATCATATCGCAATGAAACGTGATTCTCTGTAAAAGTTCCTCCCTAGTAGCAACCGGAGAGGAATACACCAAGGTTTTGAGATGACCCCACAGGTAGAAATCCATTGGCGTTAGGTCGGGAGACCGTGGAGGCCAGGCAATGGGACCTCCTCTGCCTATCCAACGGTTTCCATAGACGTTATTTTGGTCCCGTACAGCAACGCTAAAATGGGGTGGGGCTTCATCATGCATAAAATGCATCCTTTGGCGGGTTTCAAGTGGCAAATGCTCTATTGAATCTAGAAAAGCGTTCTGAAGGAACTCTAAATAAAGTTCACCATTCAATCGTGCCGGTAATACGCATGGTCCAATGAAAAAATTGCCGATTATTCCTGCCCAAACATTAATGGATTGAAACTGATGTTGATGATGATGAACGACAGTGGCATGAGGGTTTTCATCAGCCCATACATGCGAGTTATGTAAATTTACAATACCATCTTTGGTAAATCCTGCTTCATCGGTAAAAAGAATAATGCTAATGAAGTTTGGGTTTGTTCGTTGTTGATCTAACAACCAGTTTGCGAACTGGATTCTTCGAGGAAAATCTTCAGGAAGTAGTTGATGCACTTTTTGCAGATGATAAGGGTATAACAACTGTTCTTTAATACTTCAGCAACTGTACTTTCTGACACATGAAGCTGCGCGGCTAATATTCGAGTGCTTATTTATCAGCTACAGTATCCAAAATATCTTCCTCCAATTGCACCGTACGTACTGTTCTCCTCACACCAGCATCAGTACTCCTTTTCCCAAAACTTCCTAAAAATAATTAATGAACGTCAATAATGTTACCTTATTAATTGAGAATTGCCCACCAGTTTCTCTTAGACGTTGGTCAATTCGCTGAAATGGTTTCTCATTTGGAATATTGCGATTAGGATATCTTTCTCCATACAACCTTCTTGCTTCATAAGCATTGCAAGATGCAAGTCCGTACATAAGATGCATATCTGCATACTCACTAAATGTGTATCCCATTATCGAATTAAATTTACCAAGGTATTCAAAATTTAATAAATTAATATCGAAGTAGGTACAAAAAGATCAACGTGTCAAGAAGATTTCAAATGCACACGTCAATGCGAGATTATTTATTTCGTACCATAGTAACGTTTGTAAAAAAGTGCATTCTTTAATACTGATAAATAAACAATAATAAAACATTAATACTTTTATTATTTTTTTTCTCGAAAACGGTTCATTTTATCGACAATGAACAAAGTACCTTTTCTTTAGCTTAATGTTCAAGGTATCCAAATTTATTTTTTTTAACTCCTTATCATACAGGGTGTTAAAAATTTGAGCGTTAAAATGTACAATCTAGTCCGTCCCTGGTAAACTAAACAAGCTAATTATGTTTTAAGGGAGTATTTTGAGAGGTCCTTACTACTGTCTATCATATTAAATTTTCGTTAAATTATATTGGGTCGTTTAAAAGTTATTCTAGAAAAACCGATTTCCAGTGGGGTTCTTTAGGGGGCCGTATCTCCCTAGGGAGGGCCGCTAGGAAAAAAATGTATGGGAACTTGTCATCTTATTTTTTAATGTTCTATCTGAGTCCGAGAGATCTCCCACATTTTCCCGGACACCCTGTATATATATATATATATATATATATATATATATATATATATATATATATACAATTCATGTCAATAATTTTACTATTTCATCGTCATGTGGCACTTGGTTTTTGTTCAAAATCTAAAGTCGACTAAATAATTAACTATGTATCTATACTGTAAGAAACTAACATAGTAACCGACGGGAATGGAGGTTCTCTATTTTTACAATTAAAAACACAACCAATTAGTTCTCTACAAAATCAGTAACTTAGTATCAATTTGCTTTTCTCTTAAATCCTTTAATTTATAAAAACTGGGAATCCTATAGTCAATAAATCATAAGATTTCACAAAACGATTTGATCGGATTATGATCAACTTGTGTTGGGATTGAGCTAAAATCACTGCGGCAAATAGAGTGAGACTTATTATTTGGATTTGCAGTGACATAATCCGATAAATAAGGCGTCTTTGCATGTCGACAACTGGTTGCGGGAGATAAGAAATTTATGAGGATTATGTACAAAGTGTGCTTGACTCGATGACTTCTCGATAGTAAGTAAAAAACCCCCATTGCGGTTCTGCAGATATAACCATAACGGTGTTAAAATACTATTACACATATGTTTCTTGGAAAGCTACAGGCAATGAATGATTATGAAAAAAAAATTACTTTTCAGACTTGGATTCTATTTCTGTTAATTTATTCACAACGTTCCGACAGTATCTCTAGTCGTTATCAAGTGCAAATTAAAAGCAAATCGTGAGACTACGTTCTTATATACTAGTTGTGTGTTGTGATGCGTGAAGCCCCGTTTATGGCAGAATTTCATGAATCAAAAATTTAAATCTTTGATACTTCCTCGTAAGTATTAAACTTCAGTGTGACAAAAATTGTCAAAAAAGTTACGTTCCCGTGAGAAATGCAATTCTGCATTTATGCACTTGCAATTCTTAGACTTTTATCTTTTCGTTCTCATGCAACATAAGCATTACTGAACTTATAAATATGACTAAAATGCATTTTGTAGTCAGTTCTCTTTGTACGCTTATGAAATAAAATTGATTTTTTAAAAATAATTTCTCGTGTTTCGAGTTGTTAACTGGCGCAGTCGGTAGGATTATTGCCAACAGTCGCGCATCGTGCGTATTTTCTGGTTTCGTCTCAACGATTTGTGGCAAAAATCGGACAATCAAAAAAAAAATCTTCAGGGTGTACCAAGAAACTCACAATTGACCAGGGATTTGGAACAGCATCGTCCAGCGTCCTATTGGTGCGAGTTTGGGAACACACATCGTCCCACCCTCATAGCAGCTAACCAGGGAAAGGACCACATCGCCTCTCCTATTGGACCCTAGTTTAAGAATGAGAATTGGAATTATCTTCAGTACATTGCTGTAAGTGCTTCCTTTCAATTTTCCTTATTTCATTTTATTTTTATCCTATCTTAAATATTGATATTTACGTCTCTTGTAATTCCGCAAACTGGAAGATTTAACATCAGCTTTTGGAAATTTAAATTGTGAAGGAAATCTAACACCTTTTTGTAATTTAATTCAAATAATTAAAATAATGACTACTGAACCTAATTTACAACTAGTCAGATATCAAGCAGACAATATTCCCTTATTTGATGGGAATCCAAAACAAATAAACAGATTTATTAATGCTTGTGATAATTTTTATAATAATCATAGAAATAAAACTGACAATAATGCACCTATAAATGTATGTTTACACGATACTATATTAAGTAAACTTGTAGGTTCTAGAATAGAATTAAATACATGGCCCGCAGTAAAAGCTGCAATAATTTCGACTTTTTCAGATCATAGATCGATTGATTGTATTATTCAAGATATAATAACGTCCAAACCGGAAAAAAATGAAACACCGCAACAATTTGGCCTGCGTTTGCAAGACGCTCGCAGTTTGTTATTTTCCAAAGTAAATTTAAGCAATGAAACGCAAGCTCTAAAACTTTTAAAAATTAATGAATACGGAAATTTAGTATTAAAAACCTTCATAAACGGTCTAAACTACCATATGCAACTTGTGGTTAGATTAAAAAATCCAGTTACTTTAGAAGAGGCAATGAGCTGTGCCTTGGAAAAAGAAAATTTTATGTATTATAAGAACCGTAGTAACATTACCAAAAAACCCAAATTTGAATTCACAAAAACCAAAAATAAATTTGCCTACACAAGCACATTATCCTGCTAATGAGAGACCAATATTTTCGAATTACCCCGTTCAGCAATTTTAAAATTTTATGCCTTCTTATAAACAACCAATCCCAAATTTTAATAATGGAAATAATCAATTTATGGGCTTTGGACAATTTAGGCAACCCGCAAATAATTTTAGACAATCGAATTTCCCAAATCAAAATTTTATGCAAAGAAACACTTTTAACCCCCAAAATCAACGCCCAACTTCTTCTGGAATATCACGCCAACAAAAGCCTGAGCCGATGGATACTTTTTCAGGGAACACAATCCTTAGAAGAAACCAACAACCACATTCTTCACAACGTAATATTGTTGTAGAAGAACTATATAATCAATCAGTCGAATCGATAAATGCCGATAATGATCAAAATGAAAATGCTGAATTTCAATATTATTACCCGGAATACACCGATAATTCGCAATATTCGTATAATGACTCCAATACCGAATTTTCTTGTCTAGAAAATAACCCTTATGAAAATCAAATTGATTTTAATGAAGAAAATTTTCAGGAGAACCAAATTTCCAACAACCAAACGTAATACTTTTAAATAATTACACAAATTCAGATTCACCAGTAATTTTTATACCCGAAATCAAAACAAAATTTTTAATTGATACAGGTAGTGGCAAAAGTTTTATAAAGCCTAATTTAGCATACAAAATTTATTCAAATTTCATTTTTTCGGAACCTTTCTAAGTAAGGACAGCCCACGCTACGTCCATTCACAATGAAGTAATTAATATACCAATATTTCCTTGTTTTAATCATACAGGTAATCATAAGTTTTATCTTTTTGATTTTTCACCTAAATTTGACGGACTTTTAGGAATTGATTTTCTAACTCATATTGGAGCGAATATAAATTTAAAACATTGTTCTTTAGATACTCAGTTTGTAACATTGCCTTTATATTATCAAAATAATATATCAAATTTACATAGTTTTGAAACTATCGAAATAATAATTCCCCCACGCACATGTCAAAGAATCAAACTGCCTGTAAATCAATCAAATGGTTTAGGTATTTTAAAATATACAGCTTTTGGTTGCGCAGAGATGCCAGAAGCTTTAGTACAAGTCATTGACTCCTACGCAACAACTATAATTACGAATAGTCGCGAAAACCCAGTTAAAATAAAAATATTTAATCCCATAGATATCGAAACCATAAATGAAGTAGAAAACAACTTCATAGAAAAAATGGAAACCGATACAGAAATAAATGAATATACGGATAATACACAAAAACAAAACTTAAAAAATTTAAGACTGTCACATTGTAATCAGGAAGAATACAGAGCTATTCGAAACTTGTGTTACGAATATCGTAAAATATTTTATTGTGAGGGCATCCCACTTACATTTACTAATCAAATTAAACATAAAATAAACCTAACCGATGACACACCTATATATACAAAAACTTATCGATATCCCGAAATTCATAAAAAAGAGGTTAAAACCCAAATTAACAAAATGTTAGAGAACGGTATCATTCAAAACTCAACGTCACCGTGGAGTAGTCCAATTTGGATTGTCCCAAAAAAGATGGACGCGTCCGGTAAACGTAAATGGCGTATCGTTTGCGATTTCCGTAAAATCAATGAGCGCAGTATTGACGATAAATTTCCTTTACCAAATATATCGGATATTCTCGATAAACTCGGAAAATCCCAATATTTCAGCACATTGGATCTCGCAACCGGATTTCATCAAATAGAAATGGAACCGAATGATATACCTAAGACAGCCTTCTCAACCGATACAGGTCATTATGAATTTAGACGCATGCCTTTTGGCTTAAAAAATGCGCCCCCTACATTTCAGCGAGTCATGAACAACGTCCTTCGGGGACTTCAAAATGAAATCTGTTCTGTATATCTTGATGACATAATAATCTTCTCTACGTCACTTCAAGAGCACATCGATAGATTAAAATCCGTTTTTGATAGACTTAGAGAATCCAATTTAAAAGTGCAGCTAGACAAATCAGAATTTTTACACAAAGAAGTTGCTTATTTAGGTCACAAAATTACAAGGGAAGGTGTAAAACCTAATCCTGATAAAGTCACCGCAGGACTAGCCGGATATTATCGTAGATTCATCAAAGACTTCGCAAAAATCACGAAACCCCTTACACTATGTCTCAAAAAAGGAGCGAAAGTTGAACACTCACCAGCCTTTATTCAATCCTTTAACCATTTAAAAGAATTGCTTATTAATGCTCCAATACTAAAATATCCTGATTTTGAAAAACCCTTTGTCCTTACGACAGATGCCTCAAATGTAGCCCTAGGCGCTGTTCTCTCTCAAGGCAACCCGCCAAATGACAACCCTGTAGCATTCGCGTCGCGCACTCTAAATGAAACAGAACAAAAATACTCAACGATTGAAAAAGAACTTTTAGGAATCGTTTGGGCATGTAAATACTTTAGACCTTATCTTTATGGCAAAAAATTTAAAATATATACTGACCATCGCCCATTAGAATGGTTATTTAACCTCAAAGAACCAAATTCGAAATTAGTACGTTGGAGGCTAAAACTTGAAGAGTATGATTATGAAATAATCTACAAAAAAGGGAAACAAAACAGTAACGCTGACGCCCTTAGCCGAATTCAATTAAACGCAATCGAATCCGAATCATTAATAAATTACCCAGGCGATATAGACACCGACGTAACGCAATTCCTAAACGACCAATTTAACCCAGATATCCTTGACTCTGAAGTAGTGTCACAAACAATAGAAAGACTAGAACACGAACCTGAAACAACACCCAAAATTAATATTATTTCCGACATTCTAATAACTCCACCTATAACACAACTAACCCATTCTAATATTCCAATAAAACCACCCGTAACGGAAACAATACATAGTACAAATGCTAACGAAAATCATTCCAATATGACTATATTAGATGAAATTATTAATAATAAAGCTCATCAACTTATTATTAAAAAAGCACCTTATGACAAATATGTTAAAACCAAACGTGAAAATTTCGAAGGACATCAAATTATTCACGCAACATTACCCACTAATATTATAGTAATTACTAACTTTTTGAAAGAATATTTAACAAATAAAACAACAGATGTTTATTTCTTTTCCAAAGAACTAAGAACCTATTTTCAACAAACAATGAATAACCATTTTAAAAATTTAAAACTTATAGAATGTTCAAAATTAATAAATAATGCTCAACCTGACGAACGAGAATTACTAATTAAATATCGTCATGAAGGCAAAACAAATCATAGAGGAATCGAAGAAACTTGCAAATTTTTAAAAGCAAATTATTATTGGAAATCACTTAAGGCAGATGTAACAAAATACATCAATAATTGTGAAATCTGTCAACGATCAAAATATAATCGAAAACCACCAGATCAACCTTTGATATTAACCGAAACGCCAAGCAAACCTTTCGAAATTGTTCATATCGACACTTTCATCATAGGTAAACAAAAATTCCTAACTATTATAGATAAATTCTCCAAATACGCACAAGCCTTGCCTTATACTGGAAATGCAGTGTCGTGCTGTGAACAGTTAATTAATTTCTTTTCCTTTTTACGTATTCCAAAACAAATAGTTTCAGACAACGGATCTGAATTTCAGAACGAAGTCGTTAAAGGCTTATTAAATACACATAATATTAAAATACACTTCACTACCCCCTACCACCTTGAATCAAACTCCCCTGTTGAAAGGCTACATTTCACATTAATCGAACACATTCGATTACTTCGAGAATCGGACCCCAATGCAGAAGTTACCAAACAATCAATAACAAACAATAACACGATCCATTCTAGTACGAATTTTACCCCATACGAACTTGTCTTCGGACACACAGACTCTAGAGATCCTATGGATTTAATACCTGCTCATGTATATACCGAGTATGTCAATAATCATAAAAATAACACACAAATTTTGTACGACAAAATTACAAAGGAATCACGAGAACTAAAACAAAAAATTATAGATAGGGCAAACAAGGATAAAACCCCGACCAATTTAATAATAGGCTCACAAATTTATAAAAAATCAGATAATCGATCTGGAAAAATAAAAAAGAGATATTTAGGCCCATTCATATTAACGGCTATATTAGAAAATAATAAAATACAAATAGAAAATCCCAAAAATAAATACAAAGAAATTATACATGTTAACGAAACTAAAATAATACCCCTTGTTCCAGATGCTGGACCATCGTCGGCGGCTACGTAAAATTCCATGATTTAAATAAACATCCAGGAATACTACCATTCAAAATGGAAACCGCTAAACTTAAATCCAATCACTGGACATTCGTTCAAAATATTAACCTAACCCCTTTAATTAACCAATTTCAAAATATTCAAAAACAAGCAAAATCAATATATATAAACATTCAAAATAACAGCGAATACCATAAGGAATATTTTAATTCTTTTAATACATTATGTACACTTGAAAAAAGAATAGAAACTTTATTAGAACAAATTGTCCCAAATCAAGAAAATTATCGTAGTAAAAGAGGTCTTTTTAACCCCTTAGGTTCATTCATAAAAAGTATAACTGGAAACTTAGATCAAAATGACGCAGAGCAAATTGATGCCAAAATCACGAAATTACAAGAAAATCAAAATAAATTGAAAATTGACGCTATCAATCAAATTACACTTTTAGAATCCACTATTAATAAATTTAAAACAATTATATCTAATATCACACATAACCAAATGGTACTAAAGTCACGCATTTTACAAATAGAAAATATAATTAATAAAGTTCAAATGGAACAAATAAGTAATCACGAATTTTATTTAATATATACAATAATCAATCAAATAACAACAATTTATCAATCAATCTACGATATTCTGAATAAGATTGAAATAGGTATCACTTTTGCAAAAATTAATGTACTTTATAATTCAATAATAGAACCAAATGAACTATTTATAGAAATAAAGAACTTACACGATCATCTAGGCTCAGATAAACTCCCTTTAGAAGTAACTTATAAAAATATACTTAATTTCGAAAAAATTATAGAAATTAAAAGTTTCTTAAAAAACTTTAATATTGTATTTATATTTGAACTTCCTCTTGTGGAATCGGAGATATATCAATATTTTAAGTTATTTCCTTTACCAATTCCCAATAATCGATCATTTCTTGTAAATATTCCTTATAAACCCTACCTAGCATTAGGCAATATAAAATATGCCCATATGGACCAAAGATGTCACGAAATCCAACCACAAAAATATTTGTGTAAAGAAGCCCACACCACGTTTGTCGAAGACAGCCCCTCCTGCGCTGTTCAACTTATCAAACATCACCCAAATATTACGTTTTGCCACCCATTCGAAACTCAACTGCACGAGATCCAGACAACAAAAATAATCGACGACAAATGGCTGATAACAGTACCAATACAAGTAATCGCCGTCATAAATTGTCAAAAATCCGAAGATAACATACCCTTATATGGTTCCTATCTTCTTGAGTCATCCCCAGGATGTAAAAAACGGATAAAGTCAATTACGTTTGAAACATATAAATCAAGCCAATTAACATTTAATGGAATTAATCTACCTACCCTTAATTTAAGTCTAATTAAGGAAAACCGAGATTCATTCTACAGCCCTCCTAGTATGGACTTAAACTACGTAAACCTAAAAACTACTAAAGAAATCGAAGCCAAATTGGAAAACCAAAAGAAGGCCCTAGAAGAAATGACCACAACGATTTATGTAAAGAAGACCAGTTTTTGGACAATTTTACTTTACATATTCATTTCAATAATTTTTATATTTTTCATATACAAAAAACTTGTAAAAAAGTCTAAGAAAAAACAATTAAATGCAAACTCTAATACTTTAGATATTGAAGAAAATAATAGAATTTTCTAAAATATTAATAATCCTTAAACCTTTTTGGAAATTTTTGAAAACACGTCTTTAAGAACGTGCTTTCAACTAAGAGGGGAGGAGTTACGTTCCCGTGAGAAATGCAATTCTGCATTTATGCACTTGCAATTCTTAGACTTTTATCTTTTCGTTCTCATGCAACATAAGCATTACTGAACTTATAAATAACTAAAATGCATTTTGTAGTCAGTTCTCTTTGTACGCTTATGAAATAAAATTGATTTTTTAAAAATAATTTCTCGTGTTTCGAGTTGTTAACTAAAATTGCAAAAATGTTTAGTTATCGTAGTCGTTTTCATGAGAAAGAAATAAACCAATATAAAAACAGTTTTGAAAGCTCCAGTCTTATTTGAAATTTCGTCAACTTTGTTGGGGGCTCTATGTGAAAAACGTTAGAATCGACACCCATTTTAGATAAAAATATGGCCACAGCTGAACACGAATCCTTTGATTGCCACCTCTATGCGAAAAGGCGGCAAACGAAAAATAAAAACGATAGAGAGTATCCAGAGAAACTAAAAAACGAGTCTGCTCTGGATTGTCCAAATCTCAATTATTTATGTTTTTATTTTTAAGTAACTCAATTAGTTTATTTTAAAGTTTTGTATACGAAACCAAGGATAATTTTAAATAAGGGTGATTTTACTAACATGTGGTATGGACCATTTTGATCAAAAAACTCTTATATAATTTTGGGTTTTTTCCTTACCAATTTCGAGAAAAATGGCCTTAGGTTATATTCTATATTTTTCTAATTCTGAGCGCAATTTTATTGTGTAAGGTTATTTATATTATTTTTACGTAATGTATAAAGTTTTTTTTTTAATAAAAACAATCGTACTAAAAACACAATTTTTACCTTAATAATATTTTTTACAAAAATTGGCAACATCGTTTATCGCAAAAGGTATTAAATACTGTTCAATATTCAGTGAACGATAGGCGAGAAATTGATTTCTTTTTCTATGTAGCTATGTAGCGTTTTTTGTTAGTTCAGGTTTAAATTAAATATGTAGCGTGCTTTTTAAAATCTTTAGAAATGAAAAATATGACGTGAAGATAACACATGGACAAGTAAGTTCAATAAAATGTATTCGAAATAGGCTCTGGTACTTATGCACTTGTGGTAACTATATGCGCATGTTAAAAGTGAGCATTTGCTTGAACGTTTTACAATACCTTATTTGTGCTAGAAATTAGAGATTTTGGTAAGCTGATATTTTTAATTAATTAATTTAATAAGGTTTGAAATCCAAAAACTAAATTAGCTGTAAATTATTTATCTCGGAAATTATTATTGAAAACAATTAATTACAATGACAAGTAGATTATTTCTATTTGTGAAATGAAAATGTGCTTCCAAATTTCTATCCTTTATATCAAATATCTAATCCATGCATCCCGTTATTTTCACGGTATTTCAACGATATTGTAAACTTTATTGTTTTGTCGAGAATACTGCTAAGCTGATAAAATGAAATCAAGTATAACGTAGCAACGTTGCCGTGTTGTGGAACTCAGATGAAACCTTCTCCAAAATTAAACTTTTAAACTGTAATATTTCGAAAACCATTTAGAATTGATCGATGGTATATAGGAAATTTTTGTTCAAAATCGTCCAGACTATTACCTATTAAAACATTTGTAGTCAAACCCCTAATACCCTATACTGGATTACCAAGAAAAATTAATTCCTTATTGCATTTTTATTTATTCCTTAACAGAAATGCTCCTCTAAGGTCTACAAATAAAGGCACCTGTCAATATGTTAATTTTGGAATTAAAAAAGAAGTTTCAGGCATCTTTCAAAAAACCGATAAAACTAGAATATGATTATATATTGGTATTATAATAGGTTTTTTTTAACCATAATTTAAGATTGTTCTTTAAGATTAGAAGAATTAAAAAAAATAGACTTTTTAAATGGAAATTTTATTTAAATGTTTCTCTAGATAAAGTATCTAGCAACTAAAATAAGTAAAATACCCAAAATTGAAAGAAAAATCATTTGCGCCTTTTTGTTTAAGGCGGCAGTGCGACAGTCAAAGCAGAAAAAAAATCGTTAGGGAGGATGTCTCAAATCTATTTTAACCCATAACTGAAATTAAATTATTGAGCTGACTAATGACATCGCATCATTCTGGAGTTTAAATTTGAGGTTAAGGTTAACTGTAAAACTTACCCTAATGCCCCTGGGCAAATAATTAGTCTGTCTTATTCAAATCTGACAACATTTTTGTTTTAGCACTGTATTAAATCTTAAATTCAGTTTCTTGACAAGTAGTATACGAATAAAATTGACTCTACGTGAGTCAGAGAGACGTCTATTTTCATTAAATATGATTCATTTTAAAACATATTTAATTTGGCAGTCAATTTTATTTGCAAACTAGAAGAGCTTTCATTCAAGACCTTCTAGAACGCTAAACCCTTCTTTTTTACCTTTAAATGAGGCAGTCACAGGTACAGTTGCCAGTCAAATTAATTTGTATAGTATTCATCGAGATATAACATTTGAGCCCTGTCAGAAGGCTAACCTATTTCACATAGTTTTTACTTCAGAATAACGCACCTTTTAATGAGGGAGAAAAATTTACTGTTAGGAAGAAAGTTAGCAGTCAATTTTATTTAAATAGTAGCCGTAAAAAACTTTCATATGAGCCATGTTAGAGTGCTAACACAATATGCTGTGGTGTAAAAATAACCAAGGAGGAGATGAACATTAGGGTTAAAAAGACTAGATAGGAATGGACGTCTCTGAGCGAGATAGATATTTTATGGAAAAATAAAATCATTTTATACTCTGTTCGGCAAGCGTGTGTCCCGAACTGTGACTTTATTTTCATTTAAAACATGTCTCAACCATAACACATTTCACTTAGGGGTACCAGCACGGTCGACTCCTAGATGATATGAAATGTATCGATTTGAAGTAGCAGCACTAAAAGAAAAAGACTAAAACACAGAAATTCTTAACTTAACAAAAACATGAAAAGTGCAAAGTTCTATTTGGAGGAAATGTTAAGAATTTCTTTATGAAAACAGTCAGTCTGGCACATCAAAAGAAAAGCTTTATTTAATTATAAAATCAGGAATATTATGCAAAAATAAATTGGTTTGAGAACATTTTAATAGAGAGGTCCCTGTAGATCTTGACCTTTTTACTGAACTATCACAAAATCCATAAGCTTAATTCCTACCAATACTATTTTTTTGCCAAGAAAAAGGCTGATAATAATTATCCAGTAATCGCACTCAGGCACAATTATCGCGTATCTTATTCAGATTAGTTTAAATTAAATGTATATATTAATGGTTGTTACTAGTGAGGTAACACTTATAGAGCTAGAAAATTCACGACTCAGCGATTTTTTTTGTTTTTAATACAACATACAATTAGACAACCCAAGTAACATGATTCGTAGAAGTAACAGTGATTTTTCAGTTAGTTTGTTAAATAAATAAAGGTTTTTGCGTAATGTACCCTTTAAAGCGCTTAAATGGAGAATCATATAATGGTGCCAAATATCTAAATTATACAACTCTTATAGGAGTAAAGGTTTTAATAACGAAGTATAACCAACACTTCTGCCAGTGCTATAAAACAAAATCAGAGCTATATTAATGTCCTTAGAAATAACAGAAATCTTTAAAACACTTGTGATTATATTACCAGGAGAAAGCCACGCCACCTAGATGGAAAAAGTGCGAAAGAAACATTCTTGGTTTATGACGTTTAATAAATATGATTTCATTTTACTCACGATTTTGTTTGTTATTTGATACTTCAGTGATATATCACGTAAATTTTTAAAATATTTCTGGGGGGCACCACTCAACAACACTTTAAATGCCTAGAGCTTATGGTAGGAAAACTAATATTATTCATATTTAAACAATCACACACCAATAACTCTCTATTTAACCTCTGCTCTGACCAGTACGCTTTGAAAATGTTGTTATTAAACGGCGTTAAACTTACTGGCTTAATCGCTAACTATCCTCTTTTAATTTTCTTGTCATTTTAATAAAACCTGAAAGATCATAAGAACTTATAGGTTATTTGAAAACTTACTAGTTTTTACTGGGAGTTAAGGCGTAATATAACTAATATTAACTACGGTTACATCTAGGTTCATAGAATAAATGTTGACTTACAGTGGCACAAAAAAACTAAGAGAACAGTTTATATAGCACAAGTTTCTCTAAAAACATCTATAAAACTTGATTGCCAATTTATATAAATTTTCATTCGATAAAACGTTACTCGGGAAGGGATCTCCTGGTCTAATGTAACTTCTCTGATCACATCACTAATATAAAAACGTACAAATTTCTTACTAAGGATCAAACAATTTCCTCATAGTAAATAAGTTTTTAATAGATTCTTAGTAAGCTTCCAGTTGTTTATAATAAAAAATGAATGAAAAGCCTCATGACTTAACCGTCTATAAATGGTCCGCTTGAAAAAACAATATAATTGTAAAAAACGGTATTTGTTGTGAAGCTATGTAATTAGCGGCTGTTTTATTTTGTTTTCTGAAGTGTTAATGCACCAGCATAAAAATAAATCACCTCTAAGTAGAATTGACACATCGGTAAATTTAGATTTTAAATGATATTTTTTATTTCAGCATTAAAATTATTTAGTAAAAATACTCACTGGAAATTACATTGTTTCAAAGACAATTTAAACATACATCGTATAATGTGGTAAAATAACGACAATTATAACCCACCTGTGTCTGGGTGGGAAAAAAAATCAAATCGTATTTTATAGCAGATCTATCGGATTTAATTATTGGTCCACGAAACAACTAAGTAAGATATTTTTTTCATAATAAGAAACATAAAAGAAAAGATAAATATTAAATAAACTTAAATATATTAGTTTGCTGCGTTGTATTGAAGTCTGGTACTTGTTAACGTCAGTTTATGTTAGTGTGATAGCTACTACAAATTCCTAAGTTGTTCATTTCTTAGAAATGAACAAGTATTTCAAGTACTGAATGACCCTTATTTCAGAACACAATCTGGCAACCTGTGATACAAATTGTTTCTCTCTAAGTTGGTCTGCATTTATTTATTGCCAACGGCGCAGTAATCTTGTTGCTGCAAGTTCCAAAAAAATGGCTAGGAAAATAAAATAAAGTCATTTTTCAGCATGACAATCCGCGTCTGTATGCTGCTAACATTACGAAAGCGGTTAGAAGAACTCCATCTTATGCTACTTATATATATCATATTTCCAGCCATGAAGAAAAATATTGGATATTATTCGTGTGAAGGTACGCAAATGCGATGAAGGCACCTACCACTCGTGTTCCGTACGATATTTCATCTGCAACCGTGTTTATGAAATACTGTTAAAAAATCTGAAATTTCTAAGTATTCAGCCGAGTGTTCACCAACACACTGGTAGATTCATGACTATTTACCGCCCTTGAATGACACTTTACCTCTTTAAGTGCGATAAAGTACTATTTACCACATTCACAGCGGTAAAGTAGTACTTACTACACTCAAATCAGTGCGGTAAGTGACTATTTACCGCACGGTTGAAGATACAAATATAAACAGTAAAAAAATTAAAATGTACAAATTTTTAAGCAAACTAATTTAGTTAGGCCTGGACATTCCGCAACCAGTTTTTGATGGGAGTAAACACTGAATTAGCTTAACATACGAGTAAGAGCTACCAAATGATTTATTAAGTGGGCTTAAAACAAACAAGGCGGAACCCGGGTATTACAAAACTAACCATTATCTTTAGAATTCGCCAAGTCATTAAAAACGGTGTCTGAATGTACAAAAATCCCTAGACTCAATACATCGGTAATTTATAATCTCTTCCTTATATGCAAAACCAACTTTCTCAGTATTCCGACTTGGCAAAAATCGTAATGATCATTGATTGATTATCACAAATAGCTCTTTTAAAAACGATAATCCCATAAGTCACGTCTACAACCTGCACGTATACTTTCTTCCTCAAGCACAGTTTGCCTCCGGTTATAGTTCGCTGACGCTAATAAGACTATTATCAAATAATTTCTGCCTTCAAGTAATGGCCAGTCAATCAAAAACATCAAAATTTATATAACATTGAGATAACGTTTTAAAATAGACAGCTAACTCAAAAGTAAATCGTCAAGTAAATGCCTGACGGTCTTCTTCTTCCTTTGTATTAATATACAGGGTGAAAGGGTAATGAAGTAAATTACTAAAAAACACGAAATTTCCATTATTTACATTCAACACTGAGAAAAACGCCTCATTTTAAGTAAAAAAGTCTTATGTAACTGAATGTAAAAATAATCATTTATGTGAAAAAAAGTTCAACGTGGAACTTGTCTGGTTTTAATAGGCAAATTGCTAACTATTGTATTTATTTTACTAGCCAATACAGTGAGTAAGCCAGTAGTGAATGTTCTAGCTCAGAAAAAATTTACATTAGTATTTCAAGTACTGAATGACCCTTATTTCAGAACACAATCTGGCAACCTGTGATACAAATTGTTTCTCTCTAAGTTGGTCTGCAAATAGATAAAAATATCTTTATAAAAATAGAATAAAATGTTTTATTTCTACATACTTATGTCAATGTAAATACATATTTATGTTCTTTTCGATGATTTTGTACTACAGATATATTCGTATGTACTGCAAAATGAATATACGAGTTAAATTTACTTAGTTACTGTGAATCGTGACAAAATTCATTAAGCTGCCAGAATTTTTCAGGCAAGATTTTCACAGATTTATTTCTCTAAAATTCTTCTGTCAATACCAAAACGTACAAGAAACAGGAAACGGGTGCAATTCTTGACAAAACCAATCTCCAGAATTCAATTTTTGCCACAGCTAAGCAAATAAAAAAGAATCCAGATGCTCTCCAAGCAGTCTGTGAAAACCTGACTCCCCGTTGCCATGCTTGTGTATATGTTCAACACTTACTTTAAATTGTTCTGGTTAATGTGCTGTTTATGATGCAAAATTACGAGAGTTTTATTATGTATCTTGATAATTTTTGATTATTAAAAAGCATTGGCTTTATAGTTTTAAAAACATGTGAGTTTCCGTTCGATAAATCAAAAATAGATATTTGTTGCTTTTTAAAAATAAATAGACTACAAAAACTTAAAGTTGGGTTCTAAATCAAATACAAAGATTTAGTAGCGTTCAAAACGATAATTCGTGCTGCGTTCAAGTAGTGTAATTACAGTGTTGCCGTGACAGAAAATGGTAATTTTTTGACTTGGGTGTTGACAAATGTTAAATTTAGTGTTTTTTACTTCCCTCGGATCAAGGGTCAAGAGGAGATGAAATGTTTACATTTTGGCAATAGTCCAAGATGGCAGACCAAAATGTCAACATAACAAAACGTAAAAACATTATTAAGAAACTACCTATCGAATAAACTTCAAAATGTTTACAAAATAAACTATGGTATACAGATAAACTTGTAAAAATTTTGTATAAATCCATTATGGCGGAATATAATGGAGTTCCAGTTGACTTGACATTTTGCACAAACATCAACACACGTATTCACCATTTAGACCAGGTCTAACTTGACAGTTATAGGCTTAAGATGACATTTTTAACAACTAAACAAATAATTTTTCTAAATGTCACAACTACGCAGGGACAGTGACAGAAGCGAAACATAACTGGCGAACTAACAGTTGTAAGTACCATGGCAACTAGATCTGGTCTAACTCTTAAACCTTTTTAGTGAATACGGGGGAAGTGTTAAATAGGGATAGACCGGTAAAATTTTAGTGCAAATCCTGTATTGTTTAAATATTCGGTAAAATTTCATTCCTGAAATAAAACGTTTTTTTATGGAGAAAAATGATAAAGTAAATAATGTATAATTGTAGAATACGTAAATAATGTTATGAAAAATAAATAATTATAATAATAATAATATTAAATAAATTAAAAACTAAAAAAAAATTAAATAAATTATAGTTTATAGGATATGTAAATTAGCACCAAATAATAATTCTCTCTGCTCTAAATTATTGTTACCTTAATATCTTAATACCTTAATATCTATTTTATTTCAGAATGTGCTTATATTGTATTTATTGCTAAAACAGGTCCCTAAAAACAAGTTAACTTTGCCTTTTTGGTCAAATTTTTTGGGAAGTATTTGTACAACAAGCCAGTATTTACGCAGCGACGTGTGGGATATAACTTTATTTAGATATAGTCAAAATTCTCGTATTTAGAAAAAACATATTTTTATGCAGAAAATCATTAAAGATAGAATGTTTGTGTTTGGTACAACTCTGGTGAAATTATCGATAAAATTGAGTTTTTATATAGTAGGTGTACATTCTTAAAGCTACGTTGATGCTTTTCTTTGTGAAATTATTTTGGATATCTATCGGATGCAACTAAAAGTTTACTAAAAATTCGGTAAGTATCAGTTATAATTTGTTTGCTTTATTGCAGTATATATTATAGAAATATAGAAATTAATTTTATTGAAAAATTTAAAAGTTTAATATTTATGTTTCATGTATATCCTAATATACAAATTTATTTGGTTTTATTTCCGGTTTGACTGGAAGTGATAATTTTTGACATTTCCGGCTAAACAGGAAGTGACGATATCTAATTTTAAAAAGTTTAGATAGGGAAATGCAATCTGTTTCAAGTTTAGTAGATTACCCAATAGAGGGTTCTAAATAATATCGTAAGAAGTTGGATTCAGGTATAGGACATGTAACATAAAAATATAAATTAGAATAAAAAACGTAATGATATATGGGGTATCACATTTAATAATCTAAAGTTACTACTTTTATCATATTCCAATGACCAAAATTTAATTACAATATCTGTAAAACGAAAAAAGTTGTAAGGGCGAGCCACTATACGCTTTATCGTTTGGGTGTTTACCGATGCGTCATCATTAATATTCATTCGAATCAAATCAAAATTTCGAGGATTAAATAGTAGAACAAAATCCGCATTCATTATGGGTGTGGATATTTTCCGTTAGATGGCGCGATGAGTTTTCAATGAAATTAAAAGAATATCGAGCACACTCACCACATCGTCCAGAAATGTTATTCAAGAAAAACTTATTGGTTTTATGAAACAAATACTCCAATAAAACAATACAAAAAACAGTGTTGAAAGGCATTGGTAACCAGACGATCATTTCAAAAAAAAAAAATGTAAATAATAAATATACAGGTTAAATCACTACTAATAGGAGTACTTATTAGCCAAAAAATAGCTTCCTGAAAGGGCTGATTTAAAAATTAAACGGCACAAATCTTTATAAAAACACAATACCAAGAATACAACATGATAATAATGATGACATCCAAACAAATCCTTGAGGCTTGACTTGAAAAGCCTACCTATATTGATGTTTTTGTCCAGGGTTTGTTTGGTAATCTAATCTTTTAACATATTTACTATTGACTGTATTTATATTCGGAAGAAAATATTTTTATATTTCATCCTTTTCTTTTATTATTGACTGATTGGTGAAATTCTATGTTTATAAAGCACATCTTTGATATTTCATCGACTACGGCCCAACTGTATTTTGTGGTACCCGGTATTGTTTATGTAAAAATGCTATACTATAACTAACCGTTTCACATAGCATAATCAATAAAAATAATAATGTTTTACTAGAAATTAAATAAAACGAAAATACAACATTAAGGCATTTTTTTCAAAATTGGTTATGTAAAACTCAATGTTATATAGGACTTTTTTTAATCAAAATAATCCATACTCTCTTGTTTTAAAATATAAAATATGCATAGTCAAACCCCTATCATCGTTTATAGAATATCCTTTTAACTTAAAAAGGAAAAGCTGTGAATCTAAAACAAGTTTAAAATAGCTAGCCAATCTAGAACAATTTTCAAATAGCTAACAAATTTAAAATTCGAATAATGCAATTCCCCTGATGAAAATTAAAGACAATTATCACTTCATTCCTATCATACTTTTTACTCTAGATCTAGAAAATTTCCTTAATCGTCTCGTCGACAAAGACATAAACATGGTAATGTAACATTTGGCGGAGGTGTATATGGCTTTATCATGCGTGTCACTCTGAAAATTACATTTTTCTCATTGCAAAGCAGAAATTAGTATGGGCGTGCCCAAATACAGGATTACAAATTATCTACATCACTGTAACTTTTTGCGCCATTAATTAACAATTGCTACAATTATGTGCAAGCTGACAAACCTGCATTTAAAGAAATAATTTATCTTCACGCTTTTGCAAAACGGGTTGAACGCCTTGGTGCAAGGTTTCAAGAAATGATCGAGCCTGTAAAAATGACTAAGCGAAAATTAGATGAAATTACACAAAAATTTAAATCAAAGACTTAAACTGCTTAAATATAATCCGAAACTAAAAACAGCCCCAGTCAAAAATATGTTTTAATAAACCTCTACAAAACTAAGAAACATAAAATATTAAGGGTTTCACACAGTGTGTTTATAAAAATAAACATTTATCAAACTTAAAATGTTTCAACATAATATGTAGATTATGTCGTTTGGCTTTGATTTCTTTAACAAGTTGCTTAATCAATTTCCCGATTTAAATATCACTTTTATGTTAAAATTGTTATTTGTTCTCTTCTGAACTGAACTGATCTTATTATGGTGTTGTGCTAGTTTTTTAAATATATTTTATATCGAAAGAAATAATTTCAAAAACATTAAGGTTAGTTTATTTATTATATTTTGTATCCTTGTACGAAATTATTTATTAATAAAAATTTTATTTTTTTAAATATAAAATACAAGCCATTTTCTTTGTTTGAACGGTCATATATGTTTTTGTTGAAAATTAGGTTTTTTTTTCTTTTTTTTTATTACAAACCAAAAAAACCTAAAACAGTATTTTTGTTTTGATTTGCCTTTAAACAAATTGTAACTTTATCGAATTTTGTATGTGAGAGTTGTGTAGTGCCTCAGGCTAGTTGTGACCAACAGTCTAAACTTATAGGCCATAAAAAGAAAAAAAAAAAGAAATACCGATCGAAATGGTATAAAGGTCGGCTCCTCCCATATAAATTTTCACTAAATTAAACTATTAACTTGGGCAGTAATTAAGAAACCATATCTTTGTCCTCAGTTTAATTGAGCCTTTTAAAACAGGGATTTTGTAGCCTTAAAAAATGTAAATAAGTTTACGTAAAATGTTAACTTTCTTATATTTCAAGACACATAGAACTTGAAGATGTTGAAATATAGTTTGTTGTTTTGCACACATATGAACAACTTCTCTATCTTTAGTGATGTTAAAGCGAGGGAGGGTCAGAAGAATTAATTTTTTTATTGGCATGCCCTACATATTATATTTTCACGTGCTTACAATTGCTAAGTAGAGATGCTTCCTTTATTTGCATTTGGATTAATTTAGTTATATTTTAAAACCAATTTTTATAGTAATATACTTCTTTTTTAAGTCTGTCGGTAATCTCTAGACTTTATTTTCCATGGGCAGGCGATAAACCTGTATAGAAATCTACAAATTCCGCCAGAACTGCTTCAGAAAATTAAAACTGCGCGGTTTTCACCATACACTATAAAAAAAGGAACATACGTACAAAACGGTACTAGTTTGAATATGAAATTTGAAACCAATATAACTGGAACTAATACCTCCATACAGTGGGTTAAAATCGAGATATATATATATATATATATATATATATATATATATATATATATATATATATATATATATATATATCAAGTACTTTCTTGGGATTAGGTTCGTGGATTGAAACAAAAAAACTTTAATTGACGTTTCGCCTGTCCATTTCAGGCTTTTTCGAAATATTTATTTCTGCACATCTAAAAATTAAATACGGAAAGTGTATATATGGAAATTAAACAATAAAAACAATTTGGTATAACGGCACGCATTAAAATTATTAAAACATTTAGTTAAAATAGTACAGTATATACCTTGAGAAAGATGTTATTTTGTCTTGCTTGGCGGTGTGAAGGTAAGTGATACACTGGTTAAAGAATTCTACTGTTTTTTTTTATATATATATCATTTAGTATTTTAAGTTTATACTGTATACTGTCAGACTCACCCAAATACTTTTAAAACAACCCGTATCCACCAATAGTGTCTACAATGTAAATATAATCAAAAAAACTTATATATATATATATATATATATATATATATATATATATATATATATATATATATATAAATGAAGGCTTTTAAAAAATTTATATGAATATACGTTTTTTCATTAAATAGTCTTTCGCAGCTAAATGCCAGATAGATTTTTAAAAAGATTTTTCAAATTCCTCAGAAAAAATATTCGCACAAACTATATTGATTTTTTTTAAATGGCTGTTTAAGCTAAAAAGGAGAGGTGTTCTTTTTATGCTGAATAACCCTACGCTTATTTTGATCGCAATTTGACTAAACACATAATTTGACATATTCTACGCTATGCTATGCTCTAGCCTGCTACGAATATTAAAGAAATCAATAAATGACCGCCATCTTCGACGCCGTATTGCAAACCATATCAAAATTCTGTAATAAAAGAGAACATCTACATTATTTAAAATTGTATATCAAATCAGCTACAGAATAAAAAATATAAAACTTCGAAAGAATAATCTAGCTGGAGCTACATTTTATTACATTTCAAACCCTACTATTAAGAAGGTTACGCTGAGTCAAGATCCCTAGTTGTGACGGCTGCTGGCTGTCACAACTAGGGCTAGGCCACAATAGATTTTACCTAGAGAGTTAAAATTATTCGATACATTTAAGTTATCGATAAGTATTATTAGGTATCTATCGATACATCATTGCAACTATGGATATTTGTGACAAAGGCGATTTTGGGTCACATACCTAGACAAAGAACGTCTTGCAAATAAATCAGCTAGCAAAAAAAATTATATTATCTGCTACCTATCGATGTTATCAGATACTATCGGCCATTATTAGATATTTGTCGGTACTTATGGGATAATGATTGATATTTTTTTTATTTACCTATTGGTATTTGATATATCGATGCCCTATCGAAATATCGATAAAACGCCCATCCCTAATCACAACTTATCTGCATATTATTCTTTGTTTGGATTGGGTGAAATCGCTTCTATGTGGTTGACTACATAAAATTATGCTGTTTACAGGGAGGATTTTTAGGAATTTCACTATTATTTCTATTTCAGGACTCTTTGGGAGTTTTATTTTTATGTGCTTGGATAGTGATTATAGAACTATTTTTAAAGATTTAAAGGTTGAAATATACTCTAGTAATATATATCACTAAAACATATTTGCAGAGAAGCTGGCAAAGTGATTTGTAAATATCAACGGAGTTAAGCCTTGACGAGGTGCCACTATTTATTTCATAGGTTTCAGGTGTAATTTTAAAACTCTACTTGCCGTCGAGCTTCGGCAGGTTGAACTCATTATTTATTATAAAATAAATAATATTATAAGAATAGGCTGGTATAACGTGGTCATTTTAACTTGTCCACATTTTAATTGCTATAATTGTCTTGTTTTTAAGATGCCAAATTGATCTAAAAAACAAAATGTATAGCTATTATAAAATTAAAAAACAGAAATAAATTGTCAATTATCGAATATATAAATTTTACTTTTCATAGCTAGGCCATTTTGCCATTTTCTGAATATACCGGGTGTGATAATTTCATCTTTAAAAAGAATCAAGTAAATAGAAAAGAAATTCGTCATAAGAGAAATAGGATGCAGAAAGGAAAAGAAACTTTGTCATACATATTGGTGGTACGGTGCAACTTTTCTTTTATTTTTTAAGTTAAAGGAATCAAACATAGGACTATGTTTAGAATCAGAAAAGGAAGACCTATCCACCGAAAGGTAAATTTAGAAGTTTGACACTTTTTATATTATTCTAATGTTACAAAAAACTTGATATCTTGCTATACAATTTACTTTTTGGGCCATTTTGGAAAATAAACAGATTAAAATTTGAACAAGCTGAAATGACCAAGTTGTGCAAGGGACTCAGGTGCTATCGCTCGCATAACAAAATATGGAATACCTCCACTTTTACTTGATAAACAAGTGTGATGTTATTTCCTAAATAAGTGGCTTTCAATTAAAGAATCTTATTTCAGTGATGTTGAAACTAAGCTTACGACACAACATTAATTTAAAATAACCGCCATTAATATTATAACAGAACCATATTTATACGCAGCAACGCATTCCGCAATTGCTTGCAATTACATTTTTAAAATATAATATTCATCACGTCTCGCAGGAAAGGAACATTCACTCTCTACTTAAAATTGTGCCGGTCGACCGCCAAGGTATCAAATAAATATTAAATCTCGGAAATGTTATGACACGTTTGCGACACGCAATCTGTTAAAATGATATAATTAAAATTTTGAATTTTTTTATCGATTTTTTATATAAAAACATGATTGCAAGGGCGGAAGTAAGATTGTTTCTCTTGAAACCAAAGGTTCGTTGATCCCGTTTTATTTTCCTTGAATCATGACATCTCTTGAAGGCCCATTTTTCTTAACTCAGCGCTCATTTTCAGCTCTGCTGTCTCAAAAACACAAAAAACAAGGATATTTTGTATAACCACACTGTTGTTCAAGGAGGAAGTTAACCATTTTTAAATCAACACAAATTGCCCACTGATGTTCTTCGTATTTAATTTTTCTCAAAACTAATGCAATTGTTTCATATTCTTCCTTCATGGTAGCAGAATGACCAATAGGAATTGAGCCATATTTGTTACCGTTATGTAAAAGAAAACATTTTAAACTACGTTTTGAACTGTCAATAAAAAGGCGCCAATCATCAGGCAAACCCATTTTTTCTAAGAGCCCTTTTATAGAATACCAAGTCATTTTCCTGAGCGAAAAAAGGCAGCAGATCCTTATCTTTTCTACCATAAAATGTAATATTAGTACCTGGACAAAGTAGATTTTTTTTCTTTTAATCTGGATGCAAGTGATTCAGCGGATTCCTTTGAGAGATTTAGGTCTCTTATAAGACCGTGTAGTTCTTCTTGATTGAAACACTGCGAAGTTGCTAAATCTGCTTCAAATTCGCTGTCGTTTTCTGATTGAACTCTTTGAACTTCGTCAGACGTTGATGTTTCTGTATCATCTTCTGTCAGTTCGGGTAGACTGCTGAATGATGGAACGGGTATTTCTTCCGAATGCGCTACAGGGCTTCTTGCAGAATCTAGATTAGGATATGTCCATTTGTGTCTATTGTTTCTATTTATGCCTTTAATATTAACGAGACAAAAATAGCAGTCATCATGATGGTTTCGCGGTTCTCTCCAAACCATTGGTACACCAAAATTTAGGCACTCTTTCCAGTTGTCCACTGTCGCAAATGTTCAATACATGTTTTACATACAAAATGTGGGGCCCAAGATTTATCTTGATCTCCTAAACGAACGAAAAAATAGGCAAGATAAGCTCTTTTCACCACAAAGTCAGAAATCATTTTTCTGCTCTCTTTCAAAGTGTATTCACCACACACAACAAAAAACATCGGGATGATTTACACAGGTACGTCTGATTGTGGATGCCATTGTTTCAGTTTAGTGTCTTGATGTAGTGATACTACAAAACGACCAAAATTTACATAAAAGGATACCACAATTTTACTTGGGAAAACTCAGGAATATACTAAATCGAGTACAGCCAAGCAGGTATAGAAGGATCGGGTCATAGGCAATTACAGGTATAAAAGTAATTAAGAGCAGTGTATTGAGTAGTTCCTAGTATAGAATTATTGGGTCAGGGACAATTCCAGGTATCCATTTGGTTAATTAGATTCTGGGAAATTTCTATTTTGACGATTAAGTACATATTTATCTCTTTATTTGTTGTCCTTTATCAGAAAAAAATATCAATTAACTTGTAACCTGTACCTCAAAAACTAGAGCTGATAGAAAAAATCTGGTGGCATTTTTGGAATCAGCACATTAAAAACATCTAAAATCAGATGTTAGATTTCCGGCACCAAATTTTTGTTTTTATTTTGTTACCCTGTGTAGTTATTAAAATACATGTTTGCGACATTTATGTTCGAAAAAATATTTTGTCTAAATGTCTTCCCTCCTGACGCTGACACTCTTCGAAGCAAGACCTAAAATGCACCATGATTCGTCGATTCATCTCCGCTGGAATGAATTTCTTAAGTGATACGCCTTTTTAACTGCCGTAAATTGACTGGAAGATTAACGCAATTTTTTGCCTTCAGATATCCCCACAATAAGAAATCGAGAGGTGTCAAGTCCGGGCTTCTTCGCGGTCACATGACATCGCCGCTTTTAGATATAAGTTTTTGTGAAAAAAGTTAATTCACAGCACGTGGAAGCATGTATTATTGTTCATTCCAATAAACTTTTGTTTTTGGGAGAAATAAAATTCCGAAACGTAAAGGAATTCATTGCTAAAGTACGCCTGCCGTAGTAAAAATACCGTCCTACAGTTATTTTTTATTGTTATTTTTAAATGTTATTGCCCAAAGAGCAACCAGGGATAGCAATCGATTTTTTTTATTGAGATAAAAACAAAACTATTTTAAGGAGTACCGCACAAGTTTTTGGGGTCAGATATATATACAGGGTGTCCCAACTTTACACACACACACGAAATATGTTGGCTGCTGTAAATGATACAAAAACACTATAGTAGTAGATTCTTTGAGTATACAGGCTGCCTCAAAAGTATACTTTAAGCCACTTTTTCATAATTTTATACTTGCCTAAACTCGTTATCACATTTTTAAATAAGAAAATACAATTTGTGTTCTTTAAATTGAACTAGTTCGTAAAAACCTAACATCTAGTTCGAACTAGATAGTTTTATATTAATATTCATATAATCTAATGTTCTTACTTGTCAAATAAACCCAGGTATATAATTTACAAAATTCATTTATAGAACCTTAAATTAAACATTTCATTTAACGACGGTTTAAATAATTCACAGCGTTTTTTGTCCTCAGGAAAAATTATCTCATCAAGCATCACACATAGTGTTACACAACCGAATAGACAGGTATACAAACATATTATTTGATCTGTTACGTAAATATTGCAATCCTTCTTTCCTTTTCTTGCCCTTTGGGGTTTTACACAGAAAGGTATTAAATGAAAACCAGTGATTATTAGAGACATAGCGCAGCGTTATGATTTAAAGCATGATTTAGAAGATATTTTGTAATGTTCCAAATTAGTATTAAGGGGAAATTTTCCATGTCGAATAAAAATGGAGATTTCAAGAAATGGTTTTTGTAGATTACGCCTCGAATTCCTGTGAATAGCTTACGCATTTTAGAGAATTATAAATGGTTTATTACATGTATTATTATTACATTGTATGTAAGATACGATCATGATTTCTGGGCTTCTACCCTCATCAGACAGGCTTGTATCCACAAATCTCCCTGGATACAAGTTTGCCTGAGGTAGAGGCCCAGAAATCTTTATTCCAAGGAGGAACTCTGCTGAACAACTGCACTTGACAAAAATATATTTTTTACTTAACATATATATCCTTAGCGGCCAAGAAACAATATCGAGGGAATATATATATATATATATATATATATATATATATATATATATATATCTGTCTACAATATAACGTTGTCGTGTCTTTAACTAGCATTCCCTAATATTGTATCACCGAAACCGAAAGTGTTACATGTGGGGGCCCCACACCATTGACCTGAGGCCATACGTCCAGAGAAGACCGGTTATTGTAATTGGCAAGTCGGATAACATGATTGGGATGCTATATTGTCGGTGTTTTGGGTTAAGTGATTCTTATATTTTATGAATAATAACCTTAAAATTCTACAAAACTACTTCGTAAGTTTCTATGAGATGTGTGTCATTTTAAGGTCTTCACTGATGATTAAGCGCTTGAAGTGCAGGATTAAATTCATCATACATTTTTATTTAAATGAAGTAGTAGTGGAAACTTGTTGCGTATGAACTAATTTTTTTACAAAGTTGCAAGATCGCAATAACATCGAAAGAAAAGAATTTATCAGTTTTTTTTGGACAATTTATTTAAAGATATTGCCCACGTTTCGATATTGTTCTATGTCATCCTTTATGAGTGGTAAAATAAATCCTATGTATATACAAAGATATTTTTGAAAAAATGGGCCATACGGCATTGTCACTTGTGCAGATTCGAATAAGGATATATACAACTATAAGAAATATTTGAAATACTGAGAAAGTTATAGAGGAAGAAGGCACATAGTAGCAATTACATATTGTCGAAAATACACTTTATGCCAACAAATAAAACAGAACCCATTCAAGGCAATCCACATCTGTCTTTTGACAGTTTCGTACAATTCTCGGTGATAAAAGGAAAATATCCTTTCCTTCTCGTCCTTATATAAAATCCGAAATTCCGACTTTATTAGTTTCATAGGACTTCCGTCTTGATGATTTCCTTAATAACTGGTAGTTAATTTGCATGCTAAATTCTTACGCAAATCGTTAAGTAATTCTGCATGATTTGTGTAGCTTGTAGCTTATATATTATATGGCGAATATTTTTTGGACGACAATTTTATAGAAGTGACTTTGAAAAATGAATAAATTATTTTTAATTAAGCAATCTAACTGCGCGATAAAGATGTATACACTGACTCAGTACTGGAACAAAGTTTGCAAAATGTGGATAACATTTTTGCAATTAAATAAAGAAAATGTCCGATTACCTGACGAATTGATTAGTTACTTCAGCATTGATTTGTAACAAAATGCTATTTAGATAAGGGGAGTAATATTAGTTTATAATGCAAGTTTAAATTGTGAATACTAGTGCGAAATGTAATTTTATCATACAGAAAATACCGAAACTTGTAGACTAAGACTGTGTTTATTGACTATATTATGACACTGATTCTGTCAGCATATAAAAAAATTGCTAACTGCGGCGAATACCAAATATCAATATATGGTAGGAATTCTGCAGCATCTCTGTGTGACGACGATCGACGAAATTCAAACCAGTAGAGAAAATCAAAATATGAGATTGACAGTCTCTATTTGGACGCGAGAAAGAAAGCTTCGAAAATGCCAAATGTGATTTGGCGAAACGTTTTTTTTTTTAGAACAACAGTAGTTAACAGAAGTACACCCGGAATGGAAACACATTTTATATATATATATATATATATATATATATATATATATATATATATATATATATATATATATATATATATATATATTAAATAGCATCTCAAAGCCTTATATGTAAGCAACAATACTTGCTATTCTACTTTTTTAAAATATTTCAATTAATATTTATTTTGTTGCACATCTAATGACACTAGTCGTGTTTCTTACATGCCATAAACTTGCGGCAATAATATATGTTTTATTATAATAATTGATTTGGGAACAATTATTAGCAACTATAGTTTCTGGGCAAAAACGGAAGTTTTAATAAAAACCTTATGGGAAGCCATATCTAGCCAGAAAAGTAGTACGATCATTTTCTGGTCACCCTGTAAAAAAAAACAATTGAACCTTCTAAACATTTTTCTGAAAAATGGAAAAAAATAGCAGATTTTGTAAACTTTAGAATGGCTGAAATGTGATATATTCACAAAAAATGTTTTGTCTTTTGTAAAGCCTCCAGAATGCTCTAATTAAGAAATTTCTCTGCGGAAACTACCAATTTTATTTATTTATTTATTTTTTATCTTTTTTCTAACTGAAATGTGATACATGCACAGCATCATTTTTTTTGACTTAAAAAGTTTTCTGAATGTGGAACTTACAAAAAATCCTGCAGAAACTCTTATTTTTTAATTTTTTTTTTGCTGAAATGTAATATTCACAAACATTTTTTTCTAGTTTTTGAAAGCCTCTTGAATGCAATGATTAAAACATTTCTCTGCAGAAACTACCAATTTTTATTTTGTTTATTAATTATTTTTTACATTTTTCTTAATTTTAACACCACGGAAAGACACGTGGCGTTATGTAAAGGAATGGCTGCGACTTTGCGAATCTTAGTGGTAAAAGTAATTCATAATTAATATGATTTTATGGCTTAAATTATGTTTATGGCTTTTATGATGGTTTTATCGATTAATCTAGGCTTACCTAACGGGTTAGATTCACCTAACAGTATACATTTTGTTAAAAAAATCCTTGTTATATATATATATATATATATATATATATATATATATATATATATATATATATATATATATATATATATATATATATATATATATATATATATATATATATATATATATATATATATATATATATATATATATATATATATATATATATATATATATATATATATATATATATATATATATATATATATATATATATATATATATATATATATATATATATATATATATATATATATATATATATATATATATATATATATATATATGTATATAAATCACTTGACTTGAATCAGTATAAACAAGGTGTGCTAAAGAAAATATATCATTTCAAAATTAATCATTTTCTGAAGTTTAAGCTTGTTCGTATAAAAAGTGATCGAAAGAACCCGGAAAGGATAATATTTTCCCAGCACGTGTAAGAACAAACCAAGCCATTGAAAATCCCTTTTGAGTCAATAGTAATAAAAATGTCAATAGCTTAGCTCCCTTAGGTTATTTATTGACACCAAGAACGATTGTAACTGCATCGATTTTAAAACAACGCTTTAAAAAACGGTTATTTATATGATATTTATTCATACTGCTTTTGATTATTAATATTTATAAACTACTGCATTATTGACCAAGGCATATAAAACTGCATAAATAATTAGCTGTAATTAGTGACCACCGGTGGTTTTTCAGAATTCTGTTTATCTCAATACACAGTTTGTTCACTGAACGATAGAGGGTGGTATTGTCTAAACTAAAGCTTGCGCTTATCCTAATCAGATTAACTATAAAAAGCAAGTTTTTTTATCTAATTACCATTTATCAGAAAATACAAATAGGAAAAAAATTGTGACAATATACAAAGCAAAAAGAAATTTGGTTAACCCTAGACACGTGTTTCTAACAACAGGTTTTTATCTGTACAGTTGGGAGATTTGTACAACACGAACTAATTGACTGCTTGTCAAAAAGAACGTCAAACGGTTTATTTAACATAATTTTTAAATTATTTTTAATAGTATACATTTTTTTTACTTATTACGGCCGATTTTGGGGCATCGCAAAATGCTTCTATTTTCAACATTGAATTAAAATTATTAAGTTGGGACTTTTTTTATTGGGAGTTTCTTCGTTTTAAGAATCCTTTTTTAAAAAATCTTAAATACTAATACTTTCCTAGTTATTTGCAAGAAACTAAACTCCTTTTTTTTAAATTTTAATTTGTTAATAACTTTTGAAATTGTTTATGTGCAGGTTTGAAACTTTTGCAAATTTTTCTAGGCGTCATTTCAAATCCAGTGAGCCTTTACTCATGTTTTTACTAGCAGAAGCAAGAATGAACATCATTTTGAGTTTGTGAACCAGACTACAAATATTAATGCTACAATATGTCATAATTGTGATGAGATAATTTAATAAGAGTGCGATAATAATATCTGAGGTTTTCACTTCATGTTGTTTTTCGAAAAAATCAAGATGATTAAAGTTAATAGTTATTTACTACATAAACAAAGTGATATTTTTAATATATGTACTATTATTCCAGGTCAACTAAGGACCATAATGCAAAGATAATACCAAACAGATAAAGTGAGTATACAGTTATTTATAAAAAGTCCAAAAATTGGGCGATAATGTTTGTTTTTGTTACTTGGTTGTCCTCCCAAAGAACACGTCCTGAATACTCCAGTGAAAAATCCTTCTTTCTTAAATTATAGATTCCCGCAGAGAAAATGTATGTCACAACAAAAAAGTCCAATATGAAATGGTTTGTTATGCTCTTTTGTGCATGGACTACAAATTCCTAATGGTAAAGAACACATTTTTTCTCTATATAATAAATATATTACTTACCTCGTAAAAGAGAAGTATTGTAATCTTGAAAAAATCTGGTTTATACAGATCTTCGCGTGTTAGTCTGTTGTCTGTCTGTTTATCTGTTGGCCTGTTCGCGCTTTAGCTGTAAAACTACTTATCCGATTGACACATTTTTGTCAACAATTAACCCTTAACTACTGAGGCGGATTATTATACTATTATATTAAACCAAATAGCCAGCACTAAATGGCAAATTCGACGCTATAATGAATCACAACACTTGCAATAAACAACAATTGTCTAAGATAGTTGTACGTTTCTCGTTGCCCAACGAAATATGTAAATAAAGTGGGCTTAGCTTCATCGAATTAAAGACAGTGTGGTTACAATGTTTTAGGCCAGAGCGCACGTACAAATATGTATTTTATGGGACTCTATAACGTTCACGCTCTTTCTTAAAAGTACCTTCCAGACCATAAAACAAACACGGAGCTTTATCCTCGCATCTCAAACGTATTTTCCTTGAAGTATCTTGTAAACTCGGCGTAAATAATGTAAAAGAGTATATCTCTGGCAATGAATCTGGTTGACGCAGGATTTATGACCGTTTTGAAATACACTTTTGACGTATTTAAATTACCACACGGTATAAATCAGCGCCCGAGAACAACGCTCTATGTCAAATTCAAATTAATGTTTGCGATTGCATAGAAAAATTGGTGTATTAAAGTTATAGTTATGCGTGTAATTAATTACGGTCATATCAATGAACAGGATCTAGATTAATAGGTCTTAGTTGAGAAAAGAAGACCTTGGAGCATGGTGATTTATCGAAGCCCACTTGATAAATGTTATCAAGATCGAAACAAAACAGAGTCAATACTGCGGGTGGACAGTTTTCTTCGTAGTATCTTAAAGATATTGATATTATAATCTAATTATGCCCTATCCTAATTAGTAGATGACATATTATATTCTAAACGTAAGTCTCTAAATGCAATGAAGTATAGTTTTCAAAAAAAAATGTTTATATATATATATATATATATATATATATATATATATATATATATATATATATATATATATATATATGAGAACTGGAACGTTGTATATCAGATACTCTGCTCAAACTTGTCTTATATGGGCTAAACATCAAGAAGCCTCAAGGGCATTACATCACAGAAAAGTGACTGACAAAGGAGTATAAATAACTGCGCCTTGGCAGACCACTCTTTAAGTTTAAACCATATCACTGACTGGGAGGGAGCTCGAATCTTGGATAAACTCGCCTCTTATCATAAAATAATTTTTCTTGAAATGATTCATTTAAACTTAGAACTTTTAAACATGAACAAAAAAAAGCGACACCCAAAATTTGAGTTCTATTCACAATTATATTATAAGATTAGAAGATAAATACATGGCACTCTGTCATCACCCAGCTATGGATGAGTAGTTTTATGTTATATGATTTATTATATTATCATTATTATTATTATTATCATCGAAATTGAAAATCAATTTCTCAATAGATGTTGGGTTCCAAGCCCATTCCGGATGCATGCATCAAAAGGAATGGGCTGGTTTCTATTAGTTCTATGTGTTGTCCTGTAAGAATTTTCTCACTATGTGGCAAGTACTGAGCAGGACTGTTTTCTGGATGTCGATGAAGATGTTAGTATGCAGTTCTATGGTTTTCAGACTCTGTTCTAGTGTTTTTGGGACTAGTCCAGTTGATGATACGATGATCGGTATCATATAAACCTTATTCAGTTGCCACATGTGCTGTATCTCGGTGGCAAGCTCCGCATAGTCATCCTTTTTCTTTTGATATTTATCCAACACGTTGTTATTGTTGGGTATAGCGACATCTACCAGATAAGCTATTATTTAACAGCACCACATCTGGCCGATTATTCGTTACCCGTCTGTCGGTGATAATTGCCCGGACGTAGTACAGTTTACAGTCTTCCGGTTCGTCTCGTCGAATGCAGACCTCTGTGTTGTTAACATAAGTGGTGCCACGTGTTCGGTTTTGCTGCTTTATTTCGGGGGAGAAACGGGAGACTCAACAGCTCAGAGTGTAAACTAACGACCCCGCTAGAAAGGGAGCAGACGCTGTGAACGTGTGAGGCCTAGTTGTTCCTGCATTCTATCCCGTTCGTCTGCCGCAGTTCTACATAGAATATTAGCGTAACGGCCGCTACGTGGCGGGAGTGGGAGGGGTAAGGGGATAGCTTGAAAGAAAGGGTCATCTCGTGATATCAGTAGTACTCTCAAGGGGCATCTAGTGGAAGCCAAGATGCATTTCGAAATTTAAAAAGGAAACATAAAAGAGCTTTGGGGTATTCGGGAGCTTCGAGCTCGCCATCCGGATATCCTACCGATAACGTCTCCAAACTGGATTAAGGTGCAGGGTCGACTTCGAGGGTCGCCGATTTAACGACTCTGAGCCCCGGACGTAGAGCAATCTGGCAAATGGACTAGTATCCGTGCCAATAATCTAGCAATAAATAAAATAATACAGTTTAAAGGCAATATTTTTAAACACTGAACTTGGTTGGTATTTATAATAGGGCACAAAGGTTTTAAGAAGCCCGTATTTATGGCAAGCTTCTGGTCTATGATGTTATACACTTGGTTATGTCGCTGGAGGTAGTCCGTGTTTGCTAGATAAGTACAGTCATATGTTATATGCTGTATAGTCTCTGATCTCTCTCTACATTTTCGGCACTTATCGGATTCAACGGACCTGTCTTTGATGATGAATTTAGCTTAATTTTGTGTGTTGATAACTTGGTCCTGTATTGCCATTACAAATCCTTCTGTCTCTGGAAATAGTTGTTCATCCTTCAACCACCTATTGGATGCTTCCTTATCTATGTGTGGTTGATTCAAGTCATTGTGATGTCGGCCGTGCAGTGCCATTTGAGTCCACTGTTCTTGTTGGTCGGGGTCTGAAATTGACTTTATTATTATTATCTTGGTGTCTCACAGTATCCCTGTGGTTCTATTTTATACTGACGGGCATATACCAAGTCAGTACAAAAATAAATTGAAAAAAAACACAAAGAAAAAGAAAAAAAAGAACTATTGTATATTAAGAAATGATCTAACGATGCTACACGTTTTCAAAATGACCGATTTCTGGATGTTCCTGTGAATGTCTGTATTAAGTCCTAATTTTGCTTGGACGTTCTCGTCGTTGGGGACAGCCATGTCAATTAAATAAGTGATCTTCTCTTTTTTAGATTGAAAGGTGATATAAGGTTTGTTTGCGGGGATTGTTTTATCTGTGTAAATGTCAATGTCCCAGTAGAGCTTCTAGTCTTCGTTTTGAAATATGGATGTTGGTGTATAATGGTAGTAAGGGCCTGTTTCTCTCTGCTGGTGACATCTCATGACCTGTCGACTTCAATGGTTGTGTCCTTGATGATGATATATTATTATTATTACTATATTATCATTATTGTTACTATTATTTTTCCATATTATTATTACTTTAGTCCTATCAACTAACTCTCAGTGTTAATTGCTTTTTTGGATTGAAAGGTGATATAGGAGACGTCAAGGTTTAGTGTTTAATCACGCAGCTTCATTTTGACTGGCATAATGTGCAGAGTGCTTAAATGTTACAATTTATACGTAACAAAACTTTATTTGGGTTAAATAACACATTCATTTGATTAACATACATTCGTCACATCTTTGCTGAGTTTTTTTACAGTATAATATCTTGTTATTATATATATATATATATAGGGGAATAAACCCTTTATGTAGTTTTTGTGTTCTGCAAATATTATATTTTTTTATATTGGTAAATGCATGTTTTAGTTATATAGATAGGAGGAAATCTTTATTATACATCAGTGTGTTATTACAATTTTTTAATTTTTAGAAATTGTGTTTTATTATTTTAGGAATTATCATTTTGTTGTATTTTCTTTGAAATTGTATATTTTTATTTAACATGTTATTTTATTTTCAAAAATAGATTATCTTCAAGCCTACTACACTGTTTGTTAAATATTATGATTATTTGTGTTACCCTTTGTTTAAGAATTTTATGGCCCTATTGTATTCCGCCGGGTACCGTTTGTGCGTGTTTTATGGTTGTACTACATATACAATATATAAAAGGCTCACCCTATATTTAAGTTATTTTTGAGTATATAATCAGGTTGTGTGCTCCTACATATTTGGAAAAAACTATAATAGAAAATAGCAGGTAATTGCAAGCTGTCAAATGTAGACTTCTTAAAACCGAGTCTATCTATAAAGGAAAAGGCCGGACTTAAAGCTAAAACTAACTTCATTGCACTAATTGATATTATTATTTCTAAAGCAAGTTGATATGCCAGTAGCGTTTCTATAGGGAAGTAGAAATTTGTATTTCTTGCAATTACGACAAAAAAGAGAAACAAAAGACGAATTTCTTTAATATTAATATTTTGGCCCTAAAAAGAAAGGTTTATTCAGCAACATCATTTTATTCTGTTCGCCTATTAAGTAGTCAATTTAACTTTCATGTTTGAAACTGCTTTAAAAGATTAAATAGTTTGAATTTTGAAAGAAATAACATTTTTCATAAAAGTCAGTTGGGTTTTCGTTCTAATCTACCTACAGTTGACGCAGTAAACAGTTTTGTTGTAACTCAAGCTTGTGAACAAGGAGAGTAAATGAGTGCCCTCTTTTGTGACTTAATCAAAGAATTCGACTGTTATCTAGAAAACCGTAAACAGTATTAAAGTAAATAAAAAAATATGGAATGTGGAATGCCCCAGACTCGATACTAGGGCCAGCCCTTTTTCTGATTTAGATTAATGACTTGGAGACGGCCTTTCCTGGGGCTTGACAGTGGAGGGCTGAACATAGGTTTTCTACAAATGGTTTATTTCCTACAACAAATATTGTATTTACTAAAAGAAAACTCCCTGAGAAGGTGGATACTGGGTCCACGAAGTTCTTGGTTGTCACAATAGACAGCAGATTAAAGTGGTTACAATATGTCGAACAACTGTCAAAAAAAATTGAAAAAATACATTTGTTATAAGAAACTTAGTGAAAATTATAAATACCGCAGCCTTTATGGCTGCCTATCACTCACTTATTATGTTTCATATAACATAAGCTATAACGAGTTGGGAACATTCCTCACACAATAAAAGATCATTAAATTACAGAGACAATTATTATTTTTAAATGTATGTTCAGAGAAGACATTAAATTAAAATATACTAAGAGTTCCTTCACTATACGTATATCATACCCTTTTTTTATCTTTTAAAAATCAATCTAAATGAAAAAAAATTATGTTCATAATTATAATACTAGATATAGCGGGGCACTCAGAATCGACGTTCTTAGACTAGGAGCAGTATTTTGGTTGGTTTTCGATGAGCCTTTGAACTATCGATTTTTACTTTACATTTTTCTAATGAACTATTTCTTTTGCCTACACCCTGACGTGTAAATCTCATTCTATGGTATTGATTCTTTTAGCAATTTCAGAGTGAATGACTTTATGGTATATTTTAAAAATGTCTCTTTTGTTATATTAATTTTTGCTATCATTCTTTATACATTCCTTCATCCCATAATACCGTTCGGTTCCTGCGGATTTGATAAGGTTATTGGTTTTTGTGTTTATGTACTTCGGAAATACGAACTTAGTTTAGTGAATTTGTACATTACTCCATCTGAAGAAGGTACTGTATACCGAAACAATCGTTATGGTGTAAACATTTTATAAAATACGTAGCGGACATCAAAAGTTCGAGTTTTTCAGTAATTTACTTTATAGATAATAATCTTTTTCCGAAACGAAAAGCGAGCACTACTCCTTTGGAATAGACGAAACCAGGTTATGTACAACTCTCTATAATTCTGAAACGTACTTTAATTTTGATTTTCGAATATGTTTCTTGTTTCACACTTTGCATATTATCCTAATAAACATGCTGAAAAGTGTTCGAAACAACCTCCGAGCCGCAAGATTCACGCTTCCGATGATATTTGACAACAGTCCCGCGGCTCTGCACGACATCCCTATCGTGGCTTCAATAATGCGAATAATTATTGGAATTCCATCGATTATGCTCTTCTGTCGTTCGTTGCCGATCACGTATCGAGACAAGTTTATTATGCGCCCAATATCCAGGGTATACCAAGATTAGTTCGATTGTATACTGTAATATGAACCAATTTAACTTTCTACCCGGCTGCGCATGCAAAAAGGGTAATGTGTTTAATAGTCATGTAAACACGTTATCTCTTGTATATATGTATGAATGTTTGTATGTACACTGACCGGCATTAAAATCCTTAAAATAATAGCCAAATTTAACGGTCAATAACTTTTGATTTTTGGGCGATTTTAATCATCTTTTTAGCAAAATTCAGATTAGACATTCCACTTTTTGAAAGTTTTTTCATTGTACAGAAAATCACCTCTCTAGGGTATTATTTTATACCAGGAGAACCAGAAGTTAGTTTTTTTGGTATAACATTTGAACACCCTGTGGAATTATTTCGCATTGCAAAAAAATTTGCAAGTTTATTCTTTACCAAGGTGTAGTTCTTGAATATTTTATTTTTTCGTTTAGCCCGATAGCTCTGTTTTTGGTTAAGGATAGGACACGATTTTAACCTTGAAAAATAACTAAATCTAAATTTAATCAAAGCAGCTATGGAATATAATGGAAGGCCAATAATCGCCATACATATATATATATTATTAGTGTTTGTTATGCATTTTGGCAGAAATGGAGAAATTAGACCTACCACTGTGGCTTTAATACAGGACGGTAGAAACCAATCGTATAGTCCAAAAACCCGTGACACAAACTGCAAGAGTATTGAAGTGGCTCGTATTTTGAATGTGATGTAGTATTAAGGGTGTACATGATTTAGCACCCACTCACAAGGTCAGGTAGTAGGATACCTGGCGGCGGCGCGCTTTCAAATATATTCTAAAAACTATTGGGTTTGTTTCCTAATCGAGCATTGATCTCTTCGAATTATGGTTTACTCTTCCTACGGCGCCATCTTACATGTGTTTGCAAATATTTTTCTACAGATCGATAGAGCAGGGTTAGGACCTATCACTCAACTTAAGCATGACCTGCAGCGTCACTTCGTTAAGGCTCTAATGGGATAAACCTTTATCACAGGAACGGTGCGGCTGATCGGCGCCTAACTTTTTTTTAAATAGTTATGTCATCATCTTACATAACTTCCAGCCCAAAAACGACAGTTTGACAAATGACGGTTGGTAGGTAATTTTTGACATTGACAAGTGACATTGTCAGATGACATGTGACATCACATGATTAATTATCGCTTGGGTAGACCTAAATAATTTCCGCATTGGTGAAAAATGCTTGAGAGATATATGCTAATGGAACAGACGCAGTCAGCAGTCGCTCGAAGTGCAGATATAAAGCGCGCGCAGTTTTTCTGAGTGCTTTTGAGACCACGATCCCTGGATGGAACTTCTTATCGTAGGCATAATTTAGGTCTGCGTAAGTTCTAACTAATCACGTGTCACATGGTATCTGACAATGTCACCTGTGAATGGCAAAACTCACCTGTCAACCGTCATTTGTCAAAACTGTCAGTTGTTGGACAGGAGCTGATACATGATGATGTCGTAAGTATTTTAAAAAGAAGGTTGGCGCCGATCGGCCACACCGTTCCTGAGACATATTTTTTACCACTAGGGCCTTTTACAAAGTAGCGTAGCAGCCATCGTTTTTAGCTATTAGGACATACTTCAAAGCGCGGCACTAAGTGTCCCACTACTTGACCTTGCCAGTAGGTGCTAACTCATGTCCTTAATACTACATCATATTGAGGTATGAGTCATTACAAAACTCTTGCAGTTTTTTATCACGAGCTCTCCCCTGGTAGTATGTTGCTAGAAGTTATGATTTGTTTGCAAAATCGGAATTTGCTAAAGAACATCGTCACTGGACCAAGAATGAATGGAGAAATATTTTATGATGTAAAATGTAAAAAATAAACACTATTTTTTACAAACACTTCCACTATATTTAATTTAACAACGTGACATGTTTCACTACACAGTAGCTTCTTCGGACGTTACATCTCGAGATGTAACGTCCGAAGAATACGACATCTCGAGATGTAACGTCCGAAGAAGCTACTGTGTAGTGAAACATGTCACGTTGTTAAATTAAATATAGTGGAAGTGTTTGTTTTTTACATTTTACATCATATTATTATGGATTTCCACCGAGTATCGGCTGACACAATCATATTGAGAAATATTTTGTTTGAAAACGAATCCAGGCATCGTCTCAGTTCTCCAGATGGTCTGGTCAAGAACATCTGTGGCATCGAATAGAAGAAATATATGCCGAATGCATTTTGAGTGCGAGAGTTTCATTACGGGGTGTCAGAAGAATTTGAGCATTGGAACCTGCGCCCTTGACACTGGAAGAATTAGGAAGGGCGCTCTCCGGACAATGGGCAGCTATTCCTCAAGAGGAAATATGTCGTTTATAGTAAGTGTGCCAAGAAGAATGGAGGCTATTATACAGGCTTGTGGAGGAAACACACGTTATTAATTGATACATTTTTATTTTTGATTGTTTAAAATAATTAAAATTCGTTTTTAAAAATGTGTAATCTTTTCTTTAAAAATCATATATCTTTAACAAAAACAGAACTCTCAAGCTAAAGAAAAAAAATATTTCCCAGAAAGATGCATCTTGGTAAAGAATAAATTTGCAAATGTTTTGCACTGCGAAATAATTCTACATGGTGTTCAAAATTTAAGCGAAAAGCGAGAGTTCTAAAGTAGAATGTGGAAAAAGACGAGAGTAATTGCTGGCGAAGAATACGATTGTGAACTGTAAAAAGCTATCGGGAACACAAACTAAATATCTGTTGTTCGAATAAAACTTAAGTAAACGATGTATATATGGCTGGTAAAATATAACAGGATAAAAATATAATACGTTCCCTCCAAGCTTTTCTTAGAAAAAGGGTTTACTGGAATTAAAACTGCCTTCTGACAAAAGTAGGCTGTTAATACTGGCACAATTGGTAGCAGCAATGATTTTGTGGAAGTCTCAGTCTCTAAAACAGAAAATCGTTCCTCTGGGGATCCACATGACAGTACAACCAATTACTTAGAAGGGAAATAGGATGTTGCAAAAGGCGGTCGTTTTAGGGCCAAAATGTCTATATTAAAAAATGATTTAATCATCCACCAATTTTTATTATTATATTTATTAATTATAAAAAAAATAAAAAATATGCATATACATACTGTATATAGAATATATTAGAAGTATAGTACAGATTTTTACTTGCCCACTTTGTAAAATTTGGTCGAATTGTGGTAATTTGCAACTCTCTGTTTTAATGTAGCAAATTATAATTCTGCACATTTAATAGAGTTTTAAAAGCAACTACCAGTCATTCTCACCTCTCTATGACAAACGCATATTTATTTTCTCTAATATAAGACCACATCCGTCAGTATTTCAAGCTCGTAACCGAACGCAGTGTAAACTTGCGTGGATGATAAACAAAGAAAAGAAGCAATAACTAAAGATTGTCTCAAGTTAAAATTTACGAGACTACCTAACAAGAAGTGGCCGCACGAGTTACTCGGCAAAGTTTATGGCCTTGTGGCCACAAGAATTGCATCTTAAGAACGTTTGGTGAACGACAGATGGACGACTGACAGACCAGAACGCTTTATTTGATTGAATTTTTTAAAAGCTTTTTACTAGCGCCCTATTTGAGCAATACACGTTTTTGATGCTGTAACTGGCGTAGCAACAGTCATTGCAGATATAGTGATAATTTAGACCTAACTTGGCGCTATGCTATTTAATTTAATTGTTTGTAAAAAGTCGTTCTGCTTAAAAAAATAATTAAAACATTTTACATTTCACGCGGTTTCTAAAATAATACTCAAAGTATATACCGGGTGACAACGAAATGACTAACCAGCCTGTCACTTTTATAAGTAACATATTTATTTAAAATTGAAAGGCATTGTGTGACTGCAGGGTCGTAACTTGGAAAGAAAACCAGGTCTGTCATTTCTTTTTATTCAAATAACTACGAACGTCTTTATGTTCAAATGAACACAAACCAAGGCTACAATTTTATCAGTTTTGTCTTTTAATTGACTTTTCAGTCGAAACTTTCTGTTTAATATTTCAACTATAAAAATACTAAATAAACATACAAGGTTAAGGTAAGCCAAAGAGGCAGAGTGAAAATCGTCCTTTAATTTTATGTATATGATATACAAGCAAACAATAACTGTCGGTAAATTTGCATATTTTAGAAACTGAGCCCTCCTCGCCTTTGCAAATTTTCATGCTCCAAGTAGAAATTTCCATATAAAAAAAAACAAATAAAATATAGTTACTTTTATTTATGAATCGACTTAGGGTAGATAATTTGAGTTACGTGCATATTATGATTTTGAACTTTTTGTTCAGGGGAAACTCTAGAAGTATTATGACAGAATTATTAAATACAATTTTTCCTTTTAAAAAACTTGGAAATTAAAAATTCATTAGATCGCCATTGAGAAGTCCAAACTTTAATTCTTTTCTTTGCATCATAATATGCAATATGAACAGTATAAAGTATTTCCAGATCATATCAAAATTAATAATAATAATAATAATAATAATATTAATAATAACTAACAGAGAACACACACCCTTATTACCATTATACACCAACATCTATACTTGAAAACGAACACTACAAGCTCTACTGGGACATTGACATCCACACAGATAAAACAATCCCCGTAAATAGACCCGATATCACCTTTCCATCCAAAAAAGAGAAAATCACTTATTTAATTGACATAGCTGTCCCCAACGACGAGAACATCCAAGCGAAATACAGTGAGAAGATCGCCAAATACACCGACCTGGCAATGGAAGTAAAAAAGCCGTGGAAACAGGAAGAGCCATCATTGTTCCTCTCGTCATATCAGTAACAGGTCTCACCCCAACAACGTTTACACCTCATTTGGCTCAATTAGGACTTAATACAGACATTCACAGGAACATCCAGAAATCGGTCATTTTGAAAACATGAAGCATGGTTAAATCATTTCTTAATACACAATAGTTGTTTTCTTTTTCCATTTCCTTTTTTTTTATTTTTGTTTTTTGTACTGACTTGGTATAACCCGTCAGTATAAAATACAACCACAGGAATACTGTGAGACAACAAGTCATGATAACAATAATAATAATAATAATATAAGTAAAAGAAAATAATATAGCGCCTTAACAAAAGAAATATAACCTAATTTGTATAAAGGGGAGTTTGGATGAGAAAGAACACTAGAAGAATACAATACATTTTAAATTACTTAAGCAGCAAGCCAAAGGATTTTTAATATTATTTTAATTAAAAATAGTATATATACGTCTTATAAAAATGTGCAAGAAAAAAGTATAAATATAGTTACATTGATCATATTATATAGTCTGTAGTTTTCGAGATATTTAAGAATATTAGACAAAAGTAGAACAACTATGATAACAGTTTATTTTAATAGCGTTAATTTAACCTGTTTATTTTCATTTACAGTTTTTGTGAAACGGACTATATATCTCATTCACAGCAGCATCGACCAAAGCACATTGAGGGATTGTTTAACACCCACCACCTGCGGAAGGTTTGGTTTCCGACCAGAAAGCCTCAAAAAGTATTTGTACCGTTAAAAGAAGCGTTTTATAAAATACTAGCAAATTTCATTAATTATCTTGTAGACGTATTTTATGTGCAAACACAGCCTTTTCTTTTGATACATTACCCAAAAGGAAAGTAGTATATTCCGTGAATTCAGATTTAGTTTTTTCCTCTCTCTAAATCTATTTTTCTTAGTCATACTCAAATCATTTATTAAAAAAAAAACATTTTAAATAAAACTGCTTGTATGACAGTTAACCCAAATTTACTTTCTTGCAGCATTCAAAACTCACTATAAAAATACTTAATATACATTTTTTTTCTGTGCAAATATTTAACAACTTTGAAATAGAGTAAGGTATAAACCTGTAGTTTAAAAAATGGCAAATTGGCCTATAACTTACAGTACAGATCTCTTATTATTACCTAAATTTAGTAAACGTAGGTTGTGACCTTGTCTTTATCCCAGGATATCCTGCCCAGTTCAACGACACCGAGACTTAAATACGTTCACTATTCTAGATATCCTCCAATATTCATAGTAATCAAATAAATACTTAATTTTTTTTTTTTAAGAGATATATACACCTTCCAATAACCGAATAAACGTTATAACGAGAATTGGAAAACCATTCGGCGGCAATAGTCTAACAATTAGATTCATATGTACAAAATAATTTGATTGTTTTCTTTTGACAATATGGGACAGCTGTCTATTGTTACCAGTTTTACTTTGAACATCTTATATTATAATTAAGTATTCTTACTTTTCGCAGGGGTTTTGATTAAAAAGTTTATATTTATAATAAGAGTGTACTACTTTTAAGAAGCTCCTAATATATCTTTTAATAATTTAACTTGTAACTAAAACCGCAAAAATGTCCCAAGATGGAGGTCCAAGAATTATATTTAGTTCGCCAAAACAATCGAAGCGTATCTCTTGACGATTTGAGGTATGTTTGTTTTTTGTCATTTTCGTGACTAATTTCTTAATCACCCTGTATAAGATACTCATGGTAACATTTAAAAATCACATGCCTAATACTTAAAAGACCATTCGTTCTGGAAAAAAGTTTTCAAAAACCGGACAAAAAGGGGAAATAAATACCGTTAAAAAACTTGGTGCCTAAATTATTTGTTGGTTTATTTTCTCTGTTATACAAATTAATGGTGCTTTATTGAAAACCTGTGAGGCCTTCGTCAAAATTCGATGGAAACTAAACTTTCAAAATTACACCTGGGGACCCTCAAGACCAGGCATGGATATTGATATTTTGCTATTTACCAAGTAGTCAAATCACTTCTTGTGTTGTTAAATTTTAAAACATAATCCACTCGTAATAAATAATCCTGTGATATGTAAAATAAAACTAAAATCCCAAAACACTTCTAATATTCTTATAACTATAACAACTAATAGCGAATCCAAACAGGTTGATAATCTTACTGCTCTCGACCTAAAGCGAAATAAATACAAACGATTTAAGCGAAATCCTAATGACGTGACGAATGGTAGATATCCTGTATTCAATAAAATAACAACAAAATTCCTTATTTATTAAAATACAAATCAGTAAATTTCCTTTACCCGGAACTTCCCTCGTTATGCATCTTTCCTTTCATTGGGAAACCTTTTTGTTGGACGCCATTTTGTTCATCATATAGGATTCATACCAATATTTTGCCAGTTTCTGTCTATGCGCTACACTTGATCTTCGAGCATACTTTAAAATCAATTAAATGAGTAGTTATTACACTGATTCTTTTGTTCCATTTTGTTCTGTCGTGTTGAATTTAAACCGCCATTTTGTTCCTTTGTGTTGAATTCGTACCAAAATTTTACCAGTTTATTCCTATATAATATAATAATGTTTGTGGACATTTTGACGTAAATTGGATAAGTAGTTTTTTAGTAATAACTTTTTTAACATTTCACTAGGCCGCCCTTTTGTTTCCCACATGGAATTTTTACCAAAACGTTACCAGATCATCTCCATATGACCTATGATGTTTTTTGTTATGCAGTGAACAGACAGACAGACAGTTCGAGGGAATTGAGAAAACATGTTTTTTGGTATTTAGCTACCCTGAAACGTGAAAACCTGTAAAAAACTAGCAGTGTGATTTTTTTAGCGAATGCAATACTCTCCTTTTATGAGGGAAAAGTACCCTTAATGGGACTTTTTAATCAATTTGCAAAAATTTCGGCTCATGTACGGGCAACGCTGCACTGGTTTTCCATAAACAGCTCGTCGCATTAAATCAATTTATTTAATCTTCGTTTTTCCCTATAAAAATTATAATTGAAGTAAATGGTAAGTAAAGTCGCGAACGTGAACAAACAAAAATGGCTTTGTGTTTTAAATATATAGATTAGATCCACATTTTGACTATCACTGACTGACAACGTAACCGTTTGCGTGCCATCTGTATTTAGATCATTGATTTATCACGTCGATTAGATTTGCTGCCTACAAGGTGATATATAAATAGATCTTCCTTACTTCGGAGGGTTTGTCAATAACGGGTCCACTAAATTAGGGCGTCGAGGAGTTTTTGCCCTTTGATTTTTTTTCAAAATGATTGATTGCAGCGCATCATAATATAATAAATTAGGTAATATTTTATTTTGAGTAAAATAAAAAATGAGGTATATTAAAATCAATGGTTCGATATTAGTTTGTGCATGTGTTGTATACTGTATTTCTGATATAAACAAATTCATACTAGGTGTAAAAAGTAAGTTTTTTCCACACATGACATATCGAGTGCGAAAATCACTCTCTTTGCAGTGTTGTATACAATATTTTTTTATAGAATACATAATAGTCAAAATTCAATGTGAATTTGTTTGTTTAAAGCTTTAAAATTGGATTTTTATTTAAAAAAAAGGAGCGAAGAAACTATAGCGGCCATACTTTCAGTAAAATCAGACATCTGTATGCATTAGCGCATACTCCGGTTTCTTGAATAGAGGCAGAAGAGGAAAGTTGGTATGGCTAAAACACTAAGATTTTAAGTCCAAGTTTCAAAAAAAGAAACGTTGGTATTTCAGAAAAAGTTATTCTCGCCTATTTCATGGAAAAATCAAAAAACTAAAAATCATCTAGTCTTTGGAGTCAATAGTCAATGTTGAAAAGTACTGAAGGATAATATAGGAAACTTTTGCAATTTACTGATACCTGATATCGGATGGTTACAGACATAAAAAGTCGAAAATAAATTTAAGATAAATTTGATGAGTAGTTTTTTTAAAAATATTTTTGTAACATTTCACTAGGCCGCCATTTTGTTTGGCCATATTGGATTTTTACCAAAATGTTACCAGGTCATCCCCATATGACCCTTAATTTTTGACCAAAATTTGATGTCAATCGGATAAGTGTTTTTTTTAGCTACGCCGCGAACAGACAGACAGACAGACCGACGGAATTGAGAAAACAGAACTAAAAATTACTTGAGGCAATAATGGATGTGTCCTAGTTTGACACTTTTTCTGAAACATCAGCCGGCAATGATAGTCTTGACGCATCAATTAATTACATTAAATATTAAAAATTTTATGCTGGGCGTGTTCTTAACTATAAATCATAGATACTTTAACCTCAAACGTTTTGCATAAACTTATTTCTTAGTAAAAAGATGCAAATGTTTTCTAATACAAGTTTAATTCACAATAATGCATGCTATCAGTGGCGACGACCTAACATAATACAAAACCCATTCAAATAATTAATCGAATCACTTATTGCAAATCCTTTTTGAAGCATACACATGTATCTCATTATTATCTGTTTACAAAATAAAAACGAGATGTTAATTCCATTAACTTTTTCATGCATAATGAATTTCGGTACATTGTCCAGTCGTGTAGTACATTATTTGATTCTATTATTGTCGTTCTGTTACTCCACTTTCATTTTTTATTCACTAATAATTAATGTTATTTTGAAATATGGATCATACGGCCACACAATAGTTTGTAATTTATCAGGTACGATAAGCAGTCCCATTTTTTATTAGCAAATTCTAATTCAATAATAGCCTCACCCAGTTAGTTTCGATATAAGAACTCGATGGATTAGGAGAGGCAATAAAAACCTACAATGGTTTGAAACATTGTTTGGCTAAAAGGTACAGAAATGTAGAGGAACGTCTGATATGTTTTATTTGTTGTTTTTTTAACAAAACAGTTATGGGTCAAGTGCAAAAGATCTGTAGTGATTTTTCGTTTTTTATTACTCTTAATATAGTTAAGTAAGGTTAGAAACGTTTAAGAATAATTTATTTTCTTGTATTTTTTTTATCTAAAAACAATCTATTGTGAAGAATACCCAAGTAACACAAAATATTTCACAAAACAAGTAGGAGTAGCTTTATAATCATTTTCATGCAGATAAACTATTTCTAATCATACAACTTTTATTGGGATATCCTTTGGAAAACTGTTTTTGTAGAATATATTTTGTCATTATTTTTAAGCAGATTTTACACAGGTAATATACAGTATTTATTAACCAATTTTGTTGCAAATTAGTGTTTTCTGTGCGTCGTAAAGGAACCGTTATAAACGGTTAATTGTCGATGCTGCAATAAAACAGTTTTATAGAAGACCTCCTGCAACTTTATAATGATTGCTAAAAATATATCTATAAGCTAATAAAAAGGAGACATACTGTTAATTAACGGCTTTAGAAATATCTTTTTTTTTATAAATTCCTTATTATTGTAATTGATAATAGTTTAAATATGCATTTCTTTTACAGATTTATGACTTGATTTTCATCTGTTTGAAGGGGTGTAATCTAGTAAACAAACTATCTTTCTGGCTTAGTACCTACCGGCCAAACTTTGTCAATTGAAAATGTTCATTGACATCTATATATCGTGATACTTCTATATTTTTCACCCGCCACCAAAACTGCAAACTTATATAGTTTTTACATATCAGCAAAAATTTCTTTCTTTTATACACATGGTATTCTATATTCGATGATAGGTTAGAAGTAGCTTTTAGAAATAATTTCACGTTTGCAATGTTGCCAGATCTACTGGTAACTGGCATTTGGAATTTTAAATGGACACCCTGTAGTTTATCTTATTTTTAGAATTTGCGAAAAAATAAAGTTTTTTTGTATAGGATATTTTTTCATTTTTCTTCGTGTCCTAAATATTATTTTGTGTTTTTTTTTACCAAAAATTATTGGAATTATAACTTCAATATTTTCGTCTCCAGATGTCAAATACATGTAAAATTGTAATATTATTTAGCCAACATGTGGTACTTTAATTTTAGCAACACAGGATCGCCGACTTTTGTACAGAATGTTCTAAAAATTAACTGTAATTTAGATGTTATAAATTTGATCAAAAGTGACTTTTTTTAAAAGGAACACCCTGTAAATTATTGAAGCATAGAATAGAGTGGACAAATTAAATTTTTTTTTTCATATAAGGTGTTGTACATGGTGGCATGACATAATATGAAATTTACTTTCCACGCTGCCATTCAGGCCGGGCGAACCGGATGTTCCCGTGGTAGTTTGGGGGTAAATTCAGACTCCCCGCCATCACATACCCTGTTAGGTGGAGGGGATGGCCAAGGTACAGACTCCTCGATGAACTGTAGGGCCCGTCTGGCTGACATTTCCCAGACGTAGATTCCTTCCCCAATCCTCGAAGGGTGATTCTGATCTCCCTTTCCGCGCACTCATCAATCACCCCTATATGTTACGTCTGAGCAAAAAGTGTACCACTTAAAGAATTTTCAGAATAATGGATATGGAGCTATCCTAGACGCATGGAAGTGCATCCGAATAATTACCAAATGTAAAATGGCGAAATACCAACCGGTGAACATTAGAATCAAAGTAGCAAGCAAGCAGCAAATTTGCTTTAAATTCACGGCGAATATCAAAGAATTGTTGCAAGAACCTGCAGAAGATATAACCCACTTTTTCCGAATTTGTCGCCAATGAACCCAAGGAAATATCTAAGAATTGAAGGTTACTATTACTAAAAACGAAGAAAATTAAATTAACGTTTTGGCGTATTTTCATGCCTATCCTCATGCTTCGATAGCAAGTGCCAAATATGATTTAGAAATAACTCGAACCTCAATATGAAGATTTTTACATAAACATAATATGCATAGCTAGAAACTAATTACATTACAGGCTTTACAACCAGATGATCCTTCAAAACGTGTAGATAGTTGCGAAATGTTATTAATTCGTACCCAGGAAGATCCAGATTTTCTGAAAAGAATTATTTGAACTGATGAAGCAAAATTTTCACGCGAAGGAGTCTTTAACCGTCAAAATTAAGGTTACATCCACATATAAAAGAAAAAGGTTACTAACAAAAATTTAGTTTGTTGATGGATAGGCAATTTTCTGTATACACTTATGACGAAAATTTAACTTTTCCAAATTATATTGAAATTCTAAGAACGAGCGTATATGACTTTTCGATTTGAGAAATTGTTGGTATTAACTGGATATTGCACAAATGAAGTTTCCGCCGAACTATATGATATGGTTAAAGATAGGTAGATAAGGCATAAAGGACCATGGAGTTGGCCTCCGCGATCACCAGATCTTACTCTATTAGGATTTTTTCTGTGTAGTAGTATTAAAGAAATGGTTTAGGAAACACCAGTAAATTTAAAAGAAGATCTAGAAAATCTGGTAAGCCCCGCTTTTGAACAACTCGATCCATCAGAAATTCAAAGGGCTACTACCTGTCACGTGATGAAATGTATTACCGATTGCTTACATGTAAATGGTCAGCACTGTACACATCTGACGTATTAGGTGAGGATTCCAAAAGTTTCAATTTACTGACAAAATCGGCTGTTTTCAGAACCATAATTTATATTAAAGAAAATCGTTTGGCATTTCGTAAGCTGTGGTTACATCATAAAAGACTTTGCTTTTTGGATATTTAATGTCTATTTCTCGAATATCAATATTAGTTATTACAAAATCGCTTATGAATCGACATCTTTAACGTCTATTTGTCGAATATTAATAATAATAATTATTCAAAAAATCAATTTGAACCCTTGCAGTTAATTTTTAGGACACTCTGTATAAAAGTCGGCCATCATATGTTGCTAAAATTAAAGTGCCACATGTTGACTACATAATAATAAAATTGTACATTGATTCGACATCTGGATACGAAAATATTGAAGTTTAAATTGACATAGTTTTGGTAAAAAAAAATTAATATTTAAAAAACGGTAAGGCAAATGAAAAAATATCCTACAAAAAAACTTAGATTGTTTCGCAAAACCTGAAAATAAAATAAACTACAGGGTGTCCCATTTAAAATTTTAAAGTTGATGCCAGTTACCAGTAGATCTGGCAACACTGCTAACGCGAAATCATTTTTAAAAGCTAGAGCGCCGCCTTCTATGGCCGTAGTCAAAATTTCAACTTTAGCTTTCTTTTTGTTCCCCAGATATTTCTAACGTACCATCGAGCATGGAATATCCTGTATTTTAAATGAAATGTAAAAACAGTGTCATAAGGTTGATAGTAGAAATACTAAAGTACTAAAATTATTCACAATTATTTAAAACATATATCGAGTGTTGATTGGCGATGGCGCCTAGCAAATGCTCTGTTTAGAATAATCTTGTACAGAAAATTACGATAATAGTAATTATATCTTCCTTTAATAGATATTGCTATATAGATGTTTATATTGCTATTATAGCGTTATTACATGCTCTCTGCACTTAATATAATTACTTATTAAGGTTCCATAACAATTACAAAATTCTCCACTTAACATAGCATCTAATACTCTAATTATAAGGTAGCTTTAAAATATATTTATAGCAGTTGGAATCGTTAAACATCAACTAATTTTTTTTTATTATTATATTAGCAAGTAGATCTCCATTTTGTATAAAGTATTATAGCAATATATTTAAGTTATATTAATGCTTTATGTAAGTATACATAGGCATATAAATAAAGTTTATACAGGCAAAATTCTACCTGTAGGTTTTTGGCTTCCCCTTAGTTAAAAGCATGTATAAAGCCTTTATAACATTGTTTTATATTTTTGTTACAAGAGTGATTTTGTACGGCAACTAACTGGCACAACAATGAAATAAAATGACTTTTTTAGAGCCTACGTGTGTTTAAGGGAATGATGTAATGTAAAGAAATGAATGGAAGTTGAGACTTGTTTTCTTTATATGCATGACTATGAAAGTCCCACTAGGTTAAGTTAAGTGAAGTTTTATCAGTGCAGGGTTTATGAAACCACAATTAAATAATGTTCAACTGAACGAGAATTCCTTCTGAAATTTTGATTATTAACAGGACGAAGCGGTTTATAAGAATATTAAAAGTTAAGACATTATTTAAGTTAGAGTCAGACTTTTGTTTGGCAGTTGCTGTTTCTATTACTGCTCTCTGATAGTGTTAGCTTAGGTTTTATTAAATATGTATGTCAGCTTGAGTTAAATGACCAGTTTGGGGATAGTAAACATAACTGGTACTCAGACACTTTCCTCTTGTAGAAAATGAAAAATATTGTTAGATATATTTGAAATTAAAAAATATATTTAACGATTTTAATATATTATTTCAAACTTAAAATAATATAAAAATATAAACGTTAGAAACGTTTTAAAATACACACTAGTTAATTTTGATACCATTCTTATCTTTTTTCCAGGTAGTGGAATCCTCTAGAGTTATGAAAATTTATAATGGGTTTTACATATCAAAACAGTCTAAGAGTTCTAGGGTAAGGAAACACGTATTATTTCAATACCACTTCGTTTATTTTAGTATCGGTTGAAAGCTATGAATGAATTGGCATTCACGATGTTAGCGGTTTTGTTCCAAATAGTAAAGGACCACTAATTCACTCATTTTTTCAAACACAAATAATTACCTAGAAACAATTCATTAACATCGTTTTCGACGAACCCGACTATATCTACCCCCACAAGGGATATTTTGATCCACTCCCACATGACGTCACTCGCCCACATGACCTCGAATATGTCGTCACTGAATCGATACGAAAACGATTCACGTGCTGACCTGAGCGCTAGGAACGTGGGTGCTGCTTTTGAAATCGTGGCGGATGTTAACAAAATGTAATTAGAAGAGCACCCTTGTTTAGAGGAGTGATGTTATGGATGATTCGAGGTGATGTCAAACATAGACAGGCCTTGAAATAAGTGTTATAAAGACTAATTTACGGCTGAGGTTTCCGTTTTTTTACTATTGCTACGTTCCCCTTGTAATTTTTAGCTTAATATGACTGCGTCTACTGAACGAGGAATGTTTTATCAAAAATTCGGCTATTGTTTCGTGGGCATCGATTTTTTAGATATATTTGGTTCTTTCAAAGAAATGCAAAAAACACTTAATACCCTTATTCTTAAACACAGTAATGTAAAACTAAATTTTTAACCCAAAAAATATAATTTGAATAAAAAAAACTAAACATTTTCCGAAAAATATGTATACATAAATATATATATATATATATATATATATATATATATATATATATATATGTATATATATATATTTTATACATATACTATATATATACATATATATATATATATATATATATATATATATATATATATATATATATATATATATATATATATATATATATATATATATATATATATATATATATATATATATATATTCTTCTAAATGAGATTCATAGAAATTATTCGTGAGATTAGGAAATTGAATTACTATCCGATGTTTCGCCTTCGATTGCACGTTTGATCTTCATCCAGGAGATCTGAACACTGAATGATTCAATTCATCTATTCTAGTCACTGATTTCTCTTTTCAAAGTCATTTATATCTTATCTCATTTACCAATATCTGTGGCTAGAGTAAAAACCTCAACACTGTTCACGAATCCTGCAAGCCTCATATTTTATTTCAAACTAAAACCAAAATAAGCAATAAAACTGCAACTAATCGCCTTTTCTTTCCTGGTTATGAACGTCTTGCATCATTCCGCCTTTGCGCTTAAGCTCGTAGTAATCTATCCTAGGCAAGAATGCCGAATCTTGAATCGAACAGATCCGCTATCTTGTGGCTCGAACTAGCCCTCATTTCTTCAATGAGCTCTTCGACCCTCTTTCTGCAAAAGTGGCTCTTCGACCCTCTTTCTGCAAAAGTGGATTTCCTAATTTCTGAATTCCCTTCCTCGAAAATCACTATCCTTGGTGAGTTTAACGCCCATACTAAAACCGATCTCCATGGTAAAGAGAGGCCTTTGCAACCAGCCAGTCTCTTACCAACCTCATCAGAGAACCTAATTACTTCCCACGCATGTTCACACATAGCCAACATTCATCGAACTATTACCACTTACCCAGAGCTTTATCAGTGTTCCATTTTCACTCCCCTGGGTTCCTCTGGCCATGGTTTAATAACTGTTTTTTGTCCCATACAACAGAAAGTTGTAGGATCCATGCCACCTTGTCCACTATTTGTCACTATAATTTCAATAATCTGGATGGGTTGCGGGATTTCTACTCTTCCTTCCCTTAGGATGATATACTTTTTCTCTACCAATGATAATAGCACATTCTATTAAGACTTCAAAACCTCCCATCAATAAATTGTGGTTTTCAAAATCCTATCTTAAGAACCTTACTTCAGAAAAAGTCCAGGCTAAAAACGAGCCACGAAATTATTACAATCGCATAATTGTCGATGCTAAAAATGCAATATACGTATAGAAGGAAAAGTTCTTTGTTGCCAAAACAAGAGCCAATCCTTTTGGTCGCTTGGGAAAAATATTAATCAGAACTTCTGCAAAAGCTCCTTTCCAACCCTAACATCTGGTAGTGAAATCGTCTCCACGTTTAAAGCAATAGTTTTACAACAATATGATAAGACAGGAGATACGCCAAGCGACATTGTTGCCATGTTTTGTCAGTATTTCTCAAATACTTATGTTAATAGTACCCTAAGCGACTGTGATATACAGGTTGAAGAGTATATTGTAGTTAATGTAAACTCATGTGATATTAATGTTCTCGATGTTTTTAATGCAATATTAGATTTAGATAACAATCTAGGCTGTGGTCCCGATGGAATTCCTGTAATGTCTTTAAAAAATACTAAATGTGTTTATAGAGGTTTTAACGTTGCTGCTTAGCATGTCTCTGAAAACGGGTATTTTTCCTAATGAATGGAAACGTAGCTATATTATTCCAATATTCAAGGATGGTGATCGTACAAATGTGATAAATTATAGGGCTATATCGGGAATTTCAGTAATACCAAAAATTTTTGAATTACTTGTTACCAGGCCCTTGAACAGCATGGCTTCATGAAAGGTAAATCAACCTCGATGAATCTTCTTGAAATGCAGCATGTAGTGTTGGAGTTCATGGAGAGACACCTACAGGTTGATGCCATTTATACCGATTTCGCTAAAGCATTTGATAGAGTAAATCATCTCATTCTTGTAAAGAAATTGGAGGCTATGGGTGTGAGAGGATCTTTATTGTCTTGATTAAAAATGTCACTGGAAGACGTCAAGTCGTGAAGTTAAAAAATATCTTATCTGATGAGATTATAGTACACTCTGGTGTACCACAAGGTGGTCATTTGTCACCATTTTTATTTATGTTTTATAAATGATTTAAAAAGTGTTATTAACAATAGCAACTTTGTATTACATATTGATGATTGTAAAATTTTTAAAATAATTTACTCACATCTTGGTTGTCTCCAACTCCAGGGTGATCTGAATAGGTTTATCGATTGGTGTCTTTTGAATAATTTAACTTTGAATGTTAACAAATGTAGTGTCATAAGTTTCCATCGTTTAAAAACACCACATATTTATGATTATAAACTAAATGATGGCATCTTGGAAAGAGTCAATATTGTGAAATACTTGGGGGTGCTATTGGATTCCGAATTTACATTTACTCAACACATAGATAATGTAACGAATAAAGCAATGAAACTGTTGTGCTTTATTTTAAGATCTCTTCGAGATTTCAGTAATGTCTATACTTTAAGAGATGTCTTTGGACTTGAGTATGCCTCTATCGTGTGGTCACCATACTACAAATGCCATATAGACCAGTTGGAAGAGATACAGAGAAGATATTTAAGGCATATAGCATTTAGACTCATACCTATCGAAAATATCAATTACGGTGAGCTATACTCGTTAATGGGTCTCCTCTTATTAGAAGAGAGAAAGAAACATTTTGATTTGTGCAACTTATTTATAATTCTCAACAACCCTATTAAGTCACCTTTTCTCTTATGTAAAATAAATCTTCATGTTTCTGTCAGATCAACAAGACAGGTTCAATTATTTCGAACTAATTTCCACAGAACTAACTATGGCCTAAATACTCCAATAGACAAGATGAGCACGTTTGCCAATGCTCTGCCAAGTCATATAGATTTGTTTAATATGAGCTTGCCAGAATTTAGAAGGGCTTTAAAAAAGTGTCGTGGTGTTTATTTATGATTTTAAATTGATGCTTTAATTTAATGAAATGTTAACTATTTCCTACTTAATGTGATGTATTTTTTCACTGGCTATATGTTGCCACTTGTTCTATATTTGTTGCACTGTGCTATATATATATATATATATATATATATATATATATATATATATATATATTTTTTTTTATTATATATTTTATTGTAAATGGCTATTCCGTTAATATATTTTTAATTATTTATTTTATTATTTATTTATTTATTCACTATTGACATCTACATATCAATGGCCTGCTTTATTCTACCAATCTTATTCACAGCTATGCTGACGATAGTACACTCCACTCCAATATACAATTTCCCAAATCTGTCTCCCAAGACTAAGGGTTCTCAGAGAACTACATTTAAAAATAGATATGCACTATAAAGAGATCTAATGAAAGTCAATTTTTGAATTAACATTAAATTTGGAAATAAGAAATTAATATATTTCAAAATGACTACTCTAATTAGCAGTTGACACATCAGAATTATTACGCAAGTTGATTGGCGTTATGGTATTGTTCGCTTTTACCTCAAGTAAGTGATTGAAAGTACCTCTACAACGAATTTAAAGTTTAAATTATTACAAATCACGTTTTTTGTTGCCAAAACCATAAAGATGTTATAATTTTGTAAATTATCAACCTAGGGAATTACGAAATATTTCATAATTATGTCTGTTATGTTTTACATAATTTAAACCATATGCATGAAAACTTAATTGCGCTAGGATCACCGTGTATAGCAGTAAAAAACTTACACTAATGAATCTTCGCCGCCATGCTCTTGCGAGAAGAAATAGAAAGTTGCAACCGAAGACCCACGGTGCAATACTCATAAAAAAGTAATAATAAACCGAATCTCGCCCGTGGCTGTATAATTTTTTTTAGAAATTGATTAATTTGCAGTTAGCGTTTGCGAGAAGAGTAGAATTTCTTCTTGCCTTAATAGTGGTCGCCTAATTTGTCTTTTTCATGCCAAGCTGGTGCACAGGGTCATCCAACGAGGACTGAACAGGGCTCTTTTTTGAGCTATAAACTGAAATAGCCATTGGTTGTAACTTTCGCTGCGTAATAGGAAAATGTTCCAATTCTGCATAGAAGCAACAAATGGCTATGCCATTCTTTTATTAGGTAAAATTAAAACTGAACGGAATGACAAATGGGCATATATCTTTAAGAAATTTTAAAGTTAAAACACTTTTTTTACTGGGCAAACTGTTATGATATTGCTTGACATAACTGTCAGCAGTTTTTTGGAGAAAATAAATAGCGATGTTATTTATACTAGCTGGCCCGGCAGACCTTGTTCTGTCTTTTCCGTTAGATGGCGCGATAAGTTTGCAGTGGAATTATAATAATATGGGTCGCATTCACCACATCGTCCAGAAATGTTATTGAAGAAAAACATTGGTTTTATAGAAAAAATAGGAAATAAAACAATACAAAAAATAGTGTTGACGATCATTTAAAAAAAAAATCGTGTAAATTGGTGCCGTACAACTCCCTTGCTAAAAAAATCTGTCTTAGTGTTTTAAATATATAGATTATTAATTATTACCACTAAAAAAATTAGTCCAACAACATAACAATATTAGGGCTTAAAATTAATTTTCTGAATATTTATATATTTTGACATTCTTATTTTTTAACCTGCACCCTTCAGTTATATTATGTTTTTTAGTTTAATAATTATTATTCCTACGGTTGTTTCAAATAAAAATATTGTTATATTAAATATTTATTGAATTCACGAAACAATCTTATCAAATAACCCTTGTGCACGAAATTTGTTTGACAAATATCATTCATAGAAATGAAAAATCCTCGTTTTCTACTCGGATTTTTAAAACCACTAGCGCTCATGTTATTTGTTAAAAAAATTACTTAGAAACTCACTTTTCTGATTTTTTCGGGACAAATTTGATGCACTAGAGATATTACCCTCAAAAAATTTGCATACTAATATGTTATATTATACAAGAGAAATCAAAATGTTGTTAAGTTTAAAACGCTATGTGGAGTTGTTTGACAGAGTAAGAAGTTTAAAAAATGACTTATCGTAATGGTACGTTTTTTTCTTAACAATTTGTTTTTTGTTTCATGTTGCGAGTTTAATTTTTTTGGAGATAAACATCTAAAGACGCTAGCAATTAACTTTTGTTTTAATTCTAGCCGCTTTTGCTTTTTATTCTAATCCACTCACATAGTAAGTAGTTTTTGATAATGTCAATGGACAAAGGAAAAAATTCGATACGGTTGTCGACATTTTCTGTGGCAAAAATTAATTTTAAGTTAAAGTTAAAGTTGTGTCGGCTATTATTGTTTTAATTCAAAATTTTAGAGACCAAAGTTAAGTCACTAACAGAATTAAGTATAGAGTTTATGGGCGGGTTACCAGCGAAATTTGCAGAACAGAAGAAGTTAATAAATGAAAACATTTTATTTTATAATTTTGAGAAAATGTTTGATAATATATTACTGAATGACATGGCTAATTCGTAGTTATTTTAAAAATTATAATGCATATAATTGCATTTGCAATTTCAACCATAATATTATAATAATTGAATTAAAGCACTGATTGCAAATTTTAATCTAATAGTGTTTAATTCGTCGCCATTATTGTTTGTATGAATTATAAAATAATGTATTCGTGAACCTGATAACTGTAAATCAAAACCAATTTTTCCACCAATGGGAATAAATTAAACAGAAATTCCGTTCTTACAAGTGGTTTGAGAAACAGCTTAGCGTGGATAACATTAAAAAAATAATATGCAATTATGTCCGAAGAAGCTTTATAGATTACAACTACATTAAGGAAAGCATTTGATATAAAAAAAAATTAAAAAGGAATACGTTTGTTTACATCAAAAGAAAATAAATAATATCAAAACAGATAATAGATAATACATGCCTTCATCATATTTCACTTGATCGACCGTTTATCGTTTCTTGAACATATAATGTAGATCTTAACATTGAACTGATAAAGATGTTAGATTACTAACTTATATGGTAAAATATCTTGTTTTTATATATATATATATATATATATATATATATATATATATATATATATATATATATATATATCTTCATCCATTCACTACTGTCGTTCTGAAAAGAACAGTTTTGCTGACGTTTCGCCAAAATCACATTTGGCATTTTCAAAGCTTTCCTTCTCGCATCTGAATGGAGACTGAAGGGTTAGCGTGTTAGCGACTTCGAAGCTTCCTCAGCCAGATTTTTCGACAAGTTCATGAGAAAGTTGTACTGCACCAATTTAGATGATTTTTTTTTTGAAATGATCGTCTAGTTACCTTTCAACACTTGTCTTGTTTTACTGCGTATTATTTCTATAAAACCAGTATGTTTCTTTTCAATAACATATCTGGACGATGTGGTGAATGCGCCCCATATTTTGTTTGATTTTTAGTTACTTTTATTTAAATTTTGTACATTTAATTTTTATATTTAGTTTATAAGTTTTTTAATTATAAAACAAAAAAAATGGTTTTGTTAAGTTCAAACGTTTCTTTTTAAGTTGTTTTTATTGTAGCCCTGAAGAAGGTAGAATCTTAGTACCGCAACGTCGGCATTAATTGTTGTCCTGTAAAATGAGCTCTTTTTAGGAAGCAATATTAAGATATTAGGCAGCCGGCATGTAGCCTAGTGTGCTATCGTACTGGTCATTCTGACATTGGTTCTGGCGGCTCAGGTTCGAATGAATCCTGGTGGGTGCATATAGGCTTTTTTAAATCTGCAGCAAACATTAGTGGTAATAAAGTCCAACAAAGACAAGTGTAAAATGTATCTACTTCATGTGCCACCCCATTCACGCTGATTGACGCTGAATGTGGGTGGATGTTGATGCATATACACACTTTTTAGTCTATAGGTCACTTGATAAAGATCAAAGGCTACATCGTAAGCCAAGAGTTGACAGCTCGAGGGTGGGGTGGGGGCCGGGGCTCAAATGAGTGACCGAGGATCGTGGTTCAGACCCCACGTGAAGCTGTGGGTCCCGTTCAGATTGGACAATTCCATAAGACGTTAAAATAAAGCTAGCAAGCAAGATATTATGCGCGTTCTATATAATAATAAACTGAAAATTGCAATACGACAAATTATATTCTTAAGATTCCTGCAATTTAAACATTTTTTCTGTATTTCAGTAACTGTAACTGTATAAGTAATGTTATCCAACTAAAAAAAATAAAGTGACACATATAAGAAATTATTTTTAAATCTCGATATATTTACATCGTAATGAATTATTAGGTAGCAGAGAAAATTTCACTAATTACATAAAAAAGAAATCCGGTAGTAGCGCTTGTTGGTGCATTTTTGCAAACGATCGCAAATATTTGAGATTTAAAAACCTTTCACATTTTTATTTGTCTAACCGCTCTTCCTCAAGTAGTAGATTTTATGCAAACAAGGCGAGCGTCAATATTTGAATAACTTCTTAGACCTCTTGCCGTTTATAGGAACATTTAAAATAAATCACACATGACGTGAGAATTACCAGGTTTACATCATACGTGGACCATCGGTAGAAGTAGGTACTAAAGTATGCCACAGGGGACTAAACCTGTTATGAAAAAGTAGAAGAAGAAAAAGAAGAATTTGAACTAATCAACGATATACTATTAAGGGAAGTTTTCATGCATCGGTCATGGTACTGCAATGTTGTCCATTTGAGCATGACAACAACGTATAAAAATTAAATGAGTTCCCGTGTATCCATAATTTTTGTCCGTATTTGTAAAAGAAGAATTTTAAGCTCTTTGCTTTTTGTTCATATTTTTGATTTCTTTTATTTATTGGTAATATATAGTATAATAAAGACTATGAATCTACAAAAATTATTAATAATATCGTAATTTTTTTGTTCGTTTAATACGCACAAAAAAGGAAGCCTCATATTTGGGTTAGAACAATGCTGATGTCGGACAACATACATAGAGTTGAAGAAATACTATTAAATGAATTAAAACTGTACGATTGGCGGTATTATTGTGTAATTTCCTGCTTGTCTAAACTGTTGTTTTTTTCTATACTAAACTTGTTAATTCAAAATGCAAAATGAGAAACCAAAGGCTAACAGGAGAAAAACCAAAAAAACTCAAATGTATCTTAGTTTTTTGAAGCAACTATTTAAAGATGTTCCAATAGGAAGAGAAGTGCATTGTTCACTGCATAAAAGTAGAAATCAAACCTAGTCAGTTCGTTGCTTAGATACATAACGAATAACACGTATAATACAATTAAGAAATAAAGAATAAATCAAAAATATTTAATATGATTACGAGATAATTTATGAATAATTTGAGTTACTTTCTTTGGGCTGGTATTTTCATCTCCGTATAATTTTATTGGGTGGATATTTTCCTTGGTTACAATTGCCGCAACAATAGTTTCCAAGGTAAATATTCGAAGAATAAAGTTATTTGGGGATGAAGATACTCGCCCTTATTAAGCTTAAATAACTTCTTTCTTCCATAATATTCAAATCACCCCTTATCGAAGTTCTTTGTATAAATTTTACCTAATTTTAAAAAATAAGAATTTAAACCAAATGTAGATAAAATAGGTAAATTCCACATTCTTGATAAAAATGTTGATAATTTAAGAAACTTTTTAGATTTTTGCTCATACCAATGTTTTAATACTGATATCTCTTAACCTATAGTTGCCCCAAATTACCACAAATTGACAAGTTGGGAGTTATATATAAGTAAACAATGTTCCGCGCATGCGCGCTGGTTACCTACCTCTCTTGTCTACGCACAGACGCCATTACAGTCTGATTCTTCATTGTATATTGATATAGCACAAGAACGTGCTGTTATGACTAAAGGCGTAAAACCACTAAATTCAATACGGACAAAACATATTTATTGAAATATGGAGTAAAGATCAAATGTGCATATATTATATTAATATATCGAAAAGGTGAAAGAGAACAGACGCTTTACAATTTCATTATTTCTACTTTCCTCAATGTTCTCAGTGTTTTGTATCGCATTGTGCAGAACTTGAATTACCGGAAATTGTGTTCGCGTTGGGTTCCGAAAATGTTGACGAATTTGCACAAAACCCAACGTTTAGGCAGTACATTGACTTTCCTTGAGCGGTACCACAATGAAGGTGAAGTTCTTGCACTTGAAGAAACATAATCAAGACGATAACGAAGTCAAAACAGTTGTGACACAGTGGTTTACAAAAATATCAAAAACTGGTGCCACGTTATGACAAGTGCCTCAATAACGGAAATTATGTAGAAAAGTAGATTTACAGGCTTTCATGTAAAAATAAAATTATTGCGATATCTTTGCACGTTTTTTTTAAATTCCAAAACGGTACTTACTTAAAAAACATGCCTCGTATATAAGTAAACAATGACTTTACCACCCCGTATATTGATATAGCACAAGAAACGACAAGACACTAAATTCAGTGACATATTTATTGTATGGGTATCTCGCATATATTATATTAACTTTATATCTATACATTCTATTCTACTTTTCGATCCATATCCATTTGCAGCACCCCTCTAATCATTTGAGAAAATATTTGAAGATATATGATTTCGGTTACAAAAATAAAAGTATTAAAAAAAAAGCACGAGTTTTAATTAAATATATATATATATATATATATATATATCTTAAACTGTCGCCGCTTTGAGATATATCGGATATATATATATCGAAATTAAGATTTTTAATGATATATATATATATATATATATATATATATATAATATATATATATAAATATATATATATAATATATATATATATATATATAGTACAAAATATATATATATATATATATATATATATATATATATATATATATATATATATATATATATATATATATATATATATATATATATATATATATATATATATATATATATATATATATATATATATATATATATATATATATATATATATATATATATATATATATATATATATATATATATATATATATATATATATATATATATAAATTATGGATCATTTATTAAATCATCCATGAAAAAATCTATGTGTATATTCTCGTTTTACTCGACAAAATTATTTACCTTCATAGTTTCTATTTAAATTAAATATTTATCTCCATATAGTGCACTGAAAAGAATCCTAATAGTATCCGTTATTTAAATCTAAATCCTGTTTTTGTTACACTAATCTGGCTTGATGTGGGTATTGTACTGATGGAAATACCCGGTTGTTCGGTTTCAACATCTAGAGACAGGTTTTTATCAGCTTGATTGATTTCTTAGAGTTACATTTTGGTTGAGAATGCTTTTAATTTTTTTCTAATAATAGAAATTTTTTAATTTTTACTCTTAACATTTTAAGCAAGCTAAAAAATTTGTTTACATAAGCTAAAGCTTCTAGGATTTAATAATTACAATATCAGCGTTAAAACGAAAATTACAGTTACGGAAGCTGTTGTTCTCAATAAAGAAATAATCCGTGTCGAAAGTAAAACACTTTTTCTCACTGTTTCATGCGATTATTGTGTTAGGTAGTACCTTACTCGCCCTTGCAGGCGATATTTCCCGTTAACAAATTTATTCGCTTCATATATCAAATCAAACACAGTATGCTTTTGTAAAATACATGCTGGTTGTAAAGGGGTATCCCATTTTCGGCACTTTTGCGGGGTATCTGCCTTATTTTTTAAGATAGAAGGTTGCAGTTTTAGCAACAGTGTGCTACTTTTTTGGGAAGTTAAAGATGGCGCCACCAGAATTTTCATAGTCTTTTTAGTTTTTGAGATACAGGGCGTTTTTGAGCATGTTGCATTTTCAGGCCCCCCTCGTATCCCAGCTATCTGATAACTTATCAAATTTAGTGTCACTTTCAGATTAAGTATACCGGGTAAGGTCAAAAAGCTGCTAATTTGTTTGGAATAAAAAGCAAAATGTAAAAAACTGTGCGGTTTTGCAGTTTTTGATTATTAATGAAATACTTTTGTTGTTTTGGGTTTCTATTTAACTATACAGGGTGACAATTTAAAAACTTGAAATGGCCATATCTTAGGACGAAAAAACTTAATCAAAGAACGCTTAAAACACTTTCTATAAAATGAGGAGGGAACAAATAAAAGTGTATTATTTGACCCTTATCTGTAACCCCATGGGCAGGGTGAGATACATCCCTAAAATCTTAAATCGAAAGGGGGTCGAGTGATACATCATCTTAAAGCTCTTGAAAAATGGTTTTCAATAATACCATAGAAAGCAACTTTTTGTGAAATTCTTCTGTATTTATTAAAGAAAACAATAAATAAAAACACAGTTTTGAACATTTTTATTTTTATTTAAGTAAATGTTCAAAATGATTATGTCTCTTCTAAACATTTTAAGCCTGGTATTTTATTTGTTTATGAATATTGGCATTTTATTATCACAATATTTACTTTAAAAGTAACTTGTACTATTAGTATTGATATTTTATTAGTTGACTTTTGGTTCACTTAAAAGAAAAGCAGCACTTATCTTAAATAATGGTGTACAACACAGCTGAACGTGTAGAAATGATTTTCATTTATGGTTCTCAGGATCAATGTTTTTTCATTAATGAATGCACCCAGGTCAAAATGTAAGTCCGGAGTATGTTCGCCAACTAGTAGCCAAATTTGAAGAAACTGGCTCTGTCGCGAATAAAAAGAGAAATCAACCGAGACTAGTTGATGAAGCAGCGCAAATTGAAGTTCTGTGGCAGTTTGCAATTAATTTAACTTTATCAACTGGTCAAGCAGCTGTAGCAACTGGCTTATCTCGTGAAATAATAAGAAAGGTACTTAAATTTCATAAGTTTCATCCCTATAAACTGCGCATACTGTAAGAACTTGGTGACGACGACCGGGATAGAAGAATCCAGTTTTGTGAAATAATAACAGATAGAATTACGGCAGAACCTCGACTAGTTAAAAATATTTGTTTCAGTGATGAATGTACCTTTTATTTGAATGGACATGTTAATAAGCAAAACTGTCATTACTGGAATGACGAAAACCCACACGTATTTAGAGAAGAGCATACCCTGTACCTCCAGAAAATTAATGTTTGGGCTGGTATATTGGGAGACGTAATTATCGGCCCAATATTTATAGAAGGGAATTTAAATGGCGACATGAATGCTGAAATGCTACAGAGGTCTATTGAACCACTAATAGTGCGGGAATTAGAAAATCAGAGGGACATATAAGGAAATACAACGAATTTCAACAACAGGCAATGGTTGGGCAGCCTCCTCATTATGTAGTTCCAAAAAGTCAATCAGGCAATGGTTGGATACGCGAAGAATTTGAACAAAGGCTTTATTATTGTCTTCAAAACAACGGGAACTATTTTGAACATTTAATGAAATAATTATAAAAAATTTCACAATTGTGTTTTAATTTATTATTTCCTTTAACCAGTGGATTGGGAAGATGATGAGGTCCTGTTCCCTCTTTATTTTATAGAAAGTGTTTTGAGCGTTTTTTGATTAAGTTTTTCCTTCCTAAGATATGGCCATTTGAATGGCCACCTGATAATGTCGTCTATCTTCAGCAAGATGGTGTCCTTCTTTTTATTAATATTAGATATCGACAACTCGCGCTCTTAAAAAAGATAAATGATATGATTAAAGATGTTGTATCTGGTAACATTTACACTCGCGGACCAATGGTATTTACAACAAATCCATACTGATGAATCTTTTGGCAGACTCGTTATCTGGTCCGCAGAAAATTATCATTTAATTTTTGAGAGGGCACAACAAGGACGCTTTGAAGTTTTTGAAGGAGGTCTCACAGCGCGTCGGTACCTAAAAATCCTTAAGTAACTTATTCTACAAATGGAAAATGTTCTATTTGATATCCGGATCTTTTGTAAAATGTTGTAGAAATCTAGCCATTATTTAGCAAAATACTTTTCCTTACATATAAAATTTCAATAGAAAAACCTTTCAGTATAATATATTTAAGCTGTTTTCCCTCTGATTTGCTACCGACCAATTGATATTTTGTTAAATAGCTTCGAAACGGTATCGAAAAGTGTAAAAAAAACGAAGTTTCTAAATGGAGCGGGAAATTTGAGGAGACAACGGAACTAGTAAGTTGGCTCAGGTCGTTACACAAAGTTTTTGGACCTTTAATGTTGTTTGGAAAGTAGCATGTACTGTTATTCAAACAAATGTATGCTTATTAAACCTGTCAAATAAAGTTTAAAACTCAATTCTGCACCCGAAATCAATTTTCATCCAGCAATAAATTCCTAAGCTTGTATGACAAATCAAAAGCCACGTTGATCTGGTGCGCGTTTTCTTGAAGCATGATGCGTGGGTGTACATTCGGCCTCCTAACGGACCGGACACGATACCGGGTGTCGTAAAACGATGTGAGATCACCAGACTATTAGTCGCAGTATTTATTAATTCCATAACTGAAGTACGCTCGTCGATTTTATCTTGTGTGGGTTTGCGGGTTCCGTTTGAATATGAATGTTTTGTTGATAGATTTGCTTAAAGAATGTAAGTTGATGATTTTGTTATGCTGACTAGACGTTATTGTAGCGTTACAATTGTACTGTTGGAAAATTCATTACAGTTGGAGCTATTTTTGCTGCAATTTAAAGTTATTATAGATCATACAAGATAACTTAGGCAATATAAAACCAATTAGATAATATTAGCAGTATTTATTATATCTAAAACTGAAGCACACTTATCAATGTATGGGTTCGAAGCTTCCGTTTTGATGATTGCTTTGTTGATAGATTTACTAAGTTGAATCACTAGGCTTTTGGTACTCAGAATATGTTGAAGGAATCTCTTTTTTCACTTAAAAGTATAGCACTCTTTATCTGTTCTACAAATAACTGAGATACACTGCAAATAGATCGAGAATAAGATGTCCTATATAAATTGGTCTTGCCGGGAATTTACCTAGTAAGGAACTTCACCACAGAGAGCACAGTTTACCGATTTATGCATAATATAGTTCTCTGATAATAAGTTTTTTCATATTATCCAATATATATTGTACTTCACTTTTCTTGATAAAAATCAATGCTTTATCTATTTTTTTTTGACAATGCAAATCTTTCTTCATAGTGAAACTTTTCTTTTATTAGGTAAAGTGAAATATATTACACTTTGGCCTAATTTACCACACTATTTTGTTTTAAAAAATGCACTAGGTGTTTCAGATAATTTACTATTGTTTTTTTACCTAATGTTTGCAGGACAAAAGCCAGACCTATAGTTGGGCCAAGTTGACCGAATGTTTGGCAAGATCAGGAGTTGCCCAGGGATGTATCTTAACATGGTTATTGATGATATTGTTGAAAATCTTTCGATCCACCGTATACTTTACGCGGACGATTTTAAGTTTTTTTTTCTTACTATATCTATTGAAAATAGCGGCATTGAACTTCAACGAGTCTTCATCACTTTGTATGATTGGTGATTATGAAGCATTTGGTTTTGAACGTGTCAAAATGCAATGTTATGATTTTTGCAACAAAAAATTAATTTTAACTATGTCATCAATGATGCTACTCTTGCGTGTTTGGAGGTTTAGGAGCTATTTTTGACTAAGAATTTTTTATATCTCATATACTTTTTGGATTTTTTGTACGAGCTACTTGTGACTTTCAAATAAGGTCTAAATTGTAATATGGTGTCCTTTTTATTAAGTTTATATTGACTATATTAAGTCAGTTCAGTGGATCAATGCGTTGTGGTTTAGAGATGATAGAGCTAATCCCGTTAGAGGTTTTTTTTTTCGTAATTAGTTAGTTAGTATTAATACAAAGGTTTTCTGTTGGAAGAGGGACGTTCGTGTTTTCCTCAGCTGTTTCTACAAAAAAATGTATAGCATGAGCATAAGTATCATCATCTGTGACTACTAAAAATCACGACTAAATAGCTTTAACAACTAAAATATTTAGAAACGGAGAAACTGTCTCATAACATAAGTAATTTTCAAGTGTTTTTGACTTATATTGCTTGGTTTCTAAACCCTCTATTATGTTTTGCCCTTTTTGTTTAATTTTATACTCTAATATGCTTTTTTTTACTTTGTTTTATTTATTTTTACTTTATTTTTATTACTTTGTATTTTTATAAGCTTATTAATCCATAACGAAAATTTAATGGAGTTTTATTGGAATTTTAAACATTTGATGAGGGCGTTGTTTTGTTTTGCAATGATCTCAAGTGGATGAGTCGTTTTTTAAACATTTTGCTAAGCTGTCATTTTGTTCTGCCATTTTATTTTTACCAAAATGTCACAGCGACATACGTCCCTTGATTTTTTTGAGGCAAATGTTAGGCTAATTAGCTTTAAGACTGTGCCACTCGCAGAGAGAACAGCAAACCGACAAACTTCCGAAAGTAGAAAAACATATTTTTTGATATCTGGACTCTACAGCATAGATAAAATTTTATGGCGGAATATTCTGTAGTAGTGCGCAAGTCCGTATTCGAGCGCCATCTGATATATTGTAAACAAATACTGACTAATTGACGTGTATCATATCATATCAATTTAAATTTTTATTTACTAGGCATAAAAAGTATGGACTATCATTAATTACTAAATTATCGGTGGCTGGTTTGAAAAGTTATCTAACACGCCGAATTAATTTTAACAGTTAGATTCTAGTCACGCATGACGTAGATAAAGTTTATGGGGGAAACACGCAACGAGTATAAAATGGAGGATGATGATGACGCTTTGCTTTCACCAAACGACATTTGACAGTTATATTTCGTTCATTGCGCCATCCCATAGCTTGTATAAAAGCACAATGCGGTCTCAAAGACCGATTAAAAATGCGCAGGGTATGCTCTATTGCGCGAAGGTTTTCAAAAATCTCGGAGGGTCTCTTTTTTAAGATTAAAATACCTCCCTTTTAAATAGTTTTGCTTGTAAGTATAAAAAAGGACATAATATTGCATACTGAAAATGTATTAATTTTTTTTTGTTAGAGGCTGGTGCATATTTCTGCTGTAATTGTTGCTGTCAATAATGAATTTCAGATTAATTTAAAGTGCATGGTAAATAATATTGAATAATAAAAAGGAGACCCTGAAGCCTTAATACAAAAATCAAGTAAAAGTTTCTCTAGCAGCTACAACGGATTTGTGTGCAAGACCTCTGACCCGAGATTACAGATACAATTAGCACTCTGATTCAGCGTGAGAGCAAAAAAACTTGCATAGCGCAACGCGGTCACGATTCATACAAATAAAAAGCCTTTGGGGCCCTATTTTTGAAATTCGGCATTATAAGAAACCGCCGCTCAGCTGGATACCAATAAGGAAGTGTAGTGTGACCGATGTTTATGTTTATTATGTATTTGTTGTAAAACATTATGTTCGTTGTAATATTAAGTGCAAACATGGGTCTATTGTTTGTACGCCTAGTAAAATATTTGCTTAACGTTTTCTACATGTCTTGTCGAGGTATATGATTTTTTATCTTGTTGCAATAGGCCATATCGATGGGTGCTTACGAAAATTTCGTAAGTGACACAATTGCTGAAAATCAGTTTTTTTTTAATAAAATGTTGCTTACGATTATTTTACATACATAATATTAATATAGCCTTAATATAGCCCCTTTTATACCTTAAGCACCAATGTGCAGGGCCGTAGCTTGAGATGTGCATAGTAGGTACAATGCCCTATTTTAAAATTTCTATGCCCTACCCTAAAAAATTCAAGACATTAAGATTTATTAAGAGTATTCAAATAAAACTGTAAAACATATTACGTGTCTGGTAACATTATTAATTATTACCTCTTATCTCTTGCGTGGCGCCGATTCGCACCGCTGGAAGTGATTTTTAAAAAAAATTCCCATCGGGGCAATTATTTATTACTTGCATACATTTGTAAAACTTTTATCTTAAAGCAGGCCATTGGGACTAATATGTATTAAGAACATCTTTATATTTATAATAGAAAATCAACATTAAAAAAATATATTTCAGTTTATTACCCCAATAGAATATCTTACACAAATTAAAATTCCAGCCCTAGTTTCAAGATGATTTTCATCAAAGGGTGCCCAATTTGATGAAAATCATCATGAAACCCAATACTAGGTACTGCAGTTTCAAGCATGTTGTTATGGATGTATGCCCAAGAAATGCAACAAGTTAGTAATCCCTACCTTATGAAAGCAAACAAGCTACGTACACTAATACAGGTTTCAGAACGTGGAAAAAATGCTACAGATTTAAAGTTCGGTTTTCCTAAACATGAAAAAGCAGTTCTGCATATCCAAGCAATGTCAATGGGAAGATAAAATTTGCAGAAAAACTGCAGCAACTGCTTTTAATTTTATTAATTATTCATGTTGGTGTTCAGTTACATCAGATTGTACCATTTGTTTCTTCCTAATACATAGTTCATGTTGCGAAGACCTAGTGGATATGGATCGTCCAGTTTCCTTAATACAGACATCACCACAGCAACAAGGAATATACTCCTTCCGTACATTTCGCGATCACATACATTTAACCTTGCAATTTATGATTCGGTGTATAAATGGAAGAACTACATTTCCTGTCAGTCACTGCTTATTAGTTGCCTGTTGTTTCGATTCGGATTTTTTCTAACTGATTGTCTGATATGCTCAGTACAACGTCCATTCCCTCTTAAAGCTAGAGCCAGATTTTCTGTTTCCGACTATAAATAATTTTAGTCACAAATCGCGAGTGCTCTCTAAATCAAATAATTAATAATAGGTCATTTCTGTTCTGGATAATGATGAGAATTCGCATTTAGGATTCTATTTCGTATCCGTTGATTTTCTATATACAGTGTGTTCTAAGGAACCCTCCCCCCTCTCATTGGCACAAGGACATCGAAAAAGGGAATCATGCCTTCTGATCTAATTTATATTCTTCTTTAAATTGCCTTTGTGTCAAATGGTGTGAATTTGCATTTGGGTACCTATTTGTATGTGTTGGTTTTCTATATACATAGTATACTAAGGAACCATCCTGTTTCCTTTATATATGACTATGTAGAAAGGGAACCGTACCTTTTGATTCAATTTCATATGGATATTTTCTAGACCATGAGGTCATATGATAGAAGTGTCGTCTACATATCTGAACCGCATCTGGTTTGGAAACTATTTGAAGGCTTCCTCCTTAAAAGCGTCCATGAATAAATTGACAAATGACAGCAGAAATCCCCTCTCTGCTCCTGAGGTTGTTTATAAAAAGTTCCTTAAAAAATGAAATATGTTGAAGTGAGACATGCTTCAATGAGATCTTAAAGCGAGTTGTTAAGATTATTGTGGTGAAATAGTTGACATTATGGAAAGTGATTCCATTTTGACAGAGCCTAATGTCAGGAACTATGATGTCTTAATAAACAATATACTTTTCCTCACGACATTTAACTATCTTAAATTAAATGTGTAGAATTCCGTAAATTGAATTGGTACTCATATTTTTATTTTCGAAATTATTATTCTTCTGTTTGATTAAGTGCTAACATACATACCACATTAAATAGCCAACTCAGTACTGAAGCTTGTATCCCATTATTAATTTGTGACACATTACAAATTTTATGATGTGTTGAAATTAAAATACAATAGATTCTTTTTATATTAGTTAAAACGTTTTTACGGGCAAGGATCGCGCCTAGGGGTATGTTTTGATGAGTTTTGGTATGACGTCCAGTATAAAAACACGGTTATTCGTTTATTTTACTTATGCAACAAAAGATAGATTAAATTGTGAAATAGTTTCGATGAGATATATTAGTAAAAGAATAAGTGATTGCGTCACCTTTAGAAGAAATGTCCGTAAATCGTGGCTCATTTAACTTGCAAAGTACCCAAAGTATACGTTGTTGTTGGTTAATTGTCTTATAAGGCACGTTTAATTTTCAATGTTCCATATATTCATTTTGGTGATATATTCCTAAAAGTAAAAACCCACGTGAAATAAAAAGTTATTAAATTTTGATACAAATAATACAATGAAGGTATTGTAGTGACGCCATATTGACTGTGAATCTTCACATAGAAATATCTATACAGGCCTATGTGTTCGGACGATGTACGAAATGTCAAAAAACATATTTATGTTTGATTTAAACTGTCTTTTGTCTTCATGACTGAAAAACTAAGTCACATATTTTTGACTCATAGTTTAAATCGAACATTAACAAGAGGTGACATCACCTTCTTTGGCAATAATGGCTTGTATGCGTTTTGGCATGGAATCTACTAAAATCTTGCAATATCCGGGAGTGAATGAGTCCCAAATATGCGTGATTTTTGGCTTTAATGCCACAACTGTACGCTGAGGGTCTTAACGCAAAGTTTTCTTCATCTGATGCTATAAAGTTTCTTTATGGTCGGCGCCACTCGATGACCACGATAAAACTTTTAAATTATGGTTCCAAAACAATTGTTTTGTTGTTTTCGCAGTATGGAGGGCACACCATCTTGCCGACATATGAAATTGAAATTTTCAAAATTTCGTTCTGCTGTTGGAGTCAAGCTTCGTGTTAAAATTTGTTGGTACTTTTTTGCACTTACATTAGCAGCAACTCATATTTACCAACTCTTTTACTACTCATACATCCCCATATATAACACCCTGCGAAAATTTTAGTCTGTATGAAATGCTTCTGATTTTTTACAAATCACCTTTTTCCGAAAATCACCTATTATGCAGACATTCAGTTTCGTCGCTGAAGATAACACTACTCTACATTTCTGTTGTCCAGCATATTTTCGATTTTGCCCAATCCAAGCGTTTTTTCTTTTGAATAGCTGTTAATAACGGCTTTTTCTTGACCTATAAAGAAATTGGATAAAAAAACATTATTACTTTTTATGTTTTACCACACAAATATACCTTATAAAAATTGCATGCAGCCATAGTCTACAGCATTCCCTGGAGATATTTGATTTTGCCTCGTGATTCCATTGAACTTGTATTTCTCGAAAGGTACCACTTCTGTGAGGTTTGGACATTTTTTGACCAGACCACGACGTTCTCTATGAGTAATTCTACGAGGTCGTTTGGACTTTTACCCCGAATGTTAATTTTGCAGTGCAGATATATTATAATTTCTCCCACTTTTTAATTCGTTGCAACACCACGCGTCATTTTCTTATGAATTTATAGGAAAACATGGCGGATAAAACCTAAGTTGACAGCTGTTGATCCATGTACACTAGATTTATCAGTAAGTGCGTCCATAATATTGATTTTAATGTCGATAAAGATTAACCTCCGAATATTTATTTGTCAGCAATTTTTGTTATTTTCTTTTTCAGTTTATCCAAAATAAAATAATTATTCCTTACGGTCGGACTTTATGTTAGGTAAAAAATATGTGATTTTTCAGTCAGGAAGAAAAAAACAGTTTAAATCAAACATAAATAGGTTTGCTTAACATGTCGTACTACACCGTCCAAACATATAGTTGTTAGGGCTCATATATATATATATATATATATATATATATATATATATATATATATTTATCCTAATTTTTCTTGGTTTGAGGTTTTGAGGTCAATACATTAACAACATTAAAAATATGTACTAATTTTGTTGTTAATGTATTGACCTCAAACCAAGAAAAATTAGGATAAATATATATATATTGAAAAAAAGGTCAAAGAACACAAAGCAAATATATATATATATGTATGTATATATATATATATATATATATATATATATATATTTATATATATATATATATATATATATATATATATATATATATATATGCAACATAGAAATTATTATCAAAAGACCGATATTTGCCTTACCCAGTGATTATTTACTTAAATATAGTCCTAGGAACTATAATATACCTCAAAATCGGTTTCCATGAAATTAAAACAACGATTCATCTCTCTCTGCTTAAGTTCATCTTTGACAAAACGTACATTATTTACGCAACTGATTTTTATTTATTTATTTAAATAGTTATGTTTCTGTAAGATAAATTACAAATGTCATGTAGAATTGTCAATAAAACTTTACGTAAATATAAAAAATATTTGATACTATCTACCAACTTATTCATCTACAACATGATAATAACTATATTTTCTAAAATCTTTTAAACATATGTCTTATAGTTGTCTATTTTTAACTTCATCAGAAAGGCGATTTAAAACTGTCGGTCTTAAATAATCTGCAATTCTTTGGTTAACTTTATTTCTTTTTGTCTTGTATGTATGGAGTGTACAATGAAATTTGATAAAACCTATGCTAAAAAGAATAGAAACACAATTCAAAAATGAAAATACCAGTAACAATTCAATACCTCAACATTATTGTTTTGATAAACCTAAAATAGAACATTTTTTTTGCAATAAATACATCACAGGACATAGTGGACGAATCCAGAAGACAACACCATACCTGAGCCTCGAGTCGATATGAACATAATAAAACGTAAGGAGCTGTTCTTTAAACAATACTGATGTTAAATAAGGAATTTAATATGAAACTATACTCATTTTCGAAAGCAAGAGAATGTGAGTTTTCCAATTTAAACTTCAATCAATTCTGATTCAAATTTTATACCTTCCGAATTATTAGGAACTTGTTTATTATCAATGTTAAGATCAAAATCAGGTTTATTCGTTCTGCCATTATTATAAAATCTCAGTTATTTAATTTTGAAACATTAAATTACAGAAAAGAATCTGAAAACTAAACATACATATCATTCAACATGCTGGTGTGCTCTTTCAAAAAGAATAATATCCAATTGATTTCAAGGCATCCTCCAATTGAAGACTCTCCAGCCTATTATGTATGTATTAAATATATACAAATAATAATTAACTTAATTAAAAACAACTGTTGAAGTATCAGGTCACCATTTACATTGATGAAGCCAGCGAACTTACTAAAGTCGTCAGTAGACAGGTTTATCAGTTGGTAAAGGTAAAAAAAGTGCCCGGTTCAATTTTACTCACCACTGCTTTTTTGTCTGGAGTAGACATAGATGACAATAATTATTAAGGCCAATAATTAAAGTCAAGTTGGCAGACTTGTTAAGCTAGCAGTGTATTTCGAGAGATGGGTTTTTGAAACCCAATGGTGACAAAATTTGTGCCGCATCACAACACATGGTTCGGATCCCTCAATAAGTCGTATATCGCATTCGTATAAAATTAACCATCAAGTGCCAACATATATACCACAATAAACAGCCAATCAGTACTAAAGCTTGTAGTGCGTAGATACTGGGGTGGAAGCGAGATGCTAGTAAAGGGTCTACTAAAACTAAAACTAAAAACTAAAATTAGTCATTTGGCTAAAACATTTAAAATTTTTTTGTCTAAAATACTTTTTATCAGATTTATTATAAAACCTTTTAATTGTTTATTTTGTGACACTAAAGTTTAAAACTACCAAAATCTATAAAAATAAATTTCATAAGCATCGTTTGTTTATGTAAAACTGTTTAAAATTTTATCCACTTCAATACATATATTTTACATGCATCTAATTATTATATTATTATTAGCATCTAGTTTATGAGGATCAAACTTTACCCAAGTCTCCAAAAATTCGTTGCCAGCGTTCTTCGGTTATCCCCCACGCCTCCACAACTAACTTTTTTTCCAAGATCCCGAGGAAAATCCCGAAAAACGCACAAAATTATTTAAAATATCCCACTTCTGATTCAGCTGAACTTGGAGAACCGTCCGATTCCAGACAGAACTGAGGACTAACTGCCACAAAACTTTCTCTATGACCTCGACTCAATCGTTTAACAAAGCGAGACAATCTGATGCACAACCCAAGCCCGATAGAGAGAGCAAAATCGGGTGACATCACGAAATCAATGTTCTAGAAATGACGTCACATTGCGGAATGGGTGTAAATGATGACGCACATCTGAGGTCATTTGTCGATTGCATAGAGCCGATGAATTTAGCGGCATCCTCGGGTTATTTGTTGTCGATTTGGTGACGTCACGGGAGATAGCCGCTTGTATATCGGGAAATCTGTGGAGTGCGTTCGAGGCTAGAGGTTGAATATGTTTTAGGAAGCAATGTGTGGGAATTTTATTCGTAAATCGATATATGGATTGAAGGTTTGAGGTGGCTTTGACCTGGGATATATAACGTTTGCTAAAAAATAAATTTAACTGTGGTAGGGAGGGATACCGGGCAGCAAATATTATTGATTTTGGTGGCCCCTTGCTGTTTGATATCAGATATTCCATATCCACAGACCGCCCAGTATGAGATGATGAAATGAATGAATGAAATTTGGAATAATGGTGGAAAACGGATATGCCATATTTATCTTCATGTAATTGAATACCGAATGAACAGATAGCCAGTTTAATAAAAAGTAATTCTATATTTGACAATCAGCATCAGCCAGAGAATAAGGCCTTTGACATTTGTTTCTGCATTGCATCAAAGATTGAAACTATGTCATCCTACAGTACATTCTATCATTTAGAATGGTAGTATTTTTTTAGACTTCCATTATCTTGGGTTACAAAACAAAATAATTAAAGATTAATTATACTTCGAATAGACAGTTCATGAGGCAATTTCATAAATCCACCACATCAATCCCTTGTGTCGCCGTTGAATCGTAATATTTGAGGAAAACCGATCTATAAACGAATTAAATCAGAAGGTCGGAGGCTGTGCATCGCAGACTGGCAACTCTGGCCGTTGAGGTACGCAACAATATCTCGATGAATTCCAATTATACCCTATACAATACAAGGTTGGGATTCACTTAGGGGGTCTTTTATTTTCTATTTGTTAAATTTTGCTGCATACAGTACTGGTTTTTTAGAGTAGGTATTATATATTTTTTTGTAATACTGGGTTGTTCATTGACGAGAGATGAAGCCCGAAAAACTCCTTGTTATATTTCAGAAAAATATTCATCCTCGTTACGAAGATATTGCCTTGTATGAATCTCTTTTCTATATACGGATGTTTGAATATGCCCATTTGAGCTAACATAAGTGCTTATAGGTTGAGTAAGCGTGAACCGTGCTGTTTTTCCAATGTTAATTAAAGATCTAATGCCGTTATGGTGCTTTAAAAATAGCAATCATCATGGTTATGTGACTATATAAGTTCTAAATTAGTATATCTCTACGAAACGTTAGGATACTCTTTGGATGTCTTCTTTGTGTGATTTTTAAGCTATTTCATGCAAATGACTATAAATGGCAACCTATTCGACATATATTTATCTGAAACAAATCAGTACTTCTTTCATTATTATATACGCACAAAACATATGGTGAAATTAACAACATATATTTTATTAAATGCATTTTAAGTCAAATTTTGAATTGAAATAATAGTATCTCGGTTTTATTTTTAGCCAAGGTGGTTTTATTATTTCTAACCAAAACGGAAAAAGCACAAAAATGGGTACATAAAAACTCCCTCTGGACCATAAGAAAGACTTGGGGAATAAAATATAAAGTGATTTGCATGTGGAGCTATCGCCTGATGGCTGAAGGGCCAAAATATTAAACGCAACCGGTACAATGCATATAATCATAACGAGAAACATACATGGGTCGACCAACGGAAACTTGTTACTCCAATTTTCCGGCTTTAAAATGAAAATGGTCGGATCCGTCGATTTTTCAGCTTTTTTCATCTCCGTACCTTTAAACCCCTAGCTGGAAGTTGAACACGGTTCAATGAACAGCCTGCAAAATTTGAATAGGGGAGAAGGGTCATGCCAAACCTCATTTTAAAAGTCTCATCGAGTTCTTTATGATCCTATAATTTCGCCTGATTATTTTCAACCAGAACGAAATGACAGCTTGTTATAGTTTGTTAGAGATTTGGAAGTCTGGATATAAATTAGACCTCGTTTTTTACGTTTTTGTCAAAAAAATCGAAAAACTCTCGGACCCGTCGAGGGGGAACAACTCGTCTGCTCATTTCATCCCTGTCGCTTCAACCTACTGATATTGAATTTGGCGTCAAAATTTTGATCGATAACGAAATGAAAGCTAAAATAGTAGAAGACGCAATATGGAAAAATGTGTATATAATAACCAACCTACTTTTATGATCAGTTTATTAAATGCTGGAAATGACCACCCTTCACTTCCATGCAGAGAAACAAGTTGTGTTCAAAACGTTCCCGTACATTACGCAATATTTTTGCAAATCATCCAGTGATTCGAGCTTGGTAGCATACATCTTCGATTTCAGATAACCCCCATAGAAAAAAGTCCATTGGATTCAGATCAGGTGACCTGGATTGCCACTCAATATGTTCCCTCCTTCCCATCCAGCTTTGAGAAAAATTTTCTTTTAAAAATTGTCGCATAGGGTGTGTGAAATGGTGGTTGAAAAATGATCGTATGATGGTATTCTTGCAAGACTTGCACGAGGGCTGGATAAATGGCATTCTCTAATAATTCCAGATAAATTTTGCCATTGAGGTTACCGGGTATAAAAAAGGGGCCGATAATTTTTGGGTATGCTGAACTTCACGAAATAGTATTGTACTTTCATCTGACCAATACTGACAGTTATACTTATTTAAAATGCCGTTAAGGTAAAATGAACACTCATCCGAGAAACAGATATCGGACATGTAGTTTTGATATTGACCATACGGCGATGGAAATCATCCTCGTTCAGTTCCTGAACCAATCGTATCTTAAAAGTATGGAACTTATGTTGTTCAAGGATTCTCCTGATTGCTGTGCGTGTTACCCCAGATAGGTTGGACAATTTCTTAGTACTAAGTACATGTCCTAAAATAGCCACTTACTTCGTTCTCGTCTCTTTCATGCACCCTCTTTTTATTTCCGACTGAACCAGTAGCGACAAATTTGGTAACCAGTTGCAAAACGTAAATTGCGGATACATTTTTTTTCAGGATGGTGTTCGTTAAATAAAGCCGCTGTTACTCGCACCGAGTCGTTATTTTTAAAGAACAATTTTATAATTTCAACCCTTTCCTTCTATTTTAATTCTACTAAAAATTAACAATCGTTCTGACATGGTTGTAACGTTCTTAAAAATCGACAATGAACACATGGTGCTTCCATAAACTTTTTTTGTCAAAAAATCAACAAATAAATAAATATTTCTCAAATGCCAGGCTGATTATTTAAGACCTTTAAAAATATGAATGGCACGACCCCTCTCCTCTTCTAATTTCTGAGGTTGTTCTCTCTCCAGGTAGGGGGTTAAAGCTACGGGGATGAAAAAAGCTAAAAAATCGTTCCCCCTCAAATTAAAAATCCATGAGGCCCAGCGTTTTTCAAGATTTTCATTTTAAAGCCGGGAAATCGGGGTGTAAAATTTTCGTTAGCCCACCCTGTATAGGTCATGCCATGCTTACCCCTAGGGAAGTAATGTGACCCTAGCTATTACAACACTCACATTAATACAGTAAACTCTAAACTGGCAATATTGCCGTAGCTATTTTTATTACAACTTTGAAAATAGTTTTTGCGGCATCCTTTTCACAAGGTTCTAACATTAAAATAGAATCGTTTTTTTTTTGCGTCTGTAAAGAACGGGTAGTTAGGCACCGTAACGTTTATAGTAAAGCTGGAATTTCGCGTTAACGTATCCTTAAATGCTATTTTTGACTGTAAAGCTACAGGCTCCAATATAGCCGCATTCTAACAACGTTAGATAACGGAAACAATGTTCAGAAACATAGTTCATACAACGTCATAGGTTTCAGTCCTGCCAATAAAATACACTTAGAAAAACTACTACTTCAATGCAAGAAGTATAACATTAAATATTATGCTACTCGCATTGATATTTAGAAGAATAAATTACATATTTACTGCCAATGTCCGACATGATATTAAATGCCTCCATTACTTCATACATCTATAATTCTATAAAATCTTAGCCCCTTCAAAAGTATAAAATCTAACCAAATTAATTTTGTATAGCCAAAATATCTAAAAAAAATTTTTACTGAAAAATATTAATTGCAAAAAATTAGTATTGCTTGATGAATAAACAAAAAACACCCAAATAGTGCAATAAACGTTGATATTATTTAAATTTTTGTAAAAAATAGTTCTTGGAAATATGCATGCTAGGATTGTGGGTGTTATTTTGAAATCAGGGTCATGTTTGGTTTGATAGTGTCTACTTGTACGTATTCATGCGGTATACAGTGTGTGCGTGGATTTAGGTAGCATATGAAAAACTTTTTAGTCATTGATTTTATACAGAAAAAGTTTTCCTTATTAGAATAATTAGATTGGCTGCAAAAAAAATGACAAAAAAAAACACGCAAAAGCAAGTAGGTAAAGCAAAAAAATGGGAAATCAAATTTTCTAAGACAGCCCAATTGGAGAGCATAAAAATATGAGATGAAAATCAATTAAAGTTGTGTGGGTGTAGTTGTTTAGCTAAATTAATGGTCAATTATTCAAAAATGGTTAACTTTCTTATTTTTGTTTTAGGCCAAAAAGTTTCCTCCATAAAAAGTTTTGCTTAGCTGAAAAATAGTATTGATTTTAAAGAAACGTAATTTTCCATATAGAGTGCAAAATAAATACAATCGAAGTTTGGAATTTTTGAGACAGCAAAATTAAAGTTTTGTAAATACAAGTCAAAAAGATTTTAGAAGTTTTTTGTTAGTTAATTAAGGTTTTGAGAAAATTAATAGCGAATTTGTAAAAATAGATCATTTTTACGTATTCGCCATTAATTTTCTCGAAACTTACTTCTATTATCAAAAAACTTCTACAAGTTTTTTGACTCGCATTGGCAGGATCTTTAATTCAACTGTCTCAAACAAATGACATTTCAAATGTTTTTTTTTGCAAACTTCTATCTTCACATTTATTTCGTACCCCGTATATAAAATGACATTATTTTTTAGGAAATACGTTACCACCACTAACCAAAAATGCAGTATGATAATTAAAACACGGTTGATTACATACAAAACGTGTTACGGCTAAAAAAGCACCAATCTCATTTATTTCTTCAATGATATTTCTTTTTGGTGTAGGTGTAGTAAAGGTAAATTTTCTTCAAAAAAAAATTAATTCGTTTATGTGTACTGTTGTAACATGTGCCACTTCTAGGATATTTTGCAAGCTTTTTTTGAGGTGTACAATAACTCAAAATTTTAACCTCGAAAAATAAAAACGTCAAATCATAACCTTAGAAAATAAACAATTGGGTTTTGTCCTGTTCCTTTAATAGCTGTATGATATGCGTTACAGCTGGCAATACAGCAAAATAACTTCAGTTGTAACTTCTAGTTATAAAGTATACTTTTAGGGCAATTACTGTAGTATTTTAAACGTTGCTTTCTACATTTTGCGGTAAAAAAATATCTTATGATCCAAGCGTATTTTATTTAGTTTAAAGTGGATTATGCAATTGCTTTTAAAAGCAAGAAAACATAATGTTTTAAAATTTCAGGAAATTAGTTAAAAAGTATAAAAAAATAACTTTATTTTGGCAGAGACAGTAATAAACTCCATACTGTGTTACTTGGAAAGTTCATCCGATATATCTGCAATATTATTTCATGAATTTAGCTAAATATCTAGTTTTTATTTATTTGAATTTCATTTTCAGATATATTTAGGTTTTGAAAATACGTTAAATTATATAATATATATATATTATTTAATTTTTTGTTTTTTTTGACTTTTCAACGTTTTAATTACCGACCAGGAAAAAACGGAATCGTAAAAACACATACAAGTACTTTTTTTCAAAAATCACAACTGCTTTTCTAGTAAACGACGACGCATCTTTTAAAGTCAACTGCTTTATTTTGTATTTGGCTGAACATATAGCTCGTTCACTTGACAAATGTGGTTTCTGTCAGTGACCCACATGTACTTGTTATACTGCAGATATCATATGATTTATGTGCAGCAGTTGTTAAGCATTTTATATTCTTTTTTGTTTATATTGGATGGAATGGGCTCAATACCGACGCAGGATTCCGAAAGGCTGATTGTGTCTTACGCTAAGACAATAATATCCAACCAATTCTGTTAAATAATATCTATTTTGCTGTCGAACCCTGATTTTTTTTTATTTTCACAAAATTTCGGAAAAAACTGTCATTTTAAAATGGAGAGTATAATAACACTATAAAACATAGTTTAAGAATAAGATATAAATATGAATCCTTTTTGTTAATATCTCAGAGAAAATTGTAGAAAAATACTATACAAGTTATGTTTAGAATTTTAAATAATTAAAAATATTTTCTTAAGAAAGGTTTTTACTACTGTATACCTACCCTTTTCTAAAAAATCGGAAAGATGTTTGTTTTTTCTTCCCTCGTAAGAAGAAAGTATTGTAATTGCAAAGAAATTACCCTCCGAGATTTTTTTAATCTTCAGGTCTGAGGGTCCCCCTAGATGCCGAAAAACATGTTTTCTCGATACCATCGGTCTGTTTGTATATTAGCAGCATAGCTAAAATCCTACTTACCCCTCTGACTATTAACTGAAATTTTAGTCAAAAACTAAGGGTCATATGGCTATAAGATGGTAATATTTTGGTAAAAATGGCGGAAGGAAAGGAAATGTTTAAAATATCATTATCAAAAACAACTTAAACAAATGGGTCGAAATTTTTCAACAAAATCAAGTGTGCAACAGGGATGAACTGAAAAATGGGGGTATGCAGGATTTTTGTATAGATTATGTATATAAAGCTAGACAAAAATAATAAAAAAATAAGCATAATAAAATTAAAATAAATTAACAACAAAAACTTATTTATGTAAGTATCATTATCGGTATATAATATTAGCTTATATACCAATTTTTATCTTTGGCTACAAATACGTGTAATATGTCATCTGATAAAGAATACCCCGTAAAAAAAAAGAATTCTAGTGGCCATTCGATTTTTTTCATGGTGACGATTAGAAATAGTTGCTGGTGAAAACGTTAGGGCAAGTAAACGAACGTTTAAGGTTTTAAATAAATATTGCTTTTTTTTACTTAAACATCAATTCATAATAAGATCGTCTTGTTAAACTTGACATGATTTATAACATAATTCGGGGCTAGAGGTACGCATGGCGATAAATTTGTAACTGTACATATTTTGTTTTTTCAATACCGATTCGAGCGGAAAAGTATTAAAATATGGTAAAAAGCAATTAGGTTATCGTCTCACCTCGTAACTGCTTTTTTGTAGCTGTTTTTGCACTGACAACACCGAATTTACGAGAATTTTTTATTGATTTTTACCTCGTATTGTAAAAGTATTAAAATCTTATGGTAAAAAGCATTCCATCGGTTGCTTGGTTATCGTCTCACCTCGAAAAACTGCTTTTTAGAATAATTTCAAATTTTGCAAGCTGACAGTGTGATATAGAGATAAACTGGTAAAGTTTTTATCAAGATTTTTACAAAATGGCGTAAATTAGATTTTTAAAAAAGCAACGTAAGATAAACTAATTTAATTCACTTTAAAGTTTCCAGAAAAATTAAATGTAGTATAGGCATAAACTAGTACGAATTCAACGTAACAAAATGTGTGTCAACGTAAAAACCACTTATTGAATTTATTTTAAATTATGCTCAAAAATCAAGTGTAGCATAGGTAAAATATTCTAGGAATCGAATATAATGGGATGGCCCATTAAAAATGTAAAAAACAGTGTTAGACTGTTGACTAAATTGGGTCAAATTTCCCAATAAAAGGAATGTAAAAAATAAGGTTCATAGAAGATGGAAATATACTAGTAATATTTTGTGAAAAATCTGAATTTTATTAATCTGTCAAAATAAAATATAAAACTGACAAGTTTTAGTCAAATTTTGAAAAAAAATATTTAACTAAAAAACAATGCAGTTTTAAAATAAACAAACGCCTATTTTTGTTGTTTTTATTTTTTTTAATAAGCCTTACAAAATCAAGTATTATATGAGTTATTAAAAACTGTTATAAAATTTCTGGATGAACCACAAATCAGACTAAATAAAGAATAGACTCTTCGAAGTTGGGTCCAGCGTGGTTTTGTTTACTGAAATATGTTTGAAAATTTAGCACATCACATACTAAGACATAATCATACTAAAAAATGCAATTCTTATTAATTATTCTGAAAAAGTCTCTTTGCCTGCCATCACTACAAATTGTGGCAAGTAAATGATTACAACCTAGTTAAACAAATTCAAGAAATATTATTTTTCAACTTTAGTTTTTTGAACAATAAAATTATTATAGAAGAAATATATGGATGGTATTTTCCCAACAAAATTTTTGAATTTTTATTATTGTTTCCGTGCCAACCCGATAAAAAATCGCCCTTTCAGGTCTATACTAAAGTAATCTTCACGTTTTAGCCTCATTAGATTCCAAAAAATATGTTTTATCAATTGCTTTTCTTTTGATGTACATTTTTCCCGTCTGTCGGTTTGTCTGTCACATTTGTAACAAAATTTAAATTTTATTTGGCTTTTATAGAAGTGACTATAACAACTTTTTGTGAAATGATCACACTGACCTCAATTTTAGTCAAAAATTATCGGTCATACAAATAATTATATGGCACCAAATTTTATTAGAAAATACAATTATGCAGTGAAAATATATTTATAAAGTTTGGTAAATTTCTCAGAAATTATTCATAATTTTATTGACTTGTTAAAAAGTATTAAAAAAAAACTAATATATAATTTACCTCAAATTTTATCTCAAAAATAAAAGTGTTAAAACTGTTTTATTTGAAAAACAAAATGGCGCCCTAATAACAATAAAAAAATAAAATTGTCAAAAAAAAACTACATTTTAATATAGAATTAATTTCAAATTTTGCGCAAGCATGAAGTGTGATATAGAGATAAACTGGTAAAGTCATGGTACGAATTCAAGATGCGGGAACAAAATGGCGGCTAAATTAGATTTTTAAAAAAGCAACGTAAGATAAACTAATTTAATTCACTTTAAAGTTTCCAGAAAAATTAAATGTAGTATAGGCATAAACTAGTACGAATTCAACGTAACAAAATGTGTGTCAACGTAAAAACCACTTAAAAATTGAATTTATTTTAAATTATGCTCAAAAATCAAGTGTAGCATAGGTAAAATATTGGTAGGAATCGAATATAATGGGATAAAATGGCGCCCATTAAAAATGTTCGGAAACACAGTATATGTGTTACTACAGACTGTGTACTGAACTAAATTGGGTCATACTTCACTATTCCCAATAAAAGGGAATGTATATAAAGCTGCTTACGTATTCTCAGGTTCTTTTAGTGTAGGAGATGGAAATACACTAGTTGTAGGGTTTGACCTGAATCATTAGAAATCTGAATTTTATTAATCTGTCAAAATAGGTATTCTAACTATAAAACTGACAAGTTTTAGTTGTATTGGTTGAAATTAATTTTAAGTCGTTTCTGATTTAATTTTTTTCTCGATGCAAGTTATACAACTTTACAAGTATCTATATGCAGTTATTAAAATTGGCACAGTTATACTAAATTCTCTGGATGACTAAATAAAGAATAGACTCTTCGAAGTTGCTTCCAGCGTGGTTTTGTTTACGCTTACCACTGTAATGTAGGGTTGGGAAAATTATACACAGGCCCATCACATACTAAGAACCATAATCATACTAAAAAATGCAATTCTTATTAATTACAACTCAAAAGGGAATCTCTTGGAATGCTCTAAAACAGAACTCTTAATCACTACAAAGTACGAATTGCCAAGTAAATGCCATTACAACCTATTTCCCTTTTACTATTTCGTTACGAGTTTCAACGTTTCAATTTTTCGAAATATTATTTTTCAACTTTAGTTTTTTGAAAAATAAAATTATTATAGACGAAATATATGCGATATTATATTTTCCCACACAATCTATTTTATTAGCATATTTTTATTATTGTTTTCTACAGCCATACCCGATAAAGTGCAGATCTGACAGCGTTATAACCAACGCGTTGATATTCTAAAGTAATCTTGGCTCCTAAAATAATCACAATGCAGAATATTTTTAAGAGTTCGACCACATTTTCGTTGTAGAAAGAGCCATCTTTTTTCTTGCATATTATTCCCCCAATCTTGTAAATTAGAGGGAGCTTTTCTTTTGATGTACATTTTTCCAGCAAGAAAGTCTGGCAGTCTGGCTCCAGCGTTGTTACTCCAAATCGCGACATTTGTAACAAAATTTAAATTTTATTTGGCTTTTATAGAAGTGACTATAACAATCAAGGGTGTTTCTTTTTGTGAAATGATAACGAAGCAGTGGTTACTGGATTTTAAAATTTCTTTGGCATTTTCCAGGACGTAAAAATTTACATTCACGAGGGTATACAAATAATTATATTCTTGAGTCACCAAATTTTATTATAAAATACAATTGGTGCAGTGAAAATATATTTATAAAGTTTGGTAAATTTCTCAGAAATTATTCATAATTTTTATTGACTTGTTATATTACAATTCATTAAATAAATTCGCGAACTATACCATTAAAGTATATAATTATTGCAATAAAATTTTCCCATATTTTGTTATTTTAAATCTATTTTAGGAAATTCTCTTTTTTAATTATTAAACAGTATTTTATAGATACTGTTGTTTTATTTGAATTAGAACACAGATTTTTTAAGGCGCTTTTTAACCACTAATAACACTATAAAAACTATTATAAAATTGTCAAAAACATTTTATTAGGGCTTCGACTTTAGTACATTTTAATATGGAAAGTTATACTTCTCCGAACTAGTGCGATATTAAAATGGATAAATATGGTAACCTTTCACATTACCTATACCTTTGATAAAGGGGAAATGTTCATTATGATAATTCCGAGTAAATGACCGATTTCTAGCGTCGAAATGATATTTTACAGTACAAAGAAAAAAAAAGTAAAATGGACTTTACCCACAACATTCTGTACGTACAGATAACACAGTTAAGATATATGCAGCTAGTTATTTAATAATAACTTTATACAAATCAACTTTTTACAAAATTTTATTTTATTTCAATTTTTTTTTTAGTTTTTACCAATTAGTGAAATTTTGTACATGGAAAATTGTTGGTAAAGGCGAATTTACCGGTTTTTTTTAATTTATTTTTTTATTACTGTTATTATTTTTTATGTTTAATAACTTCATTTATATAGTTTATAAAATTTGTCATTTATTATTTTCCTCCATAAAAAGATGTTTTTTTCCAGAAATTAAATTTTACCAAATATATAAACATTTTATTAGGCTGTAGATAAGTGGTTTTTTGGTACTGAATTTTTAAACTTTTTATTAGGACGCCATTTTATTCCACCATAATAGCTTTACACCAACTTTTACCAGTTTAACCCTAAATAAATTTTAAAGCAAAATTTCAGGTCCAAGTCGTTTCTTAACAGTGATTTTTTAACATTTTCTTTTTTCGCCGTATTTGATTTTGACCAAAATATTACCATCCCAAAATTTGAAGTCAATCGGATTAGTTTTTGGGCTATGCAACTAGTGCAAAAAGTAAGACAACCTTTTGTCCAACTCGGTTGCGCCTCGTAGGACAATTTTCATATCGCGTGCGAAAAACACTCTTTTTGCACTCTTCCATAAAATAATTTTTTATAAAATACATAGTACCAAAGTATTTTCTTTTATACCTTGCAGAAATATCGGTAGTTTGGTTGGAAATTTCCTTTCATATAACCATCGAATTTTCATTGATAATTGTTAAGATGATCGTTTGTTAGTGGTTGCCAGATGAATTTGTTTGTTGAAAGCTTGTCAAACGTAATCAAATGCTTTTGAAATCAAAGCCTAGGAATGAGCGAAGAAGATCATCATAAAAAATGGTGCTGAAGATGCTGTAGCGGCTATATATCCAGAAAAATCCAGACGTCTGTATGAACTGGCTTACAACCGGTTCCTTGAATGGAGGCAGAGAAATCGATAGTGTCTCTGAAAAGTTCTACTTGTCTGTTTCATAGAAAAATCGAAAAACCAAAAAGCCTCTACTCTTTGGGGTTAATATTCAATGTTGAAATGTACTCTATATCTGAAGGTTAATATAGATATACGAACTTTATTTACTGGCGTTTTTAAATCCAAAATCGGATGGTTAAAGACATAAAAACTAGAACGAATTTTCTCGAGCTGAAATTAAAACATTTCATCTTTGAAGCAGACGACCACAAATATTTAATTTTTAAGGTTTCTCTGATTATGGATTATACATGAATACAAAAGATGTAAGACAAAATATTAGAAATTGTGTAAGAATAAATGAGTGCGAAAAAAAATATTATCTCACTAGGGCGGAAAAGTGGGCCATTTCGACACTCAAAATAATAACATTATTTTATAAAAACATGTTTTTCGTGATCTAATACCTTAAAGCGTATAGAACTGCAAAAATCTGGAAGGGTAATTTTTCACGATTACAATAATTCCATTTTGCGAAGGAAGTAAAGATAATGGAATGGGAGCCGCGCGACCTCTTCAAGGCCTTGTCGTCCCGAGATTCTCGTGGAGATAAATATTTTGTGCCAGTTAAAATTTATCTCAGGGGAATGTACCTGCATTTTCCTTATAAGGTCTTCCTGCGTAATGACCCATCCGAGTAGTTACTGTGTGTGTACCTATTGTGGCCTGTTGATCATATATCAGCTTTCCCTTCAGCTGCTTAGAATGGATATCATTACCCTGATAGCTCTAAATTCTTCTATCGACATTATGTATACTTGTTTTATCTCAACTTAACTAACATACCTCATAACTCGGTTTAATGACGCTTGTTTTTTAAATATATAAAAAAAGGGAATGTCGTTAATTCGGCCCTATGTTTTTAATGTATGTACACCGTTTACTTCGGGATGGTTTGATCAGTTAGGATTAATTTTTCAGGAAGTTTCTAGGGTAGCGCCGAATAGGTCCTATAGCAACGATGACGGAATGGTGCCATTCCGAATCAGATAGTATTTCAGATATTATAAATCTTAATGAATGTTGAAAATATCAAATATTAAATTCCTGGCACAATACATTTCTTGTGTCAATGAGTAAAGTATATAGCAGTGGAGGGAGGATTAAATGGAAAAAAGTATTACACTTTCCGTATAATATCGTGTTTCATATAGTTTTCCTGGTTTTTAATGGCACGAAGTTAAATTCTACCAATAATTTTCATTTTTGACAATGTGTATTTCTGATTTACTATGAACATGTATAGCGCTTTTTATAATTTTTTCCGAATATAATAAAGCTAGATTTATTTCATCTGCTGTGCTATTTTTTCGCAGCGCAAATCTACTCCAGCTCTACTTAAGAAGCCCTTGAGCTTTCTTAATTGTCATGGCGAAACAAAGCTTAAAAGAAAACTATACACGGAATATATCTCGTTCTATCACACAATTTTGGTGGTTTTAAATTCGAATAAACTAATCTAGTCCACTATAAATCAGTTAATGGTGGAGCAGTAATTTTTTCCAATAAAGCTAGATTTATTTCATCTGCTGTGCTATTTTTTGAATAACTAAGAGTGGTTTTGTTTCCACTATAAACATTTAAGTAGTAGTTTCACCTCCTTGCAAACTGAGTTTCGAAGAATCCCTTCTTATCGAACCTTTGCACTCCAAAATCAAGCTGTTTGCACAAGCTCAGCTTTCTACGGCAAATGTTTAAGAAAGATCGCAAAAATTATTCAATGACCCGCTTTTTTCTAAAACCCTGTATGAATTTATAAAAAATCTTAAAATATGTAATAAAATAAAATAAAAAGCACGTGTTCCAAGTGTTTTTCCGATTAGCTAATTGTTTTTTAAATAAAAAATATAATATTAAAGGGGTGGTTTCAGCCCCTTGGACACCCTGTCTCGGTTTTTAAAAAGTTTTAAAATATATAAAAAAATTAAATATAAAGCATATTATGTTAACCGAATAACTAACGGTTTTTTTAAATAAAATATATTATAATATTTAAGAGATGGTTTTATTCCTTTGGACACGCGGTATGAATTTTTTAAAAATCCTAAAATATGTAAAAAATAAATTAAAAAACACGTGTTCAAGCGTTTTTTCGAAAAACTAGCCGGTGTTTAAATAAAGCAATATTTTATTATTTATGTGGTCGTTTCACCCCTTTGAACACCCGTTTGAATTTTTAAAAAAATCGTAAAATATGTAAAAAAATAAGTTAAAAACACGTGTTCAAGCGTTTTTCTAAAAACTGACCGTTTTTTAAATAAAAAAAAATTGTAATATTTAAGGGGTGGTTTCACCCTCTTGAAATTTGAGATTTGAAAAATCCCTTTTTATCGAACCTCTACACTCTAAAATCAACGTGTATGCCAAAATTTAGCTTTTTACCTCAAGCGGTTTGAGCTGGAGCGTGATGAATGAGTCAGTCAACTAAGTATTTTATATATTAGTATAGATTAGTACCGTGATTCTGGCAAAATGACATCTGCAATGGACCCAACATCTACTTGTTTATTTCATTAGCCACGTCCAAAATTTAAACCTAGGTTTGTGTCACGAAAACTATAAAACTGACATTTACCATAAAACTTTGTTTAAATAGAAATAAAAAGCAAAAAAAAAACATTTTATTCCATCTTGAATTTAACTTTATGATGTTGGGGTCAAACTAGTAGAGAAAGTAAATAGACGTTATACTTCTGGTATTAGATTCAATTCAACACATAAAGGTTTTTTTGTGACTAATTAATTGAATACTAGTGAACGGCCAACTTTACGTCTCAAACTTTCAAGAAGAAATCGTATAATACTATTTTTTACTGTTTATTGCTTTTTAAAGTAGGTTTTATTTTTTATAAAACATTTTATTGCTAATATATCTATAGCCTATCTTTAATTAGCAGTTAACTGATTCTGAGTTATGCAATTGTCTATTGGGCAGTCTGCTGGTCGAGTTTATGTGGCTTTTTCACTTTTCATTTATTTCATGTCATCCAAACATCATGAAAAGTGTATAAAATGGAAATTCTGTACTATCCGGGGGTAGCTACTTTAATATGTCTATAACTATAATTTCATGTTTTCCAGGATTGGTTAGTAAATTTTGTGTACCAAAATACTTAACCTTCTATGTTATGTGCACCATTGTCTAACCCATTATCGGTCATCTAAGGCGTGCTATATATATAATTTGTAAAGAATTTCTGGTCTGCTTTCTCTAGTATAATCTAGAGTTCCAAAAAAAGTTGATGTAATTTAATTTCTGGAGGAGCTAATAAAAATTACCATTTTGAATGCAATACTTTTGGTGACGAAAGATTTCTTACAAATAATTCAATCGTGCAGATACTAAATATTAATAAATAAATCTCAGAATTATGGAATAATGTGTTTGCTTTAAAATACTTTTGCTTAGAAACTCTGAAGCTCGGTAGCGACGATGACGCGTGATTAAAATTGAAACATGTAGCTGTCAGAATAAAATAAAATATTTGAAATAGATTACATGACGTAAAGACACTTAAAAATTACTTGAATATGGCAAATTAAAGACCCTATACAAATGACATTTGAAAGAACATTGACAAAATCTAGTTCGTTATAGGAGAGGTTCCTCCAAGCCTAAAACTTTAAATTAAGTGTTTAGTACTCTCAATCTTATATTGTATATCTCATTAAGCCTTATGTAGTCTAGTGGAATTAGATCGGCGCTTCTTGGTGGCCAAGTTTCCATTACCTATGAAATTATTGTTGTCTTAACTTGATATTGTATCTTGAAGATTTATAACTCACACGTCTGTTAGTGCCCCAATCTTATCGAATATCACTTAACGCAATCTCTCCCTTTTTCAGATACAATGCATTACATTTCTACTCTCTTCATTGGCACGTATTTTCGGTATTTAAATGGACTTAAAAAAACGAAAATTCAGTACTATTTGAGAGTAGCTACCACACTACAACTGTGACCTTGATAGTCAGTTCATGTTTTCCAGGTTAAATGTAATATAAGTTCTAGACGAACTCATCAAAATTATCAACTCGCAGTACTTTTCATGGCGAAAGAAAAAGTAATTCAAAATGAAACAAAAAATTTTTTGTGGGAAAATAATTCAATTGCCCATATACCAAATACCAGTACATAAAGTTTTGAATTATCGAATTATGTATTTGCATTAAAATAGTTGTGCATAGAAACTCTAAAACAACAATCAACAGTTGTTGACGGTTTATATCTAAAACAACTGTATTTTTAGACATAAGATTATGTATTTGATTTTGCTAAAATTAATTAGGTAGGTACATGAAGGTGTTGTTTATTGTAAAAACTAGTTCCCATTTATTTTTTCGTGTCTTGCCTTTTCTATAGCCACAAACCAAGATAACATTCCAAATATAAATTTTATTTAAAAAAATTCGATTTCAAAAAAAAAGTATTCATCAAAGAATGCTTTTACATAAAAGATAAGTCAAGTATATCATCTATTTATTGGAAATGTTAAGAATTTGACCGTAAATGTAAGGGGATTTTTCAAAATCAAAGTCGATCGAACAATTTTTTTTCTCATGTTTTGTAATGCAACTTACTGTCATTTGATCTTTTCTTTTTCGAAGTTCTTGGCTTAGAATTCATTGTCGTTCGAACTATTTGTAATTGTAAAAATTTCTGTTTCGAAATGACTTCTTTCGAACGTTTTGATTTTGAATTAATTACCTAAGTCAAAATTGTATTACTGTTAATATACACATAAAATAGAGTATATTTAGTTATCTGACTGTAATATGTTTACCTATATCAATTGCGTCTTATGTAGTAGTTTAATAATATAGTAAAATTGCTGGTGTAATGACCTAACTATAGTTGTCCAGTAAATGGAACTTTACTATATTTGGGGCTCTAGCTACAGTTTGAGCAATTTCCCAGAAAAATTATGTCTTCTTGTTAAATCAAACGAATACAAAGGTTCATAACAAAAAAAAGTTAAATAGTTTGAATATAAATCCGCAAGAAAACGTCTTCAAACTTTAACGTTTTAAATGCCCGAAAAGCAAGTAAAAAAATCGGTAATTTTCTTTTACCTGGAACTTCCCTCGTTATGATTTTTTTCCATTTATTAGAAATAGTGAGAGTGACCCAATTTAATTAAGTACATAGTCACAGAATATATGTGTTATATACATATATATATACTGTCTTTTCAAACATTTTTATTGGTGCCATTTTGTTCCGCCATCTTGGATTCGTACCAGAATTTTACCAGTTGATTTCAACATAATACTTTGATGGTTGTGCAAAATTTCAAGTAGTTTATTAATAATATTTTTTTACATTAAAAAATTATGACCCTTAATTTTTTATCAAAATTTGACCAAACGGGTAAATAGTTTTTAAGCCATGTCGCGAACTGACAGATAGACAAACAGACAGATGGACCGTCGGAATTGATAAAACAAATTTTTTTCCATCTAGGGTCGCTAAAACGTGAAAAAATATAAAACCTGGGAGGTTGATTTTTTCACAATTACAAACATTTTATTTGGTCACCATTTTGTTCTGCTTTCTTGAATTAGTACAACAATTTTACTTGTTTTACACAATTATTTATGGCACACATTGTGTTCCGCTATCTTGGATTCATACCAAAATATTACCAGTTGATTATACCATAATACTTGCTGTTTGAGCACAATTTGAGGTAAATTGGATAAGTAGTTTTTTAATAATAATTTTTTTAACATTTCACTAGGCCACCATTTTGTTTCGCCATATTATATTTACCGAAATGTTACCATGGAATCCTTAATTTTTGACCAAAATTTGAAGTCAATCTGGTAAGTAGTTTTCAGCTATGTCATGAACAGACATACAGACAGACAGACCGACGGAATTTGAGAAAACATGATTTTTGGCATCTAGGGACCCTGAAACGTGAATATCTGAAAAAATCGCACAGGTTGATTTTTTCACGATTACAATACTTCCCTTTTACGAGGGAAGTAAAAATACACTCTAATATCGCAAGCATATTTACTAAAATTTCCTTTTAATATGTCTCTTATAGATACTTAATGTGTGATATATTTAGTATTTAAAGTTCTTCTACAGTTTGTACTTAATATGTTTCCCCTTTTGCCACGCTTTTATTAGCTTCAGTCCTCGGTATGTTTCTTGGTCTGGTTCAAATTTCTAATAAATTTGTTACCTAATTCCACATAATCTATTCATTTCAAATTTGTTATACTTATACAGTTGGCGTGACTATTTTTGTATATAAAACGTCAAGATGGCAGAGACCAAATGGCCAAATGGCGGACAAGTTGACTAAAAATCAAAATCTGGAGATAATGAAGATTGAAAAATATGACTTTTAAATAAACTTTTAGAGGTACAACATGGCGGCGGCAATATGGGGATGAAAATTTTGTATTGGCGCAGATTCAACCGAAAAAACGATACATGAACTTCGATGTTACACTACAATAAATAAACGTCTTTATATGTTTCTTTTGTCATGCTTCGTTTGGAAAGATATGGTTACTGTTAATTTTGTTAAAAAAGTACTCCAACAAATAAGTGTTGTTTTATCATGCTCTCAGATTGGTGTTATTTTTCTTAGAATGGAAAGCTTTAAAACCTCTTATTAACATGGTAATGCATATTGAGTTTTGTACTGAAAAAACAAAAGAATATTCGCTTTCGAAAGGTACTTTGACGTTTTAAGGAGCTTTGCCGATATAAAACATAATTATAATGTTAACCAAAAAAAAGGAGGAAATTAAGTTTCCTATCTGCCAAGAACAAGTTTTGCTTTACTCCCCGAATGAACGAAGTACGTCAGTTATCCAGTGTCGATTCACGTGAGGCATTACAATTTGTAAATAATGCGTATTTTAAATAAATCTTGCGTTCTTGATATCACGTGTACACGTTTTTGTGGTGTAGGACTGGTAATTGTCAATTTTCACGCTTTCCAAAGAAATTATAATTACGTCAATTCAGTTCACAACGGGATTACGTCCAGTTATCAAATAAACGGAAGCTTCATTTGTAATTTGATTATGGGATGATTTCGTTACTTTCAAGCTACTTTTCTGATTTATTATATATTATTAATACACTATATGTACAGGGTTGGAGAAATTACCAGAACGGTCGATTATTTTAAAAGATACAGGAATTATCAAAAAATGTCTTATATAAAAGTTGTAAGGCTTTTAAAAATCTTCATATCTGTAATAAATTGGAATATACAGGTTCGCCCACAAAGTTGTGGAAAATACAGTTATATTTTTTTAAATTGAACACCCCGTATATAATTTGGTCGAACAGTAAATTTAGGACATTTTTTATTAACTATGTTATGCCAAAATTCATTAGTATTCTAGATATCGGCGTTTCAAATAATAACGGAAAACAACCCGATATTCGAACGTAGTCGTATTTACCTGAAAAACATTAGGTATGGCGCTTGACAATAATAATTTGACATTTGAAAGTCGAGTTATGCCAGAATTAAGTAAAGAAGGAAATAGCATTGCGTTTTTACTTACTGAAACAGAGAGAATTGATACTCTAATTTTATTTATAACAATTTGTACCCAGACAGGCAAATTTAAAAAAATGTACCTTTTGGAACTGTAGAGCGTTACAGAATGACTGGAAGTGTAAAAAACCGATCAAGATTTGGAAGACCTAGGAGGGCTATCGACGATGATACAAAATTAGCTGCTTTCGATACAAGAAAATCCCAGAAAATCCACCAATCAGCATGTTTTGGATCAAAATTCCGTAAGAACCATTCTTTATACTGAGAAAATGCATCCATAAAAAGTTCATGTTGTACAAGAACTTTTTGACGTTGGCTATGACCGAAGACTAGAATTTTGCGAAATATTTACGAGAAAGATTGAAGTTTTCCAAACAATATTATTTTTTTCAGATAAACCGACCTTCACACTACACGGAATGGATATTAAACAAAACTACGGACGAAATAACCCAAACTGGTATGAAGAACTTATACACAGTTCCCATAAAAAGTTAATTTCTGGGATGGATTATTTGCGGAACATGTCATTGGTGCCCTTTTTATCGAGAGAAATTTGACCGGTGAACGATATCTCCAGTTTCTTCGGCGAGAAATAGTACAAACAACTATAGACAATTTAACTCCCGATGTTGACTTAACCCGGTATCAGCAAGATGGAGCTCCTCCACATTTTACTCGTGAAGTTAGAAGATTTTGTGATGTCACGTTCCTAAATAGATATATAGGTAGAAGAGGCCCTATCGAATGGCCTTCACGGTCCCCCGATCTGAAAAACAATGTTTATCGAAACAAATCCAATAATTTAGAAGAATTAAGAATTAAACTTTTAAATGAAAGTGATAGAAATGGTTTTAAATACCCAAAGACATTTTTGCGACAATTTATACCATCGTAAGCTATTAAATGGGGGCCATTTTCAAGATTTATTAAAAAATAAAGCCGTTTCTCCATAATTTGTTATGAGCGATGCATTCATTTTTCTTTAATTCATTTCCTTGATGTTAATTTTTATATTCACATTAAACAAAAGATTAGACTTTTAATTTATAATCTGGGTACCACCCCCTTTACTATTTGCTTTATGTTGACAAACAAAAATCTTTTTTTGGCTTTTTCGCAACTGAATAAAAATATTTAACTTTAAATTAATTGAAGCAAATATTTCATATAATTACATACCTCAACATGTAGATTAATCCGTCTACGGAATGTTTCGATACATAATATAAACAATATTATTTAAGCAAGCATAAGAAATTATATCATTTACCTTTGGGTATTTAAAACCATTTCTATCACTTTCATTTAAAAGTTTAATTCTAAATTCTTCTAAATTATTGGATTTGTTTCGATAAACATTGTTTTTCAGATCGGGGGACCGTGAAGGCCATTCGATAGGGCCTCTTTTACCTATATATCTATTTAGGAACGTGACATCACAAAATCTTCTAACTTGAAGCAAATATTTAATATAATTACATACTTCAACTTGTAGACTAGTCTATCTATGGAATGTTTCGATACATAATACATAACTTAAGGTAAATGATATAATTTCTTATGCTTACTTAAATAATATTTTTTATATTATGTATCGAAACATTCCGTAGACAGACTAGTCTACATGTTGAGGTATGTGATTATATTAAATATTTGCTTCAATTAATTTAAATTTAAATATATTTATTTAGTTGCGAAAAAGCCAAATAAGATTTTTGTTTGTCAATCTAAACGCAACAAATAATCTGAACACATATAAAAATTGCTTTATGTTGTAAAAAAAAATGTTAAGTGCAAAATTTTTAGAGTTCCATTTTTCTTCTACTTTTCTATCTTTAATTATCTGTCACTTATCATCAACTTTCGGTTAAGCCGAAAATTCATAATTTTCAACGTCAGGGCAAATTGTTTAGAACCCTATAACTTTTGTACTTAATAATTTTTTCTACAACGTAAAGCAAAAAAGTTAAGGGGGTGGTACTTTTAAATGGTTACTCGGTACGGTCGTTCGGTTTCATTATTCGAGTAATAAACATATTCTTTTGATGAATTACCAGGTTTATTATTTAATGTTCTGTTTTTAATAAAAATAATAAACAATTTTTATATAACATAATTTATTGGTTTTCGACTTATTGAGGTTTAAAAAGTGTCACTTTGGCAAATTTATTTTTTCTTAGATCAAAACGGTTTTTTTATCTTAGTTTTGAATTAGGTATCTATCTGTTAATACCAACTTCCGGTTTACCGGAAGTGATAAAATTTCCGACTTGCTGTTAAACCGGAATTGGTGTTAAAAAAATAGACAATTTAAAACTATATAGGAAAATGCAAACAGTTTATTCTACGAAAAATCGTTTGCCTACAGGGTAATAAAGTTGCCAAAGTGATACTTTTTAGATCTCAATAACCCGAAAACAAATACATTTTGATGCATAATGGGTTCTACCAAAAATGTTTAGAATTTGCATTAAAATCAGATTAATTAAATATTATATATGTTGACCCTGTACATACCAAAATTTTTTCTAAAATTCAATTTCTGTAAAAAACTTGTAAATCTTTTAGATTTCAAGATATCGAAGGTCTCTTTTCTCAGTTGTACACCCGGTACAGGCTGCTTCAAGTACATTTTTAATTATAACTTTGTCTTTTAAATACAGCTCCCTCAATAAAATTATTTCTTTCTTTTGTTCATTATCAATATGAGGATTTAATCTTTAAAAACAGCCTATAAAAATGCCAAAAAATATTGCCATAAGAGGCAATGTGTTAGAAAGAAAGACAGTATTCCAACTATTATATGGAGTCAACAGGAATACACTGCCTTTTGTGACAGAGTTTTTGTCAATTTTGTTTTAACGTGGGTGTCAAACTTGGCATAATTACAACCAGCAAATGAGACACATTTAGTGAAACAATATTATACAGGCTGCCTCATTTACAAAAATAAAGTTGCTATAAAAAAGTACTGTTTTAAGACACAAAGATACTAAAAAATTATTTCTCATTCTCAACACAAAAATTGGCTACTAAAAATAATTCTTGTAACCCTAAGTTTTTGTTGCGTTAAAAGTTTTTTTATATAGTGTGTAACATATGGATAACTTTTTTATTTGTGATTTTAGGCGATAAAGCTATTCTTCATAAAAAATTTTGCTTACCCGAAAAATAAGATTGATTTAAAAAAATAGTGTCATTTTATATAAAAATAGAAGTTTGCAATTCCAATTTTTGAGCCAGCTAAATTAAAAAGCAAATACAAGACAAAAAGCCATTAGAAGTTTTTTTATAATAGATTTAGTTTTTGAGAAAATGAATGGTGAATATGTAGTGACGCATTTTTTTACATATTCACCTCAAAAATGAATTAATTTTAATTTTAATTTTCTCAAAAACTAAAACTATTATAGTCAAAAGTAGTGTTATCGTGCGGGTCATACGATTTATCAACGACAAACTTTTAAAGTTTGTTTTTCTTTTATTACGTGTAATCATATCCTCCACATAAAATCCGGAAGATGAATTAGATAGACCTATGATATTTTCATATGAAAAAAGAGGATAAACATATAAATATCGCAGACATATTGGAAATTTGACTAAAATTGTTGTCAAAATTAACAAGAATGTTGGGGTTTCGATATAAAAAGGACTGTAATCGAAGATTTTTATGCGAGTTGCCATATATAGCAAGTCAGCATATCCAGTTTTTAAAGAAATACACAGAAAATGTTAATTCAAAATTTAGAAAAGTGGTATTTTTAGACGAGACTTGGATATTTTCTAATGGAAGTGGTTCAAAATCTTGGCAGGACGAGTCTGTAAAAAGTGTCAAGAGAAAAAAGGGATGTGGGACGGGAAAACGGTTCATCATTTTGCATGCAGGTTCTTTAACAATTTTGTTGCACTTGTTGTTAAACTTCCACCTGGAATTTCTCCCAGGTGCAAGTTTACTGTTTTCTTCAACATCCAAAAGTATGGACTACCATGATAATATGAACTGTGAACTGTTTGCAAAGTGGTTAAAAGAACAACTGATTCCAAATTTAGATGCTCCATCTTTAATCATTCTGGAAAATGCATCTTATCATTCAAGAATCTTGAATACACAACCTACTTCATCCTGGAAGAAAAGTGATATTTATGACTGACTAATAAAACAAAAATAAAATCCTTTACCCAATATGCTGAAACTAGAACTCCTTCTAATGGCAAAATCTATTAAAAAACCAACAATATATGCCGTAGATGAAATATTACGGGAAAATGGACATGAGGTTTTACGACTGGCACCATACCATTGCCAGTTTAACGCAATAGAATTAATATAGGCTGGACCAAATTATATTACGAAAAACACGTGAACGATGGTCCTACATCAGATGAAGTGCAAATTGTTTGGCAAGATTCATTAAATTATATTACCAATGATCATTGCGCCATTTGAAGACGACTCTGAAGATGAGGATTTTTTAGGCGATGATGATATTTTTTAGTCTATAATATTAAAAAGTTTCTGAAGGATTATATTAGTCTTTGAGGTGTATAAATTATAAATTGCATTATGAATATCCTTTTTTGCATTTTAACTTAAGTCTTTTGCCTTTGGATTTTTTCGTGTACATTTCTTAATCTTCTTCGGAAGTAAATTATGTTTTTTTTTCATGCACAAGTTTCTACATCCTTATATCGATTCTCAGAGCTTTTGCCACTAACTCCTCGATTATAGCTAGAGAATTTTAATTTAAATTTTTTTTTATTAGATTTGACACCATTTTTTTGCTTACTTTTTTAGTACATTTGTAATTTTGTAGGCAATAAATAAATAATTATAGAATACTTGTTCCAATTTTAAAGCGTGTTTAAAATAAGTAATTTTTTTATTAATTATAAGACAAAATTTGATATATAAAAATCGGTAAATTTGCTTTAGCAGAAACTCGAGGCTAACGAAAAATACAGGCTATATATATATATATATATATATATATATATATATATATATATATATATATATATATATATAGCCTGTATTTTTCGCATGCCGGGCCTTTAATTTTAGACTGAAATTTGAAGAAATTGGATAAGTAGTTTTTTAGATATGCCGCGAACAGACATACCTACAGACAGACGGAATTGAGAAAACATGTTTTCCGGCATCTAGAGACCCTTAAACGCAAAGATCTGAAAAAATCTCACGAGGGAAGTAATAACTTATTATCTTGTGTTTTTAACAAAAGTGTAAAATATTTTTGCAAAATAAATTTTTTTTATCACAATACAAAAAAACAAGTTTTCTTTGCACAGTGGTGGCCCGCATTTAAATAAACGACACTGTATAAGTGGTTAGATTTTTAGGTCAAGCGGGGCTCATAATTTTTGGTGATTGACAAAAAATCTCACTTTCATTAAGTGGCTGTATAAACAGAACATATCCTGATTGTTCCACTGATTCGAACCGCCTTGCGACTTTATTAAGGTGCTTGCCATTTTGTGTATTTTTGTTTTTGCCAACCAAAAAATTTTAACCAAATACATATTTAGCGAATTTTCTTATTTAGTCCCTCGGCATTTAATATATAAAATAGTATTAAGATCTTAATAATTTTGCGTAATATAATAAAAAAATTATTTTCTTTCTCCCTGTATATTTGTAAATAGCCCATCGAGATTTAATAGCTTGATAAAAGAATCACACAACATTTTGGTATTCACTGTGTTTTCTGATTTGATTCATAATGTAGGTGACCTTTTGACCCGCACGATAAGACCGCATTCGACTATATCAAAGAACTTCTAAAAGCTTTCGACTTATATTTGCAGGCTCTTTAATTTAGTTGCCTTAAAAGTTGGAATCTCAATTGTTTATTCTTTTGCAAACTTATATATACTATATATTATATACTGTACATAAAATGACTATTCTTGTTTAAATTAATCTTATTTTTCAAATAAGCGAAACTCTGTATAAATAATAACTTTTTCGCCTAAAATTACAAATAAAAAAAACTTTAAACGAATTTCTATCTCATATTTTTATGCTCAATTTGGATATCTTAGAAAATTTGATTTCCCAATTTTTTGTTTTATATACGTTTTTTTGGGCAACTTGTATATTATTTGGAAACTTTTTGCAGCCAAATTTATATTTTTAATAAGCAACAAAACTTTTTATAAAGAATACATTTTTCGCCTAAAGTTAAAAAAAAACCACGCACACGTTATATATTCTACGGGGGCGAAATGGGTAAACAGATCTGGGACACCCAGTATGTGGGAAATTCTTGAATAAACCTGAGTTGTTCATTTTCAAAAAACTTTCGAATCGGTGAGAACTCCCAGCAGCCACTAAGTACAAGTAAATAAATCAAACTGTGTATTCACATTTTTTGATTATCATAATTCTCAGGGTTTTCAAATATACATGCAACTTTTTGTACGGTGACTATAATTTTCATACCAATCAACGTCATTAAGTTTAAAAATACTGATTATCACAAGCCCAGAAAAAAGAATCTTCAATGCCCGTTAAATTTCCCCAAAAACCCTGTGATTTGGCACCGGTACTAATAACAATCCGCGCGGTTACGACAACTGTATTTATGTATACGTAATTAACAGGCCAGCAATAAAAACACTTTCACGTGAAAACGTGCTAAAGTATCTTGACTCAAAATTATGCGCATCCTCGAGATTCCACACGCAAGTGGCCATTGTGGTATCGTTGCCAAGACTTCGGAAAAATATGCGTTTGGTGATTTTTGTGGACAGGCTCGGGATTTGGACAAACTGCATGAAAGGAAATTGTTTTGTCGCAAATTAGTACTGGACAAAGTTATATGATATCATGAAATTAAAAATAAATATTCAATATGTCCCCAGATAGGGTTTAAAGAGAGAAACCTATTTCGAGGGCTAATTCAGTTTTGCCATCACCGTCATCAGCTAAGACAATTATCAGTGGTTCTATATTATTTGCATAAATTTACGAATCTGCAACTTTTACAACATGTTGAACTGAGAATTTCCGGTCTTCACAAGATATATCATTTATAATTTATTTTTATCAATTCACCACTGATACATTAATCTCACAAAGCTGGTAAAAGCTGGAAAAAGTTTGCAACATATGCGAAACTTTTTTAATATTCATTTCTGAGAAAATTTTATTCCTGATAAAAGTTGGTACTTAAACAAAAATAGTTCTTACAGTATTAAACTTGTTCAAAAAAATACAAAAAAAGTGGATTTTAAAATTAAAAATTTCAAAAAATTTAATTTTTTTTTGAAAACCACTTTTTTGTGTTTTTTGAAAACCCTGTTTATCTGACTTAAAGTTTAATACTGCCAAAGGTATTTTTCGTTCAAGCATCAACTTTCATTAAGAATAAAATTTTCTCAGAAATTTACAATAAAAAAAAGTTTAAATTGCAGACTTTTTTGATCACATTATATGTTAAAAAAAATGTTGATTGATAAAAGTCCTTGAGCGGATTTTTTTACATATAGCTTATATCGTGATAAGTTGCAAATTCTTTTACTGCCACTCATTAGGTGGGGCCTAGCCCCCACACAAGTGATCAAAGCTGCCGCGTCGTGAAGTGTATCATCAGCGTTAGTGCTGTTCTACTTTAGCTTCTTCAGCATGTTTAAAGTTGATTTTTTTGCGGATAGTCAAATCTACTCGAAATGTTAAAAAGAAATCGTGCTAGTCCTGCCATCGGTAAAGTCTTTGGCAAGAGCAAATAAAGATATTTAAGGTCAAACACCGAAAAAAAAATAATTTTTTCGATTTTTCAATCTGCATTATGCCTTAACTGTAACTAATATGAGAAATCTTTACTTAGATTTTATTTTTGTAGTCTTAAAAAATTTTATTTGTTAAAATTAACTCTTTTGTATTTTTTGACCATACTGTTTATCCGAATAATAAAAACGTTTCCTATATATTGCATACTTTTTTGAACAATTGTATATGAGTCGCAGGAGTATAGCGCACCATACGGAAAGTGGCAGGAGACATTTTTTGATCATTTTATAATTAAAACGTGGTTTACGGTTAAGAAACACGAAAATAATAGAAAAAAAACTATAAATTAACTTTAAACAGATTTATTCAAAATTAGTGATCTCTCATACTATAACTTGAAGCCCAATATGTTTAATTGGATTAAACACTTTTGGGGCAAGCCGCAAAACAGTGTGTCCCATTTTCTCACTTTTAGTATCCCAAACATATTTCTTTTTAATTTATAGTCTTTTAAAACTTTCAAAAGATTGCTTTTTTATAGCTAAATTCTAAATAGATGTCATTTTTTAATATATATTTCTGTATTTCAGTTTTGATGTTAGCGTTTTTTTTTGTAGGCGTCTATGGTAACTTGCACTGTCCATGACAATAATATTACGTTCAGGAACACTGCATAAAATTGAATTTTAAAACCAATTTTCAAAAACTTTCGTGGTTGTGTCCTCGTTCAAACCTAAATCTTTTATGTTTTTCAGACAATTTGCAAACATTTGGATGGAAAATTGTTATTCGTTTACCTTCATTTGACGGTCCTTTAGTTTGACATTTTATACTGCTGTCAAGCCAGGCTTTTGGCACAGTTAAATTATTGTCCTATTGTCTGATCGATACTTTTTAATTTGTTGTTTGTTTTGTTAATTTTTCGAAAAGTGGTCACAATGTTTCCGTCCTGCACTAGCCTTAACTTTATTCCTTATCGAATGTACCGGCACCAAATGCTCTTTATACATGGAATATATTACTTCCCTCTTAAGAGGGAAATAATTGTAATTGTCAGAAAAACATTTCCGAGATATTTGCAGATGTTTTATGATCCCTGGACCCCGAAAAAGTATATTCTCCCCATGTATTTATTTTTTCTTTATTTAATTTTTTGACAAGATCAAGTATATGAAAAAGCAACATCACATACAGCACAAAACATATTTAGAATGTTCAGGAAAATACAAGCATGCAATAATATACAGGGCAAACCAGTTAGAGAACAGATGTTGCTCCCTGATTAGGACAGAAGGGGCAACACCGTACAATTAAACATATTTTAGCAAGAATGTTTATGTTCAGCTGTAACATGAGTTTATTTAGTACTTCTCCAAATACTTCTAATAGGCTACTTAATTTTGCGAACCCTGTATTTTTTATTATTACAATACTATATGGGCTAGATAGTGGAAGTATTGAAATCGAAGTATATAAGTAGCTCAAACCATATTAGAAAATTGTACAGATGTTTATTTGTGTATATGAATGACTTGAAAACGGTCAAACCGATTGATTTCAAGATTGCACCAAAAATAGTCTAGATCAGTGGCTCACGGGGAATAGATTTTGGGTGTCATTGGAGTAGATTTTCGATATTTTTAAAAAATGTAAAAAACGTATTTCATTTTAGTTGAAAAAAGAAATATTTAGAGTAAATGACATTATGGTAAATGTTTTGGGATTGTAGAAGTAATTTTTTCACTATTTATATTTGAAAAAATTATAGAATATTTTGAAAAACCGGGTAAATACGTGAGGCTACCCTAGGGAAATCAAACAGCTCCCTAAAAACGAAAAATGTATTTATTTAAAACCGGTTAGATATTTTAGAGAACGGAGAAAACACGTCAAAACACCGTTTTTATATAATTAATTTTTTTTGCTATACAGATTAGCTCTAGCGAAAAACAGCCCTATTAACCAAAATGTTGTTTATGTCAATAGCTTTTAGATTTTTTACTCTTTTTATAATTATAACAATATTCTTTTTACTGTTCAGGGCAGCCCTATGGGGATGAAACAGCTCCCCAAAACAAAAATATTTTTATTTCAGTAGGTTTAGCTTTTTTGCTTGAAATGCAATAAAATTTGGAAGAAAACGTTGGTAGCATCGACTCATTTAAAGATATAGATGAAGCGGCCAATCGAGCTACTTTGGATTTGTGGCCCAACAAATCCCGAATGCAATATGAGATTGCTTACGATAAGTTTGTGAAATGGTGTAAAGAGAAACGCGTTTCTGGAAAATGTCCTGAAAGCATATTTTGCAGAAAAAGCGAAGGTGGATCTGTGGAAGGAATTTATTGATCAAGTTGTTTAAATGGTACCATCAACATTAATGTTAATAAATAAAATATAAATGTTTTTTGGCGTTTGCTTTTGAAATTTCATGTTCAACACTAGTGCCTCAAATTTTTAGGTATTAATGAATTAAAGTAACATTTTTAAGGCCACTAGGGCTGTTAAGAAATGCATTTTAGTACGTTTGTAGAAAAATGCATTTTTTTATAATATAGGACAGCTCTAGGGAATGAATCCTTAGTTAAAAAAGCGGCGGAACTTGTTAACGTTTTTTAAAAAGTACATTTTGAAAATTAGAATTATACACCAATTGAACAATTATGAAGCATACTTTTGCCAAGCCCCTGGGTTAATTGTTATTGTCCTATTATAAATACACTTTTTTACAATGATCCAAAAAAAAAGGCTTAACCTGATGGGCTAACCAAAACCACAATCTGATATTTAAAACAAGTTTATATATAAAATTATAGTTTATTAGGTTCACCCAAATATCAGTTTTTGTGATAATCTCATAAATTTCATGGACACTATTTACAACTAATTTAATTAAAACTTACCTTATTTTCACTCTTAAAACCTGACAACAGCACTTATACTTGTTATTTGGCACAAATCATAAGTTTTTAAGTTAATATGTATATTTTGCCGTTTACAAAAATTTTTGGTAAAATGTGGTATAATCGCAAATAGCGTTATGAAACCTCTAAGTTTCAGCCGGCGCGTTTTCTTCGAACGAGCTCAACTGAGGTTATATCCGGTTACAAACGTTAATAAAACTGAAAACGAGGAAAAGATTTCCATTCATCCGTGCGCACTATCCATCTCAAACTGTCTGGAATTGGCACGAGATCTGTCTGGCATTCGGCTGAGTGCTTACACGGTCACATGGACCGAGTCGCCTGAGTCATTGTTTTGAAAGTGAAATTAATTTTTTTGCTTGTTACGATTCCTGGCATAATTTATACCAATACCGTCCAATTCTAGAGGAAGTATGTAATACTGTTTTAAATGGTTGCTATGTCGTTTACACCACATGCTTTTGCATTTTAAAGTACGTTGCCCAATTTCGAAACCTGATAAAATAGGAAATTGTTAATTTAATTTAATTTAGTTTTTTTTTATCTTATTTGAAAACTTTTCTCCCCTAGCTTCGATGCCTATATACCTGGACAGCAAGAAAATTTTGTATATAGCGGAATTGTAACGGATTTACCACATGTATAATGAATATGTTTTTTTAGACTTCTTAAATTTGATGTCGGAAACACCATTCCGATTTAAAGTTCTTAAATTAAAAAGTCATTAAAAAACTGTTTCCAAAATATATAGAAATAAAGGTCCAAAACGGCTTCATTTTCGAGATACTGGGTGTTAAATCGATACAACTCTTTCAATTCACAGGGTAACAAAATGAAAACAAAAATTTGCTGCCGGAGATCTAACATCTGATTTTACATGTTTTTAATATGCTAATTTCAAAAATGCCACCAGATTTTTTCTATCAGCTCTAGTTTTTGAGATACACATTACAGGTTAATTGATATTTTTTTCTGATAAAGGACAACAATAAAGAAATAAATAAGTACTTAATCGTCAAAATAGAAATTTCCCAGAATCTAATTAACCAAATGGATACCTGGAATTGTCCCTGACGCAATGTTCCTATACTAGGAACTAGTCAATACTCTGTTCTTAATTACTTTTATACCTGTAATTATTATTTAATTATTAACTATCCTTCTATACCTGCTTGGCTGTACTCGATTTAGTATATTACTGAGTTTTCCCAAGTAAAGTTGTGCTATCATTTTGTGTAAATTTTGGTCGTTTTGTAGTATCAAGACACTAAACTGAAACAATGACATTCACAAGCAGACGTACCTGTGTAAATAATCCATATGTTTTTGTTATGTGTGTGGTAAATACACTTTGAAAGAGAGCAGAAAAACGATTTTTGACTTTGTGAAAAGAGCTTATCTTGCCTATTTTGGCGTTCATTTAGGAGATCAAGATAAATCTTGGGCCCCACATTTCATATGTAAAACATGTGTTGAACATTTGCGACAGTGGACAACTGGAAAGAGGAAGTGGCTAAAGTTTGGTGTACCAATGGTTTGGAGAGAACCGCGAAACCATTGACTGCTATTTTTGTCTCGTTAATATTAAAGGCATAAATAGAAACAATAGACACAAATGGACATATCCTGATCTAGATTCTGCAAGAAGGCCTGTAGCGCATTCGGAGGAAATACCCGTTCCATCAATCCGCAGTCTACCCGAACTGACAGAAGATGATACAGAAACATCAACGTCTGACGAAGTTAAAAAAATTCAATCAGAAAACGACAGCGAATTTGAAGCAGATTTAGCAACTCCGCAGTGTTTCAATCAAGAAGAACTAAACGATCTTATAAGAGACCTGAATCTCTCAAAGGAATCCGCTGAATTACTTGCGTCCAGATTAAAAGAAAAAAATCTACTTTGTCTAGGTACTAATATTACATTTTATCGTAAAAGAAATAAGGATCTGCTGCATTTTTTCGCTCAGGAAAATTACTTGGTATTCTGTAACAATATAAAAGGGCTCTTAGAAAAAAAATGGGTTTGCCTGAATACACTCCAGATGATTGGCGCCTTTTTATTGACAGTTCAAAACGTAGTTTAAAATGTGTTGTTTTACATAACGGTAACAAATATGGCTCAATTCCTATTGGTCATTCTACTCCCATGAAAGAAGAATATGAAACAATTGCATTAGTTTTGAGAAAAATTAAATAGGAAGAACATCAGTGGGCAATTTGTGTTGATTTCAAAATGGTTAACTTCCTCCTTGGACAGCAGAGTGGTTATACAAAATATCCTTGTTTTTTGTGCCTTTGGAACAGCAGAGCTAAAAATGAGCACTGGGTTAACAAAAATTGGCCTTCAAAAGATGTCATGATTCAAGAAAAACAAAACGTGATCAACGAACCTTTGGTTTCAAGAGAAAAAATCTTACTTCCGCCCTTGCATATCAAGCTAGGCCTAATGAATCAATTTGTGAAGGCTTTAAATCGAGATGGAAATTGTTTTGGACATTTGTCACGTAAATTTCCTGGCATTAGCACAGAAAAACTAAAAGCTGGTATATTTGATTGTCCTCAAATAAGGCAACTTGTTAGAGATCCACAATTCACCACATCAATGAACGAGACTGAATCTAACGTTTGATGTTCATTTGTTCAAGTAGTACAAAATTTTCTTGGCAATCATAAAGCAGAGAATTACGTAGAATTAGTGGAAACTATGCCTCCAAATTTTAATATTCTCGGCTGTAACATGAGTATAAAAGTTCAGTACCTCCACAGCCACCTAGATCGTTTTCCAGAAAACTTAGGTGATTGTAGTGAAGAACAGGGGGAAAGATTCCATCAGGATATTAAAACTATGGAAAATCAAGGACTATGGGATAGCCACATGATGGCGGACTACTGCTGGAGCCTTCAGCGAGACTGCCCTAGTAAACTCCATTCTAGAAAGTTGTATAAAAGAAAATTTTTATGTGATTATGTAAATTAAGTCTTTGCAATAAATACTTAAAAAAAAACTAGATCTGATAGACAAAATCTGAGAACTTTTTTACATTCTGCATCCAAAAATTACCCAGGAATAGTTAAAAAATCGCAGGTACCAAAACGTGTGTTGGCCTGTGAATTATAGATATTTTATTAATTTTGGCACACGGTATTCTACAACAACAATAAAGCGACTAAATAAGTTTTAAAAAACTCTTACTGTAACTTTTTGATCTTTAATTTTTTTAGGTATACCGTTTAGAAGTTCCAAGTCCAAGATAACATGATGGTCATAATGCATGCAAAAAAAATTGTTTTGTGAGATTGACAAAGCCTGTACGTTTGTTTATGTCACTTTTCATGTTCCCTACCTTTTGAATAATTTCAACCAGTTTCCATTTTACCCAAGTTTCAAATAGGCAACAAGACGCAACATTTTAAAGTGTACATTAAACAAGTAAATTAGTTTATATTCATCGTATTAATACTATAAACATTGTCAGCATTTTAAAATAAGAGCAAAACTGAACTTCGTGCTATTAAAAATCCCGGAATCAATAAGAAACACGATATTAACATGCATACTTTTTTTCCTGTTGATATGGTGAACGTAATATATATCGGCTCGAGCGCTAAAGTCCTTAAAAAATGTTCACCCATGCATTGATAACTTGATGGTCATAATGCATGCAAATTACGTAAGCATGAAAAGGCATTTGGCTACATAATTTCTAAATAGTGTAAAATATAAAAAAAAGGAATATTGATGAAACAATTACGGGGCTGAATGAGAATTTTGATTTGTTGTGAAAATAACCAGGGCCGTCGTAGTACAAATACGGAAGAATTAAAAGTCCCAACCCAAAAAAAGGTCTCTTCTTGCTTCTCTATACCATCATCAGGTAGGCTTGTACTTAGAGAGTTCTCAAATAAGGTATTCTGGATATGACGCGCAGGAGTGTGTCATAATCAAATTAATTTTTAACTATAGGTCGTTTTGCCCTTGCAAAAATTTATTTATTTTTCCATTTTGCTTATAGACATTTTTACACACAAAAAAATCGCCGTAACGTCCAAAAGCAAAAATCATTGAAAGTTAGGAAAAGTATTTTTTCTAAAACTGAACATTTTTGAATTAACCAGAAAAATAATTTTGGACTATTTTTACATTTAAAAAAGCTTTGAATGTACCCGAAATAATCTCCAAAAAGGCGATTTTCTTTTTGTAATTTATCCGCTTTCCAGATACTTAAAATGGACCTTTTCGTTAAATATTGTATCCCTAATTTAGCTCTGCTTTTCGCAGCTATTTACGCACGGTATGCAAAAAACAGACTTCCTGAAAATAAATGTTGACAGGCCGAATTAATTTCGGAAATAATACAAATAAATGGTGGTGAAGCGACAGATAGCGGACAGAAAACGTGTCGATTTGCGTCATTTGTACAAGATTTAAAAATGCACCCTTAGCTCTTGCGTCTTATACTTCGATTCACATTTTCCGAACATCCTTCTTATCTGGGTCTACCTATGGAGCCGCTAAATTTAGACGCGCTACCCACCATCTCATACACGTGTTGCAAGGGACTCAATGACGTCACCCTATTCGCTTTATCAATCTGATTGCATTACGGATTTATGAACCTCATAATAAATTAATTAGATGTAGGCCTCGTTGAAAAGTTAGATTGAAGGATTTTTTTATGAGTACATGTTTAAGGGTAGTTAGAGAGTATACAGCCAAAATTAGCTAGGGTAGGTTTCTCAATTGTATGTTTAAGTATAATTAAATTTATTTAAAAACTACGCCCAGATAACACTATGAAAATTCTACCAGCTTACTAAGGTAATGCAACAGTAGCGATGGATTGCATTATTTATGATTAGAAAATAACGCTCCTTTTAAACATAATATGTTATACACAATGAATCAATAGAAAAAATGGAAAGACATATAAATTACACTTAAAAAATTACAATTTACAGACATCAAAAGACAGATACCAACACCACATCACAGTAAAACTCGGTCATATATGGTGTATAAAAAATATTTCTTTGATTAATACATCTTTACGTCTAATAAAAAGTAGTTTAAATTCACCAACACAACCTTTAAATCCAGCAGTAGGTCATAAAGACCCTAAAATAAAAAAAAATCTGTTAATTTCCTTACCCAGAACTTCCATCATTAATGAATATTTTCTCTTATTACGGATAGTGACGCGTCACACTGAATCGATGTAGGACATTTAGGTGAGACCATTTAGGGCGGTCGACTTGGCTTATTTATTAATGCCATTCACAGTACATATGTGTTACACCTAACCTAACCTAATTATCAAAAAATGCTTACACTAATAAAACCTTAGTCTAAAAATATAAATATATAGATTAAAAATTAAAAATTTACTTGTTAAACAAACATATTAAAACAATTTAAAGTAACTCCTTAATAATCATAGGGAGTTTATTGTAATACTTTAAAGTCATAAAATTTGGACCATTCTGGCATTTTTTCATTTTATATCTAGGCGTTACAAGATTTACTTTATGTCTAGTATTGTGGTCTGTAAGAATTCATGTCTTTTAAAATCTCGCAAATTATCCCAGACATATAAAAGGTTCTGTAAGATAAATATACAAGGAAGTGTTAAAATCTTCAAATCTACGAAATTATTCCTACAATCTTCCCTATACCCCATACCAGCTACCATTCTTACTGCTTTTCTCTGTAGACCAAATATTCTGTGACATTGTGCGGCTTGTCCCCATATGACTGTAACATATGATATATGAGTGTGGCATATAGCAAAATATGCAGTTCGCAGGTCATCAGTACTCAGGACAACCGCGAGATTTCGCAAGACAAAAATATTGACAGAGAGCTTTTTTCCTAAATTATCTATGTGAGCATCCCATTTTAATTTTGAGTCTAAATGAATTTCCAAAAACTTAGCTTCATCCACTGTACCCAAAGCATCAAAGGATCCTAGGCTAAAAATAACTCTATTCGTTTTGGTTTCATTTAAAATTAATTTATTTCATTGGAACCAATTCAGGGCTCTTGAGTCCGCCTCACACCACTCCAATATGAGAGTATCTATATCATTGCGAACAGTGAGAAGGGTAGTGCCATCCGCAAAAAGAGTGTACTTTGCACGATCTTCTGCAAGTGGCAGATCATTATTATATATAATAAAAGAATAGGCCCCAGTACATAGCATTGGGCAACTCCTGCTCTAAGCTCTCTCATTGTAGAAGACATTCCACCAATTTATTGGAGATGTGATGCCTTTAATGATGGTTCATAGCTTTAATGTGGTTTTATCAATAAACTTGGACTAACATAATGCCAACTAGACAGATCCATATAACATAAATAAAGTTTGGTTAAAAAAAAACTTGTTGTAATACATACTTTTTTTTACAGCGAATCTAGCCTAAACTAAGTTCATTCATGACGAATCCCTTCTTTTGTCTAGAAAAGTAAATGATAATTCAATTTATATATATAATTACTAAATGACTACCTATACGAAACTAAATAGGATCATACTTTACTATTTACTCTAATAAAAAGAATGATTAATATTAAGGGATGTTCTGGTTAAAGTAAATATAACGATTTTTACTTCCCCGTAAGAGGCAAGTATTGTAATAATGAAAAAAAATCACCTTCCAAGATTTTTGTAAATTTTTGCGTTTTCTGAAATTCGAAAATCCTGACAGTCTATCGGTATGTCGGTCTGGCTATATGCGGCATAGGTCAGAAACTACTCACAAATTTTGGTCAAATCAAGGGACCTAAAGGGACGAGATGACTATATTTTGTTAAAAAATTAATTTGGTGGAACAAAATGGCGACCTAATAAAGTATTTAAATATTCGGTAAAATTCCACTTCCTGAAATAAAACCTTTTTATCGAGGAAAATAATAAAAGATATAATTTATTTTATGTAGATTACGTAAATAATGTTATGAAACATAAATATAATAAATAAAAATAAATAAATAAATTAGTAAGTTAAAAAATTGAATTGCATTTTATAGGATTTGTATAAAGTTATTACCAAATAATTTATTATCTACGCACTAAATTATTATCATTTAATGATATATAAAATTATTTTATTTCCGATACTAGATATATTAAACAATTCTTTTATTTAGAAAAAAGAAATATACAGAAAATCATCACAGAGAGAATAATAGGTGTACATTTTTAATACTACATTGTTCTTATTTTTGGTAACGATTGGATGCATTTAAAAATTTAAAAATGTATTATGTTTCAAAAATCGTGGATTTAGGTGACATAGACAACTTTTTTATGATTTTACGAAAAAATTATTCTTCATAAAAATGTTTCAGTTTTATGCCTAAAACGTAACCAAATTTTCTTCAGCCAAATTCAAAAAGCTTTTAGCTAGTTTTTTTGGCAATATAATTTGTTTTTGAGAAAATTGATGGTGAATATGTAAAAAATGGGTAATTTTATCAAAAAACTGACTGAAATGACACTCTTTTTTAAATCAATGAAGAATAACTTTTCCAAATCTATGCACAGAGTGTATATTATAAATACATATAATATAACATATAACTTTTCAATCCCAAAAATTAATTTTATTGTCCAAATAAGTCATTAAGTTAACTGAGTTACGTTAATATGCCTCAGTTTTAAGGACAGTTTTCGAAAATTGTACACTGTATGTCATGAACGAAAAACTTAATTTCTATTAAATAACGTAATAAATTGCGCGGGCAACTGTCAACAAAAATAAATCTATTATAGATTGAATATTAAAATAAAAAACATTTTTTAACATAAATCATAACAAAAAGTTGAAGTCTCAGTTGTTTAATTTGATACTGGGAGTTTCCCCAAAAACGGACCTTTCCTTATTTTTATTCCATAATAAGGCTGACATTTTTTTCTACAATCATTCTAGGGTACATAAGGTGTTACGAAATAGCGTGCAAAAGGTCTGTATTTTATTTGACCATGAAATGGGCGTCTTTTTGATAACTGCAAATTTAATATCTTCATAGACAATTCAATTCAATCTGTAAAGGAACTTGACTGAAAATTCAATTCTAAATGTTTCATTTGTCTACAAAAAGTAAAGAAAAGGCAGTTTATACAGGGCATGTGGGAAGGTCATGACGAAAGTGATAGGGCTTACAGTGGGAGCCAAAATAATGTTAGTACTTCATACTTGAAAGTGAGAATTTGAAAACTAATTTATTCTGCAACTCTTAAACCATTGCCATGGCATCATCAATGAATCAGTTGACAAATCTTTCATTTTTGTTTCATAGTTTGATTCCATTATCATTTTGCTACAAGAAACGTATACTTTATTTTAATCGATATCTTGTACCGTTTTGGAGAGAATCGCACTTTATTAACAATATGCACTATACATTCTAACAATTTGAAACGTAATAACAAATCTATTTGTTTAAAAAAATCATTTAAAAAAACATAAAATTATCAAGAAATCTTTTCAATATGACCCTCAATACATTTTCTGAAGTGGTATAAACATCTCCGTTGTACTCGATATAACACGTGGTGATCACTTCTAATGACGTTAGCAGATGTAAATTACGATTTAATAACTTGTTCCTATTATTTACCGCAGTTCGATAAACTAAATTTTAAGATGGTTCCAAAGAAAAAAATCGAGCTGATTAACATCGGGAGACCGAGGTGGCCTTGGAAAAAGACCTCCTCGGCCCCGATCCATCGGTCGGGAAATGAGGAGGCGCATCATCGTGTATTAACCACATATTATTTCACATAATATTCAAAGGAACCTCTTCTAACAATGGATTTAGATGTTTTCGCAAAAAAGTGAGATATTTATCTCCATTTAAATTGCTATTAATGATATATGGTTCAAATAAATAGTCTCCAATTACTTTCGTTGATATATTAATGATACATTTTTGTTGATGCTTGGTTTCTACAATAGCATGTGTATTTTTATGACTGTAAATATGCATATTGCAAAAATTAATAATCTCATCATGGGTAAAGCCAGCCTCATCTCTAAAAAGGAAAAGCTATAGTTGGTTTTTTATCTTTCCTAAAAAGCCGTCGAAAATTCTATAGATGCAGCGTAGGCAACTACAGACATAGCCTGAGCTTTCTATATATAATAGGAGTAAAGCAACTGTCACGTACTACCGTTTTGGCAATATTACATGCTGATGATAATTACTGCACACTTGCACTTGGTTTTTCTTCCAATAACTGTAATACCAGTTTTTCAGCTTCAGCAGTTCTTGCGCTTCTTGGTCGTCCGACTCCACCACTTTTTGATTTAAAAGATCCTGAGAAAAAAGTATTGAGGCATAATAACATAATTCTACTATTTTAGCATACTGTAACTCTTCTATTTGGAAATCGGTTGGCTTAACAGCAAACAGCTTCAGCAGCAATACTTTCTGCAAGTCCAAACATTAGATGCATCTTTGTATATTCTTCATTGCTAATCTCATCCATGTGTAAATCATAAATGTCAACAAAATTGTCTATGTGAAGTTCTGTAGATAGTAATCTCGAATTTCATAGAAACGAACATAATTAATAAAAAACTTAGTTTAGGAGCACAATTACATGTTATTAATAAAGTGCGATTCTTTCCAGAACAGTACAATATGTTGATTAAAATAACGTATATCTTTTTTGTAGCAAAATGATGAAGGGATCAAATGATTAAAGAAAAATGCAAAATTTCTCTCGTTCAAAAATGTATAAACTTATTTGGGAAACCTCGTCTGCCCCTGTATAGGATAGGCATACTGAACAGCAGTATACATACGGAAACAAGCACTACTATTTAAGTTCATTTAATTACCCAAATTTCGTTGATATCGTGTCAAACGTTTCAAAGTTACCAATTAAATTAATTTTTCAAATTCGCACTTTCAAGGCGAATAACTCCATAATGAAGTAGTAACATTATTTTGGTCCCCCCTGTAAGTTCAGTCATTTTCGGCATATCCTTTCTGGACACCCTGTATATGTGTTGATGTTGTGTATGAGCATGTGCGGAACTAAATCGGGACATACTTTACTCTTAAGGAAATATTCATAACGAGGGAAGATCCGCGTAAAATATATTTACCGATTTTTTTTTCTTAAGAAGGTATTATTATCTAACTAATTATCCTCACAATCTATTTACTGTTATGAAGAGAAACCTAAAAACAACATATGTGCTAGAAAAGGTCAATACGTAACACTTCAAATACTAATTTATCATAATAAAGTATTAAAGCATGTCACGTTTTTTTTTGCAGTGGGGCAAAAAATGAATCCACAAGAAACTCTTCACTTCACATTAGGTAAATAAACCATATGCTCACGAGATCATTAAAGAACGAATTTGCTTCTTCCTAATTAACTTGCGCAACAACTTCATATTATCTTCTAACCTACTAGGATTGTTTAAAAATGCTCCAAAGAACGTTTGCTCTTATAATTGGAAAATAAATCTTCATTTACGGACGCGTAAAAATCTAATTGGTTCCAGTTAAACAAAAATTCAAACACGGTTATTTTATACATCGTGACTTTATGGTAACAAATAAGGAACTGGGCTAAGGAGTTAGCTAATAATGATAATAAATGACCCAATTCGAAGCACACTGGTGCGGAAACCTGCCAAAAACTAGTAAAATGCATGTTTTATTAAAAACGGAAAATATTATACCCGGTGGCCCACACTATTTTGGTGCATTTTAACTCCTTATTAATTGAAAACGCATTTATGCAGGGAGGAGCGGTTTTCATAAATTGTCTTTATTTTATTAAAAGTTTTATGATGCTATACACGGTGTTCCAAAATATAATACGCCAACATTTAGAAATAGGACAACTTTGTTATATTAATGGAACACATTGGATGTTAATTAGCAGTCACATTTCAGCTTTTAAAAAATATGTCGTTTGCTATATCTAACTTTAAAATCAAAAGGACTATATAAAATCAAATTGAACAATGATTCTAAATATATCGGTATTTTGACGTATTTTACTCGTTTATTATTTCAAAACGGATTGATGCCTCCTTAAAATCTCACTTTTGAGTTACTTGATAAGTAAATTAAACTTTCAATTATTCAACTGAAAGTTGTAAAACCTTGTAAAATCACTAAACTCTTCAAATATGTAATTCATTATTTTATTATTTTGCTCATCGTCAGTAGAAGGTGGACATCACTTTCAGTATTTGTTACATTAGCAGTATCAGATGAGTGCTAAGGATTCGCCTCGAATATTAATTTTAATTAAAAAACTTATTTTTTAGAGGACTTTCTCATAGAGCCTCCACATGACCTAGGTTGTCATTTAAAAAAAAAGTTGGGGTGCCTACAAATTAAGGGGGCTGAAAATATTACAAAAAGACGAATAACTATTTAAACCACTTCAAGTTTTCTAGCTATTTTATGAACAATTACTCATGCAACACCTGAACAACCCTGTATATAATTATTATTAACAAACAATTATTCAAACAACCTGTTTTTAAATTCCATACAATGCGACAATACTGCTAAATTGCTCTTAATGGTAAAGTACTCAATTTACGAAAGCGATGATGCTTCGTGTGGTTTCATCAGCGTATTGTTTTTGGGCGAGCTTTGTGAGTTTTTGGAATCATTTTGGAAATTTTTGGGCGAGTTTTTGGACATTATGGTGCATGGACATTTATCACGAAATGTGTTAAAATTTGAATTTTTAAGCGACAAACGGTTCCTTTGTCGGGTGAGTCAAAATGTTATTGTTTTTCTGTATTAAATGGCGAGATTATTCATAATATTTTATTATCTTTTAAGTAAATTGGTGGCGTATATAAAAATTGTTCGTTTTTTTTTAAACTGTCCCCTAAAAATGTACATGATACTATTAGAGTTGCGTTAAAATTGTTAAAGAGATTTTGTGGGGGTTTTAAACACCAAACACCCCCCTAAATACGCCACTTTGCGGTTAATTACTTTAAGGGTTAATAGGGCTTGTAATTGATATTTTATCATTCTTTAGAAAACAAAAATACATAGCCGCGATACAGTTCTATGTGGGATCAAAAAACACAGGTATACATATTTCACATAAAAATATACATTTTTTACAATAAATTAACTAATAGTGGTAGGTATCTAGTTTGCAATTAGAACAAAGTAAACAAAAATAAACGAGCTTAGGTATACGTTTTTATGCATATTGAAAAAAAAAGTTTAGATATGTTATTAAATATATCTGCTGTGATAATAGATTTTAATTTTGATTCGCAGTTAAACGATTGTTGTATAAAAGGAGATAAGAAATATTACTATTATTACGAAAAAATCGTGGTTCTTGCGTCTAGACCGTGTCAAATTGGAATCACTTTCCGACATTTCATCTGCGATTGCACGAGGCATCGAAGGCTGCGAAGCAGAGACATTTCAACATTATTTTTTATATTGTTTTATTGCATATCTTCTATAAAATAAATAGGTTTTTCTTCAATAATATTTCTGGACGATGTGGTGGATGCGCCTTATATTCTTATAATTCTACTGAAAACTCATCGCACCATCTAACGGAAAAGGCAGAACAAGGTCTGCCGGGCCAGCTTGTGATTTCTTAATTTGTCACACATACTTGCAATACATGCTAATTTACTTTAAACATAACAACAAAACATACATGATTTTATGAATGAAACAGTACGAGATCTAAGGTTTCTCCTGTTATGACTAAACCGAAACAAGGCAACGATGTAACGTATAGAAAATATATAAATCAGTGGAGTAATAATATAATTTTGAGTTTGAAAAAAAACTTAATTTCCAAAAGAAATTATGTCTGTTGACGTGATGGTCTAGGGCGAGCAGGAGTTTTGTGGAAGACCAGCAATTAAATTAAAATAATCGTTATTCTGAAAATATTATTTGTTCTTTTGCCTACTTCTGTTTTAGAGACAACCTTGGGAAACTCTATAATGGGGTCTACGATATAGTTTGATTTCGATTAGCAATTATGCTCTCGTTAGTGACAACGTTGGTAAGAGCATGCAGTTAAGAATTTAATTTAAGGTTATTTTACATATTCTAAAATGTAGACAATCTGTTAAGTAACTTTTCGTTATTTTTATAGCATTTTAAATTTATGCGTCGCCAATATACAAATTAATTAATTTCATCAGTAAAAGTAACATAAAAATATACTATAAATTTTATAAGCCACTTCAAGGTTTTCCACAAATGCGCAAAACTGGGGCAAAGTCTTTGTGACCATTGGAGATGCATGCATGGTTAAGTGTTAATTAAATACAAAAATATCACAAGGACACTGTTACGCTACTAACATCAGCAAACACATAAAATTATGCAAAATTTGGCAATTTGAATTTCTTGTTTTCGGTTTTTATTTGAAATCGCATCGATCTTATCTTGAGTATAATAAATCGTTAGCACCCATTAAAAACATAAAATGATAATTCAGCTTGCCACAAGGTACGTTAGATTATAGTCAGTTATCTAATTCAGTAAATAAAAATAGTCTTTTTACTGATGTCACTTCTTTATATTAAAGTTTTTGCTATTGTTATCTCCTTATATGTCAGTGATGCTAACAGAGTACTTAAACTGCAAAAAAGATTGAATTGAATGTAGCAATACTTGATCCAGCGATTATAAAATCTGAGATTGCTTACTATTTTTTCGACATTCTCCGAATATCAAAAGAATATCCACATATTCGTTCCATTTTTTGCTTCTTAGACCAACAAAATAAAATATAGACTGCTTTCACCATGATTTTGTCACTTTAACAAAGGCAAAGTTAACAAGTTTAATGAAAAATTACATATCATAGTAAGCAGGTGAATAATTACTAATCTAACAACTATGTAGGTATTACGAAAGAGTTTTTAATCATTTCTGAGAGAGCTGTTCATGATAAACCCATCAAACCTTATATCGTTGAATTCAGCTCACCAAGCCCTATCGAAATCCGTAAAAATATACAGGGTGACCCATTTAAAAATATGAGTTTGGTTGGTTACGAATTTGTATTGCATCCTTTATGATTGGGGTTGTATTTTTTTAAAAATGAGACCGGACAGAACATAACCGTTAATGGCGACCGCTATCGCACCATGATAACGGACTTTTTTTTAAAACATCAAGAGAAAAAATATTGTCCTTATACATTTTTTTGAGTCTCTTACATTTACGGAGATATTCGCTGTCCAAAGGCTCGTGGGGTACCCCAAAAATTAAATGTCAAAGATTGTTCTTTCAGGTCATAAAAAGATTCCGCCATCCAAGTCTATTTTACGTGTTTTATTTAGAATTTAAAAAAAAAGGTCTAAATGAATCACCTATTATAATATATATATATATATATATATATATATATATATATATATATATATATATATATATATATATATATATATATATATATATATATATATATATATATATATATATATATATATATATATATATATATATATATATATATATATATATATATATATATATATATATATATATATATATATATATATATATATATATATATATATATATATATATATATATATAACAGTTTTTAATTTTAGAAAATTTGTCAGTAATTTTGGAAATTTCATCGATTTTGTAATTTGTGTAATGCTAACAATAACAGCAACCGCAATTTGAAAACTAGTTAGATATTTACACTATTAATTGTCTACTATCACGATTAAATTAACCATTATTAAATACTGTCCCTAAATTGCTTAAATATTTATTGCCAATTATAATATTGACACAGTTTAGCCCTAGGGAACGTCCATTATTATTTTTCCTACAGAATCCTTTAAAAAAGATTCAATTAACCATTTAGAAATATTAATTAAGCCCGCCTGTAGGCCTTTGTTGACGAAACAAATTATTGCACAACTTCGTAAACATTATCCAAAAACATAATTCTAATTACAAAATCCTGCGTCCTAAAATTACTTGTGTAAAGTGCGTTATAGTTATAATTGTTAAATTTCACTACAGGTGCCGAAGTAAAGAACTTTAATAAATTGTGTCGTTACCATGCCTTTTGCTTGCAGTAAATTACTATCTAATTGGCAGCCTACCATGTAATTGCATGTAAAATTTCATTTTATATGTATCACTGTTTGCTCTGAGGTCTTTTTGTGAAATGTGTTTTGTAGGGTATGACTGCCAACAGGCTTAATGTTTATGAATGGAATCCTGTATTTTTGTACTTTCGTATTGTGCAAGGAATATTAGATATATTATTTGGAAATATTTCTCTCAAATTATAAAAGGCAACCACGCATCTTCAGCTCATTGTTAACATTTCAAGACAGAACTCCCTTAAGTTGTGAAAATTTAGCAGCAGTGGGAGAATCAAAGGTTGGATTCGATGTAGAAATGGATCCAGAGGTTACGGTAACTTATTTAGTTTAGTTACATAATCGCATTTAAAAGGATATTTTTATTTAAAATATCCATCCTATATAGCCACATACATGAATAAATGGATGAAGTGAAGAGAAAGGCTTTTTCATACAGAATGTAAATAGTAGTGAATTATGGGATATTGTAAATACGAATAGAATTCCTTGGTGTGCATAGTTCAGTTCTAAATAATAGACGCGACCTCAAACCCCCGGCCTGTTGTGGTTAAAGAAGGCTGTTTTTTAGCTGACGTTCGTATTCTCGTCTCATTGACTGATGTGTGACTATGTATATATATATATATATATATATATATATATATATATATATATATATATGTATAAATATATATATATATATATATATATATATATATATATATATATATATATATATATATATATATATATATATATATATATATATATATATATATATATATATATATATATATATATATATATATATATATATATATATATATATATATATATATATATATATATATTGTCCATAGTAACATGATGTTTTTCCAGAATTTGACATAGATTCTTAAAGAAGATTTCGACCTGAACTCTGCTGAAGCCAGAAGCCCGTGCTACGCTAGTAGGTTCTGGAGTCCTTAAACTGAGATCATTGTTTCGAAACATAAAATTGGCGGACCACTGCTCACCCGCTTCATTGTTCTTAAATGGACCGGTGACCGGCAAAGAGTTTTCAACAAATGGGATTTTTTTAATTGATTTCTCAGAAAATTTTATTCTTAATAAAAGTTAGAGCTTAAAGAAAAACGAATTTTGACAGAGTTATATCTCAGCTCGGATGTACAGGGTGTTCAAATAATTTAACAATTAGACTTCAATGTTCGTTAAATTTAAAAAAAAATAAAAAATTCACTAGTTATAGGGCACAAAAAGTTAAAATTAATAATTAAGTGAAGTTTTTTGATATATAGTGTAGTTAAAGAGAAAATTTGTACTTCAAAATCGAAAAATGCTTATTTTTTTAATTTTTGAGTCTAAATTTCCCTTTAACTAAATTAGATATAAAAAAACTTTACTTAACTTTGATTTATAACTTTCTGTATTCTATAACTCTGCTATAGCAAATTCTTCATTTTTTTAAATTTTACTAATCATGAAGTCTAATTTTTAAATTTTTTGAACACGATACATCCGACCTGAGTTTTTATTTAAGCCCCAATTTTTATTACGAATAAAGTTTTCTGAGAAATCAATATTTAAAAAAAATTCCATTTGTTGCAAACTCTTGGTCGGTCACTGTATATAGACGATATTTTAATAGAGAAGAGTTTATAAAAGTGTCCACAGAAAATAAGACTTTTCAGTAAAGTTACGATGCTTTACTGCAGAGTGAAGAGTGACAACTTACATCTTTAGTCTCCTTTGGATAAGGCTAATAAAGTTATCTGAAACAGGGGCAATGATAGACAAAGCCGATGAATGACTTGTCATGTTCTGGTTAGCAAAAAAAACGCAACTGCTGTGGTTTTGACTATGAGGTGTTTCCAGCAGCGATGTCAACAAGGTTTCAAAATTTTTGCACTTTGTTTGAATCCGGAGCGCTGATCGCAAGACTAAAGTCAGATTTTTTCAGCGACGTTCCGTTATTGAGCTTTTCACGATTAAACTCTATAATATGTTAACACTATTTCTTCATTCTTTTCACAAATATTTCCCCATATTATATTATAAATTGATAGAAGAAACAATTTGCTGTAGTAGAATTTGAAACAAAACAAAATGGCTAAAAGTTCCAAGCGCATTGTGAACTTGTTCAAGAAGACTATATATATATATATATATATATATATATATATATATATATATATATATATATATATATATATATATATATATACAGGGTGGTTTTTTCATGCGAGAAAGTTCAGTTTCTCTATTGTTATGGGAAATAGAAAAAACTTTTTTATACGAAAGTTGTAAGGCTTGTCGAGGTGTACATGTTTAAAATATTGTATATTATATATTGTATAATATTGTAAACAGGGTATTCTATAAAAGCGTGACAACAAAAAGTGTATTTTTGTAAATAGAAACCGATATCTTCAAGAGCAGAACTGAAATCAGCATAAAATACTGCGTATAGTGCACTATTTTAATTTGACCACCGTTGGGGCGTTGCCAAGCTATTCAAATTCCTTTAGAAAATTCAGAAAAAACATGGTAGTCAAAATTTCGTTAAAAAATTACCTGTTTAAACTTGGTAGTAATATTCTATGGTCCTTTAAACATCATGGACGATGCAATAATTGCGTAGTAGAAATTTGGCCACAACTTATACGGGGTGTTTTCTACGACGGTTCCATAGTAACATAGTAACTTGTTTTAACAATTTACTTGCTAATATTAAAAATAGCATGTGGTATTTACATGATGCAGCTCCACCACTTGCTATTTATGACCACTTAAAGTAGTAATATTCTATGGTCCTTTAAACATCATGGACGATGCAATAATTGCGTAGTAGAAATTTGGCCACAACTTATACGGGGTGTTTTCTACGACGGTTCCATAGTAACATAGTAACTTGTTTTAACAATTTACTTGCTAATATTAAAAATAGCATGTGGTATTTACATGATGCAGCTCCACCACTTGCTATTCATGACCACTTAAACCGTGAATTTCCTAACGGATGGATTGGAAGAAGGAGTTTACATAGATGACCACCTGGCTCTCCAGATATAACAAAAATGAAATTTTTATGGGGATATGTGAAAGAAGAAGTATAGAAAATGGCCCTTACGACGAAAAAAGATATGAAGAACCGTATTACCGAAGTGTTTGGAAACATCAGAAATATTACCTTGAGTGAAGTTAGTAGATCATTTGAAGAACGGATACAGTTGTGCCCGGATGTTAATGGTAACCACTTTGAACATTTGTTATAACCCTATGCATTTTGTTGTTTTAATTACTTAATTTTTTAGTTTTATTCCTTGCCTTTAAATGAATAGTGCACATTTTTATTAATATACAGGGCGTTTCATTTAGAAAAATGGACTTTTATTATAAAACAAGTTACTACGTTGGGACCGTCGTAAAAAACACCCCGTACAAGTTGTGGCCAAATTTCTATTACGTAATTATTGCATCATCCATGCTGTTTAAAGAACCATAGAATATTATTACCAAGTTAAAACAGGTAATTTTTTAACAAAATTTTTACTACCATGTTTTTCTGAATTTTTTAAAGAAGTTTGAATAGCTTGGGAACGCCGCAACGATGGTCAAATTAAAATAGCGTACTATACGCAGTATTTTACGCTGATTTCAGTTCTGCTCTTAAAGATATCGGGTTCTATTTAAAAAAATACATTTTTTGTTGTCACGCTTTTATAGAACACCCTGTGTGCAAGAAGATATCTTAAGCATGTACAACTCGACAAGCTTTTCGTATAAAAAAGTTTTTTCCATTTTCCCATAACAACAGAGAAAATGGACTTTCTCGCACTAAAAAACCACCCTGTATATATTTTTATATTTATATATCCCTCAAAAGAGACCGAAATAGCTGGTGTAAGGTGCAACAAAAACATATTAACACAGGTTCCTATGACGTTGAACAATGAATTAAAAAACTTATGTACATAGTTTTGTCAAAATAAATTTAAATTAAATGATTTTAAAGCAAGATTTATAGAGATCAGTTCAAAAACATATTGTAAAATGTTCAATAGTTCAGGTTTTGAAAATTTACAATAAAGAAATCGAATATGTTTCCGAGTTTAACTTTAGCAAACATCTAGAGCGCATGTGCAAAACATTGGGAAAAAATGTTTAGTATCAAATAATTTCCATTCATTTTTCATAACATGCCGGATCTTTACCAATTTCTTGTAATAAGAAAGAAAACGTACAAACAATTGTGGACTGGTTAGTGGTTAGTGGTTACATATTAAGCGTTTATTGAAAGAGCATATCTGATTTTAATTCATCATATTGAGCACAAATTACAGCCAAATTATTTGAAATGGTACCTAAAGATACGGTCTAATTTGCATTATTACAATATGAGTTCAAGTCAAAAATACAATATTCTTATGGCAAAAACAATCACCTTACAAAAATCATTATTTTCTGATATAATATTAGAATAATAAACTTCCGGAGAATATAAAAAGTGCGACTAATTTCAAATCATTCAACAAATAATTGTTTAAGCATTTAATGACGTGGTAATATATGTATTTTAAATATATTTGAATATGTTGTAATTAGATTGTAGTTAGTGCTAAAAAAACGTATTATTATTATTATTATTATTATTATTATTATTGGTATTATTATTACTTGGGTTTGTGTAAATACCTATTAATGTTAATCTAAACTACGGAAGAAGATTTTGTGCTACAGTTATATTCGTGTGTGTTAGAAAATGTATACAATAGTTAAAGATGATTATTTACAGTGAAGCGTGACAAAATGCACGTCTAGCTGCAACAATGTATCAGGAAAGAGTTCCAGATAGAAGAATGACAAAATTTTTGTGTCACTATTAATGCGTATGTGAAACAGGAAACATAATTTCAAGGAATTAATTTCCCTAACTTTTTATTTTTGGGATCACGTGAAGATACTAGGATATTTTGGTGATTGTCAAAAAGGATCTTTACAATAGACCTCTTTCCGCAGCAACTCAGATAAAAACACTTCGGATACTCTCTAAGTTCACCACTGCCGCGCTTGTGCAAAAAAGTTCTTATTAATATTTTTTTTGTACAATTAGAAGTATTGGTTTCTTAATATAAATACAACACTCAAGCTCAATAAAACCATAATAATGCGTAGGTTTTTTATAAATTGACTTAAATAAGTTGACGAATATTTAAAATATACTTTGCTAATTTAGCCCCTGTTACGGATTTGTAAAGTTTTAGGTCGTCTTACGTTACGAATATGTTTATGTCATTAATCCTTCCTAAATTCTACATTAGTGTTATTTTGATAAGATTAGATTTATTCTATCTCTTTCTAAAGACTAGATAAGCGTATCGAAACGCAACTTTTGTTTGAGATTTTAAAGTGTAAACAAGTTGACAATGGCCTTAGTTATGATTGTTAGCTATAATGCTGTATTTGGGATAAAGAATAAGAAAGCATATCTTGTGTACCGCCCAGTCAGGATCAATACTTTTACCTGTTCAAATATTTGTAGTTATTTTCCGTTCACCTTGTATAATACCTTTTCTAAAGGATTCAATATCAAATACGTAATGGCAAACACAATGCCCGATTTAATTTTGGAGCCTGTCAACATGTTTCACCTTTTGTAAAATCAACAAAACATCACCCACGCTTCAAACGTTTCCCTGGGACAAGTAATTTTGGACCTGAAATACACATCCATCCCCAATGCAGCATCCCGTAGTCCCAGCAAGCGCCTACGTCACAGGATAAAACGGGAGACACGCGGCCGCCACGCATAACATCGGCAGAACGATTTTTACGTAGGCATTAAAAAGTTGGATATTTTAGAAACATGAGGAAAATTGATAAGCTCTGACGTCAGGCAGAAAGTGTTTGTTCCATTCACGTGATCTAGCAAACACAGAGTTGTTATTTTTGGTTGTTTTCAAATCACGCTGACCTGTTAGCATTTATCTTTAAGGAACAACGTGTAAGACCCAATGTAGTTATTTTTATAGTACTAAATATTTCAAAAATCTCAAAATTTATGTTTCGGTAAAAAAATGTGTATTTGCGCATCATTATTTAAAACGAAGTTTACAAATCTTAATATAAATTCGACGATTTTCATGACTTTTTTAAATAGAAGCGTCTGTATAGTTATATAGTTTTGAATTCTACAATAAGAAACAAGTATAGTTAATGTAGCATGTCATATGTCTATTGTTTTCGGCATAGTGACATTTGAAACTACTCATTTTGGAAAATTTGATAGCCTGTAAAATCGAATCAGTTGGAACTAGAACAAAACAAAGTGCACATTCGTACTTTCGTTTCTATGGCCCTTGTTATGACACCAAATTTGTGTCTAAGTAGAAGTAAAAGTTTTTTTGCTTGTCAAAAGAAATGTCATATGAAATGGAAAGTGACAGTTATGAGAATGATCATAAAAAACTGAGATATGAATGTGCAAATCGTTTTGCTCTAGTTCCACTTGTCAAAAAGTCTAAAATGACAAATTTCAAAGGTCCATATCTCAAAAAACAATTAAACTTATACATACGACATGCAATATCACATATACTTGTTACTTTCTGTGAAATAAAATAACGTATTAATATACAGGGGTTTCTATTTTAAAAAGTTATGAATATCGTCGTGCCTACTACATACCTCACCCTATATATTTCAGTTTAATATAGAAGCATGCGTAGCTAAAAACAAAAATTGATGGCTCCCAGTGGCGTATATAGTAATTCCTTCTGGGGGGGGGGGGAAGTAATATTCGGACCCGAGAAAGAAACCTTCGAAAGTACCAAATGTGAAACCTTCGAAAATACCAAATGTGATATATAAATATATATATATATATATATATATATATATATATATATATTTTAAATATTTTTTTCCTTATTGCTTTTTATTATTTATTTAAATGTAAACATTTTTTGTAATATTATATCTAGATGGATGTAAAAATAATAATCGTAAGTATTAGGTGTCCGGAAATTCTTCGTGTTTAAGATATTTAATTCAAATTTAAAACACATTAAACTGTAACTATTGAAACTTTTTTTTTATGTTTACGACCCCTTTAACCGTCCTAAAGAAATTGTTGTAGCTACACTGACCTAGTTTGATAATCCTATCGGGCTTCCCGCTTTACTTTACAGACTTAGAAGCAACAAATTAGGTCACTATCATTACAACAAATTCTTTGAAGCGATCAAAGGGGTCGTGAATCGAAAAATAACTTACACTCGGTATAATTTTTTAAAATGAATTATAGTCACTTTATAGCGAGACAGACATTACGTCTTATCGTAATTTGAATCCAATATCTCTAGAAATGTAAGAGGGGTATCAAGAAATCCAAAAAGATATTTAAAATTTCAACACCCTGTATCTTAAAAATAGTTTCGTGGAAATATCGGATAATAAGTTAACTAAGTTTAAACATTAATTACATTTACGTCGGCGTGCACTTAAAATAAAGAGCATATTCGTTCAAATTCGTTCGCCTTATTAAACATTTTGACGTATTTCTTACGTCACTGTCATCACAAAAATGATCTTCCGAGATTTTTGCAGATCAAAATGGTACCGAGCAATTTACCTTTTCGTCTCCAACTTTTAAGCGGACTTTTATGATTTATAGTAATTTTAATATTTCATGTACTTAGGTCATAAAACCATACTACAGTAGATGTTTTACATAGTCCAGGAAGTCAGCAATGAGCTTGCTACCACACTCGGCTAAAAATTTTACGAGATAAAAACTGTTTTTTAAACCCTGGTCATTCTTCCTTCCTCTTTAAAAAAGGTACTCTACTTTGTTTCATTTGTTTCGATAAAATTAGCCGTTTTTTGAAATAATAAATCAGAATACTTAAGTCTAGAAATAATGGAGCAATTCGACGTTTAACGCACCGAAGAAATTTTGAAAGAGTAGAGTAGCTTAAGACAAAGAGGTAAAAAGTCAAGTGAGATAAAAAAATGTTAATAGTGCTTTTGCTAAACCATTTTAGTAAGTTTTTGTTAAAAAAGTTCTCCAAGAAGAGCAAGAGACCCTGAGTTGGATAAGTAAATTCTAGATGAGATTATTGAAGTGTAAGAAAGCTGCCAATCCAAGTTTATGCGATATGTTGTTCATGAGACTCTTTAAGTCACGTCCAAAAAGTACTTACCATATATTCCGCTGATATCTTTTTTTTGGAATCAGGCAAATTCAAATTTTACATCTGTTGGTTTGTTCACGGATTTCACCCGAGACGGAGTAGCAAATTGTCATAATTGAATGTCTGGCATGAAGAAAACCGATGCAATAGTACAGACAAAGCACCAACAAAGGTTTTTAGTTAACGTGATGGCGGGGATTATTGTGAATTTTCTTTTCTTTTTTAAGACAGATTAAATGGTATCTTGTTATATTAGAAAATGTGCTCTGATGCTCTGAGAAATTAGAAATCAGTAGTTTATGCACGACGATACACCGCCCCTTAGCAATTTGGTTTATCAGTACTTATCTATTTTATAGTCACTGAGTTCTCCCGACATGATTCTATTGGACTTATTTTTATTTAAAGAGGTTTGTATATTCACTGCCAGTTCACACCAGTAAAACTTAATAGACAGAATAAAACACCACTTAAAATTCGAGACAATCCTTTAATATTGTTTCAAGTACAACGAAAAAACATTCGTCCGGTAAAGAAATGTATAGAGGTGCAAGATCATTTTCAAAATCTGCTCAAGCAAACAAGAAACAACGCTTTCACGTTTTTAAGATTTTTGCGTCTTCGGTGAGGTATACTTCAATTTGGAATTGTATCAGAATACTTTCTTCTTGGCTTCATAAAACGGCCCAGTGCCTGTCCATACATTAGATTAGATATGGGTGTTTTATCGATATATCGATAAGTGTAAATGATTAGATATGAGAGTTGTTTTATCGATATATCGATTGTACTGTCTTTACCGCAATTATATCGATAGGTAGTAGCAAATACTTGTAGGTAGCAATGTGGTATCGATAGGTAGCAATATTTATCGAGACGCATACTGCAGTGTAGTTTTATGAGTATTTATGGTCTACATAAAATAAAATTTCACTAAATTATAAAAGTCCGCTCAAAAGTTATAGTACCTTTTTGATCTGCAAAAATCCGGGAAGATTATTTTTGAGACGACAGTAACGTAAGAAATACGTCAAAATATTATCAAGCTATTGGTTCAAAAGTTAGAGCTGAAAAAGTTAACACAACAATATATAACGCTCTCTATTTAAGAAATTATATTCAAGTTTTTCTTTCTAGTTTCCAATACTCGCTTGTTTAATCTGGTGGTAATTGTTAATGGGTAAACTACAGGCTTCTTGAACTTTTAGTGTTATGTAATAAATGCACGGATAGACAAACAATTAAATATCCACAAAAATATCAAACTTCGTTTGTATTGTTTTGCCCAGTAGCAAGCAACATGAGGTCATTGTTGTGTCGTATCTTTGGCAAACATTTCATTCCCTCATCTCGACGATACGCGCAAAAACATAAATTACATAAAAGCCTAAAAATAGTCTCACTACAACCACTTGCAAATCTACTATTATTGCTATGTCGTAAAACCGCGCGTACCATTACACTACAGGCATGCTAATTAAGAGGAGTGATGCGACCTACCTTAAAAAAATAAAACCCAAATCGTAAAAAATCCTATTTCACATCCGTCGGTGGACGGCTTGTTGTTATTCTAGAAATAGTATCAGGGAGTTTTAGAACGTTAATCATGTAAATTTGAAAATTGTATGTATTTTTTTATGTATGTACAGGGTATCCTTTATTACTGAAGATAGAGAGATGCAGTTTTCGTAACACTGTGCTACTTTTTTGTGAAACCAAAGAAGCCACAAACAAATTTTTCCTAACCCTTTTCGTTTTTGAGATAAAGGGTGAAATTGAAAAATTTGCGTTTTCAGGCACCCCTCGTATCTCGATGGCCTGGTAACTTACCGAAAAGGTGAAAACTAACATCGATAGAGTTTTTGCGCAGAATCCAGTGGCGTAGTCAGCTTTCAGTTAGATTACTATCGTTTTCGAGGTATAGACTAAAGTTGGTTTTTTTAAATGGGATACCCTGTATATTTTTTAATATTTAGTTTCCGCTCATTTTTAGCAATATATAATACTTGATATTTATTTCAATTCGGTACCGACAATAAAGTCAATTTAAAGAAATTTTAATCTGTTTTTCTAGGCTATGAAAATTGTGTGTTAATTTTCTAAATCTGAATTATCTGTACCAAAGTTTGTTATAATATCATAATTAAACAATAAATCAATAAACAAAGATACATACCTACTATTTAGTATTTACCCAGGACAACACAACTAACACAAATACTTAGGAAATCTAATAAAAAAAATATATACCTATTATACACTAAAAATATTTTATTTACAACAAACGACGTTGGATTTAATACTTTTCTAATGTTGACAATTGTGTTGTTTGAAAATACTTACAACTATTTAATTTATCCCTTAAAAATACCCAAGATTGGTTTTAAATAAAATAAGGCGGCCATGACTTGATTAAACAAAAGAATATATAGATTCTGTTGAGCCATTGTAGAAACTAATTGAAATTTGTCATTGTTAAATTATTTTAATCAAATATTGCCTTTGTCCATTTATTAAATATCAAATGGCTGCGAATTTCGAAAACTTGGAGAAATATGACATGCTTGTTTATTTATACAGTGCCAGGATAATCCGGAAAGTGACAGTAGTAATACTAAGTAAACAATATAACTTTGCTTCTTAAACCAAGACTTTTCGGAACTAGTGATAGCCGATGTAAAAGGCCTCTCAGTATTTTTGAAAAACAAAAGTGTAGATAGATAATAATAAAACTTTAGTTTTGTGACTTTTTTTCAGAATAATAATATTAATTTCAATTTCAATTTATGCCTATCGTTCCTAATAGATTACAATTGTGTCCAAAATTTGCTTGTATTAAAAAGGCATATTATTGTAGTAAGTCTGTAACATGAAAGATACGATGTCACTAAATTTCCAATAAAAGTAATTATAATTAAAATATTTGAAAAGTAGAATAGCAAGCAGTTTTGTTGATAAGTGATAAGAAAAAACTTTTTGTACGCCATGTATAATAAAATAAATCAATTTAATTTATTTTGAATATGTCGTTCTTTACTCTATATATCTGTAAATAAGCATTTATTCCTTATAGATACCCAGAACGAAGACAGCCCAATAAGAAAACATTTTCAAGAATAAAAGTAAATCTGATCAATCACGGATCATTCAAAGTACCGCTACCGAAATCATATTACAAAGAAAATCGGGAAACTGAAGAGATTAATGTTTTAGCTGTCGTTGCAATCAATCCGTCAACTTCCTGTAAAAAGTCGAGGATGAAGTGGGAGTACCTAAGTCAACAGTGCAGACTATTCTAAAAAAAAACCATTTCAAACCATATAAATATAAGTTAGTGCACTATTTGCACCCGGGAGATGCACAGAGTCGCATAGATTTCTGCAATTGGTACATTCATATGACTAATAACGAAATAAATTTCGAAAGAAGAGTTACCTGGTCTGACGAGGCATATATCTCAAGTGCAGGTATTCTAAATCGACACAATAATAGATACTGGTCCAAAGAAAATGAAGACGTTATATTTCCACGCGAACAAAAGGCAGGTTTGGATTTAGCGTGTCCTGCTTTATCCTTGGCACAAAAATAAGGTATGTCACTTATAACGGTAGTCTTAGTGGAAACCGGTACCTAGAGATACTCAAAAATGCGCTTCCTGATTTATTCGATAATATTCCTTTGGCACAATTACAAACTATTTTTCTTCAACAAGATGGTGCACCGGCTCATAATGCACGGACTGTTAGTACCTTTTTAGAAAATGAATTTCCAGGTCGCTGGATTGGTACAAATGGGGCTGTAAGATGGTCGCCTAGGTTGCCAGTTTTGTCGGTCCTAGACTTTTTTGTATGGGGATATCTTGAGGCACATCAAAGGCAACACCACACGATCGAAGATTTACAAAACGACACAAGAAGAGCCTTTAGATATTTACAAGCTCCCCAAATGATTATGCTTAACGCACTAAGAAGAATAAGAAAGATGTGTGATATGCGTATAAGGTACAATGGGGAACAGTTGGAACAGTATCTAATTTCTACACCCTGCATAGCCTTTTTTTCTAATTTAGTCAATAGTAAGTATTTGACAGAATACAATTTTACTGTCAACATTAGAAAATAAATTAAATTATCGTCATGTATATATTTTTAGTTTATAATATGTGTTTTTAGTAGATTTCTTAGATGTTTGTGTGTTTCCCTACCGTAAAAATTAAATAATATGAATCTTTGTTAACTGATTTATTGTTTAATAATGATATTATAATAAACTTTGGTACAGATAATTCAGATTTAGAAAATTAACGCATAATTTTCATGGCCTACTAGAAAAACAAATTAAAATTTCTTTGACTTAGTTGTAGATACCGGATTGAAATAAATATCAAGTGTTATATATTTTTGAGAAGCCAAAAATGAGCGGAAACCAAATATCAAAAATATACAGGGTATCCCATTTAAAAAACTAATTTTAGTCTATACCTCGAAAACGATAGTAGCTAACCAAAAACTGACTACGCCACTGGATTCTACGCAAAAAACTCTATCGAAGTTAGTTTTCACCTTTCCGGTAAGTTGCCAGGCCATCCAGATACGAGGGGTATCTAAAAACGCAAAATTTTCAATTTCACCTTGTATCTCAAAGACGAAGAGGGCTAGGAAAAATTTGTTTGTGGCTTCTTTGGTTTTACAAGAAAGTAGCAAAGGGTTGTGAAAACCGCATCTCTCTATCTTCAGTAATAGGGGAGATACCTCGCAAAACCATCGAAATTCGGATACCCTGTACATAGATTACTTCCTGATTGTTTGACCAATTTGGATAAAATCGTGAGGGTATATTCAAGATATTGCTGGACTGGTCCCATAACAAGCATACTGAAAAAATGCCTTACAATAAAACACGTATAAATAGAACTTAACAGATGAAATAAAAAAATGTATAAAAAAGTAAAGCCTGTTTGACTTATACGTTTTATCACAATCTGGAAAGTTTAGTTGGTATAACTGATTCTTTAAGTTTGTCGAGTTTTGTTTTACTATTTTTATATGTTTTATATGGTAAACAAACCGTTTGGAAAATTATTTATTTTAGGGCCAGAATTACCTATGTACGATATAACTTTTATGCATTAATTTTTCTTTGAAGTTAGGGTAAATCATATCGATAGCTTTTTTATGTGTGTTTTTTGTAGGATTTTATCAATAAGGTTTATTGAAAATTCTTTGTTTAATGTGGCCCGTTTAATTATGTTTAACTTCATCTGAAAATTAGGTTTATTTAACGATAGTAAGATTATGTCTATGGATCATACTATGAAAAGCAGTTACTCCAAGTTGAATCGGGGAGTTGTATAAGCTAGCATACATAAGTGAAAGACAATGGGAGAGATTATGGTATAGAGAAAAAAACATGCTTAATGTTTAATCGTGGCAGATCTAAAAAATGTTATTGTTAAATTCTATTGCAAAATGGTAAATTTCATATTTCGGTAAGTGTTATTAATATATTGGAGTCTCCCGTAACACATATGTACCGGATGATCTCTTATATTTTGCACCCCCCCGTATCTTTGTTATTTATGAAGATAGCAAAATATAAAAGTTTTAGGGTTTTTACAGAATTTTTATATTATGATATCAGAAAAAACAATTGAGCATCAAAAATGAGACTTATTTACCAAAATGTTGTTTTTTTTTTCGTATGGAACACCCTGTATATTAATTTTATTTTAAAATTTTAATGCCGATTTTATATATGTATGGTTTATACAGTTGATTTTGAAGAATTAAGTCAATAATTGCGAAAATAAAAAAATATCTAGTAGGCTTATAATTTGCTTATGTTCAAAAATAATACAAATACATCAGTTTTATAACATTATATTTAGAATTTAGAGGTTCGAATAAAATAACGTATGAGGTAGCGGGAAAAATATAGTTATACGATCTAGAGTTCGTAATGACCTCCATTTGCCTATATACACTTTTGATATCCTATTTTTAATTTTTCACTGTGGTTTGTTATCCACTCTGAATTTTCATGATTTATTTTATTTATCTCGTAAGATATCCGTTCTTGTATTTGAATTAGGTTTTCGCTGGATTTAAAATAGATTTTATTTTTTAAAGTTCCCCAAAGGAAGGTATTCAAGGGCGTCAAATCAGGGCTATTCGGAGGCCGTAATAAAGGTCCATATCTACCTGTCCACAATTGATAATTCGTAGTCACATTGTGCCCGGGAGCACTATCTTGTTGCCAAATTATTGAGTTAGCTTCGATCAACGGTAACGCGTCCAAATGCTTTTCAACTTGATGCAGAACTTCCATATAAGATGCGCCTGTAAGGTGGTTTAGGTAAAATATACGACCAATAATCTGGTTTCCTAGTATGCCGCACCAGATAGCTAAAGAACGCCTTCCAGATCTTTTGATTTCCAAAATATTGTAAGGATTCGCATCGGCCCAAAAATTCAAAATTTTCCGGTTAGGTGACCCTGAGGTGCAAATAGTCGACACATCGGTCCATAAAATTTTTGAAAACAAATTTGGGTCTCCATCTAGTCTCTCCACCATTACTCTACAAAAAATTAGTCTCCTTGCTTTGTCATTTTCATTTAAGGGTTGATGTCGATGGTACTTATATGGATACATATAATATTTTATTAACGTTTTATGTATTTTGCAACAGGATTTGTCCAAGTCTCGATGTCGATGGTATTTATATGGATACATGATATTCTCGTATAGCATCTCGTTTGGAATTAAATGGGGTTTCTAAAAGTTTTAAAACTGTGACTAATTAGCTATAACAACGTTTTTTTTTTTTAAATAAAGTTACCTTGAAAATATAAAAGTATGTCCAAATCAGCTGCTTGTTTTTCATAGAGAGGTGATATCAGCTCCGCGTCCCCTTTAACTCTGGTTAATGTACTTGCTGCCACCTAACCTTTTTTTACACTCAATGACCCTTCAGGGACTGCTGGTAGATCTTCATAATTAAAAATATGGGCATCCCTGCTCTAGAGTAATTGTTAACCCTAATTTATAATGCAAGTGCATTAAACGACTACCACTAACTGGAAGAGCTCCCACGCGACAAAAAAATGTATATTCAACAGTTCATTAGAACAACGAACGAGAATAACATTTTTTGTCCATATTGAATCAGCAATTGACAACAATGAATGTTTCTATAATAGGAAGCGATTTCTTTAAATTAGTATCTGAATTTGATTAATGGCAACTCGATTGTATACTGTAATTTCACTGACAACGTTACACAGATGTTAATTTTATTAGTGGATTCCTGTGTATTGGTTTTGCTGCTACTCGTTCATTTTTTTTGTTTTGTAAGGTACTTTCGAAGTTTTCGTTTACTTTCTCATACTGGAGATCTTGGTAAATGTAAATTCCTATTTGTTTGAATCACGTTTTTGTCGCATGGAACATTTTAATATCCAGAAGGGAAAATAAATTAAACTTAAGTTATTTTTTTTAGTTTTCAGATGAAATTGGAAATTTTGATCTTCGCTTTCATTCAGAATCACTTCGCCCACATATTACATAAAGTTTTACTTTTTGTTTTCATGGCAATATTTTGTTAGCTCATTATTCGTATTTGGCAACAAATATTCTGTATTAAAGCACGAATATCTGGGTCACATAGCCTTAGGGTTCTACACTTCTTCACGAACATTTAAAGTAATATGTCGATAGAGCCGATCAGAAATAATAAAAAGTAGTAAATGTTTGGAGTCACCTTTATATGATGCTCAATTTTTCCTAGACGTATAGTGACATCAAATAAAAGTATCATCACCCTGTAGATAGAATAGAAATTGAACTTTAGACCGCTCAACAAAACAATTTTTAAACCTTTCTTCAAATTGATTTATCTGTTTCAAAAATCCATTTTTTGGGATCCGAATTTCGAATTTTAAAGGCCCGTCTGTTGTACACCGTGCGACAAAACAATTTTTGTTTTAAAAAGTTTCATATTTATATTTAGTACTGGGTGATCAACATAGTATCGTAAAAGTTCAAAAAATTTGAATATTGATCATTTAGGCAAAAACAATTAAGGCATTCCAAGATGAAATCTATAATTCCAGACGTTTTTGTTAGTTTTTTAATTACGAACTTTTGATAATTTCTTGGAAAGTTGACTTTAAATTTCGGTCAAAATTCAAGAGTTATATGGGGATAAAATGGTTACATTTTGGTGAATTCACAATATAAGGAAACAAAGTGGCGGCCTCCCATAATATAAAAAAATCATTATTAGGAAACTTGTTATCAATTGGACTTTGGGAATTTGGGCAAAAATAAAGTGTGATGGGGATAAAAAACTCCTGGAATAAAACCTACTCTTTATGGAGAACATAATTAATTTTTTTAGATCTTGGAGGAAAAAGTATTAAAAGAGACTGCTATCATCCATTTTTTCTATAGATACGTTGACGATGTTTTAGCCACAGTCTCAAAAAACTTCAATTTGCTTTAAATTTTTGCTTAAACCTCACTTTATACCACATAAAAAATACCATAAAAACTGAATGGTATACTAAAGGCACTTGTTCATCTAGATATTTACATTTCGACCCCCAACACTCTCTCTCTAAAAAAAAATCAGTCATAGGTCTTGCAGATAGGGCTATAGAGCTATCAGATCCTGAATATAGAGAAAAATCCATTAAAAAAGCAAAACGAGCTTTACTGATGAATAATTACCGTCAACAAATTATGAACAACATCTTTATTAAAAGGATTTATGAATTTTACAACGAAAACCACTCAACTAGAACAAATATAAACCGAAATAAAAAAACACCAACTACATGTTGCTACCATATATTCCTAAAATATTAGAAATTTTGCATCATGTACTCAAAAAAGCACAACATTACAGTCCATAACCTTTTGAAGAGCAACTTTAGCAAATTCACCTAAAAACCTCCGAAAGAAAAACGAACACGTATAGTATATAAAATTCTCTGTAGGGATTGTAATGGTGTATATGTTACCGTAAATATCCGAAGTCCGTAATAATGCGATCTAACTAGTAAAAATGCGAAGTTTCTAAGAGTGTTATACCCACTGAATATTAAATATCGGCATTTTACTGAACGTTTTAGTTAAAACTGGTTCTTACTGCCATGCTAAATGGTAAGAATGCGATCTAGTATATTCTGGAATACTTACAGCGCTCTGATTGGTCAAGAGAGAGACGGTTTCGGTGAAATTCGCTGAATTTTTATATGTTGTAGGTCTTAATCTCCTGAGCAAATGGTATCAGGGACACAATCTGATCCTACGACTAGTTTTTAACATACAGGGTGTTAAAGTTTACCCAAACCCCAAATACAAAACATGGAGGAAACAGTATGACGCCAAATTAATATTTTCAACATATTTAACGTATAGTACTTCTCAAAATAAGAAAAAAGTTTTATATGAAAATAAGTCTGCAAATGCCTTATTTTCGAAATACAGGTTGTTGTATTGTAAAGGGTGTTCGCCCTATATGACGGAACTGAAGGGTTTTTGGCCCTATATTCATATAAAGCTTTTTTCTTATTTTGGGACGTACTATTATACGTTAAATATGTAGAAAAAACTAATTGGTGTCTTCCTATCTTCACTATGTATTTTATATGAGGTTTAGGCAAATTTTAACACCCTGTATATTAAAAACTATTCCTAGGATTAGATTGTGCCATTGGTAACAACATATAAAAAATTCACCCAACTTCACCGAAACCGATTTTCCATAAGGTGTGTGCGCTGACATTTGTCCTTTGGTATTGGTTGAAATAATTGTATTATGCCCTTTATATATTAGATCTATTTTTTATGAAAACCATAAAGTTGACAACGTCGCCAATATCACTATCTAATGCAGCACGTACCCTGCAGTTTGTTACTGTGGTTAACAACGTTTAAGCTATTTTTGAATATATTTTCCAACTTTCGCTCTGTATAATATTGTATTCGTATTTTTACATTTACTAATTTTTTATATAATAGTTTTTACAGTAAGCAAAGTAAAGTCATTTGTTATAGACGTTGATTGATAGGGTAAATAATGTATGTATTTTCTAGTTTTCATATATATTACAACAAGTGCGTTAGAAAAGTTTGTTAGCAACATTTCTTTTGACTTGTTTTAGAATTTTATCAATATTACTATTTCTTACTGATAGAGAAAAACTTGGAAATATATCCTTTTCTTATAGAACGCATTTTTACTATTACATGCTTAGTAAGAACGGGTTTTATCTATAAATCTTAGTAAAATACCGAAATTATCTTTTTATTCGGTATTTTACTGTTACCAACAGTCATAACTAGTAAGAATCCGACATTACTAACACCCTTAGAAACTGCGTGTTTTTACTAGTTAGATCGCCATATGCCGGATTTCGGCTTTTTACGGTAGCATCTACATTGGACAGACCAGTCAGTACAGTAAAAAGAATACAAAGACATGAAAAAAGGAACACAACGGCGTTATTAACAAGACATATTAGTGAAAACCAACATTCATTCGATTTTGGCAAAGTTAAAATTTTAACTCCGAAAATCATCAAAAACTAAGGGAATTCTATGCAATAATATACAAATATTATATAATATAAACAATACAAAAAAATAAAAAAATCATCAAAGCAAAAACCGATACAAAATAACTATAATATATAAAATAAAATAATGTTATTAAGTAATAAGCAAATTTAAAACAAAATCAACAATTAAAAAACTGAGTTGGACCTCTAAATAAAAATTTCATCTCTCGTGACACCATTGAAAAATATATATTTTATTATTCGTTCCCATGTTGTTCGTGCAAGTCTTATTTATATCCCAACTAAATATATGATTTTAAAAATGTGTTTGTTATATTGTAATATATATATATTTATATATATATATATATATATATATATATATATATATATATATATATATATATATATATACATATATATATATATATATATATATATATATATATATATATATATATATATATATATATATATATATATATATATATATATATATATAGATGTATATATTGTGTATTATATGTAGTGGATTTCTGTACGGAGAAATTGGTTGGTAACGGCGAATTTACCGATTTTTGTGAAACGTGAGTAGTAAATTTGTCAATTTACAATAATAATTAATTATCCTATTTTATAAAACTGCTTATTACTTATTTTTAATTTCTTATTGACCTTTTTTTTTAGTTTGACCTGACTTCAAAACATCAAATTTTCGAGATGGATTCGACTGAATTAACTCAAAAACATAATTCTGAGATTTAGACTATTCTGAAAGATTACTCAACAAAAACTCATTATTATTTAGATAATCCAAAATTAATAGGTAACTACGAAGCCACAGGCACCCAAGTCGTCTTTTAATAAATTATACAAATACCAATTTCATACATGTTAATTATTAAAATTAGACAAAGATCATCAATTTAAAAGAAACTTTACGTCAAGAAAACATAGATAATTGCGACTAAAGCAATTTATTAAAGAACATATTTAAAAGTATTTCATCCAATGATTTAACTTCAACAGAGAACAAAATTCTTTTACGTACAAACAAGGTGAGCTGGGTAATTAATTAGGTTTTTTAATTTATTAAATATATGACTCCTTTAAGTCAATAATAAAATTTATAAAATATGGAAAAATTTAATATAGGGAGTATGTTTTTATGAATTGCTTACTAAACCTGCAAATTTCGTTGCTGAAGCAAATCGGAGTGGAGGAATGAGAAGTGTGGAAATAACAATAACTGAAACAAATGTGCTAATATAGATATGCGAAAGTTGAAATGATTTATATTAATATAATATTTCTACGAGCATGCGGAAAAGTGCGTTCTCACACAGTAAAAATACCCAAAATTAATGCAGTTCAGTAAGGCAAGATACAATTTCACATTCATACCGACAAATATGCATTAATAATAGTTATCTTTATGTTAACACTATCTCTTATGTCCCAATATAATAAGGCAACTGATGGAAAGTCCCATTTGTTAATTAGTAACTTTTACCTTTTAAATACCTTGTCAAATAATAGTGCCATGCCAACCAAACTACAAACAAATCTATCAAAATCAAAGTAGTTTGTGTGAACTAAAAAATGGATTCGTCCGATGATGATATATCAGAATCTATTCTAGAGGGAATTTAGATTTATTGCCTAGAAAGCCCAAAGTCTAGTATAAAAAGGAATACAGAGTGTTTTCAAGTTGATTTCTAGCTTATTTTTGTAAAACTTTCCAAGATATATAAGCCAAATACGTTTTGGTCAAGATATTCGATGCTAAAAGGAAATTAAAAAAAAAATTTAGACCTAGCAGGTATTTTAACGTAACGTCATACCTTAAAAAGAAAACGTTGGATTCGAGTCCACAAAAGCTAAAGTATTTGCGAAAGATGAAATATCAAGATTCATGTCTGAGGTACCCAATGATATTTGTTTTAAGTAAAGAGAAGAACTTGCTAAAATAGCCATAAATGACGTTGCCGTCAAAGAAAATTATTTGCTTGTTAAAATTCCGGATTTAAAAAATTATACTGCTACAAGTTTCGTGATATCTAGTTAGGTACTTGAGACAAAAAAAAAAATATATATATATATATATATATATATATATATATATATATATATATATATATATATATATATATATATATATATATATATATATATATATATATATATATATATATATATATATATATATATATATATATATATATATATATATATATATATATATATATATATATATATATATATATATATATATATATATATATATATATATATATATATATATATATATATATATATATATATATATATATATATACATATATATATTATATATATATATTACATATATATACATTATATATATATATATATATATATATATATATATATATATACATATATCAGCCTACATAAACCTGACACTCCATATAACAGACTTTTCGTCAATTCTATCAGAAATAACCGCATATATCGGTCTTTCAAATCCAGACATATATGCAGGCCATTCCTTCTAGAGATCTTCGGCAACCATGTTAGGAGATTCTGGTGAAGAAATAACCAATATTAAGAGATTGGGAGGCTGGAAATATAGCTCAGTCGCGGAAGGATACTTGGAAGAATGTACAAAACTCTAGGGAGCATTCACATCAGCGAAGAGCACCTTTCAAACTGACTCTACCTTGCCGTCTTCCAGTAAGATTCTCGAAAATAATCAGGTGGAGTCATCTTTGACTGTATCCACATTAGGGTTCTCCAGAACTCAAAATCTATTGGCATCAGCTTTCATCCTTTAAAAGCAACAAATTTTTCATTTACTATAAGCATTGTATATAATAAATCTACATTCTATTATTTCTGCTTAATATTTAAAACAAAAATTACATTGTTAAAATATTTCTTTCCTCACGCTCATAGAAAAAATTCGTTTCTAACTCTTGTGGAGAGTGTCTGTTCAGTCAACCGCAGTCGCGTGCGGAAAATAGTACTTTCCGTATTTGTTCGGAAAATAACTGTTTGATTCTAATACTTAAATTATTTATTTCTCTAATTCTAGAACAGGTATATAAAACTGACCATGAGACTTATTCACAGTTATGTCAAAGAATACGCGTCCGAACATTGGAACGGCTTTATGAACATCCAGTTTAATAGCAGTTATATCTTAAAAAATCAAATTAATTTATATAAATATATATATATATATATATATATATATATATATATATATATATATATATATATATATATATATATATATATATATATATATATATATATATATATATATATATATATATATATATATATATATATATATATATATATATATATATATATATATATATATATATAATTACTTAATGTTGAAATTAAAATGTGAATGAACCAAAAGACAATATATGAAAAAAACCACTTTCAACCAATATTTTGCTTATGTTGTGCATTGTATTATATTATCCAGTATATATAGTTTAATACAGAGTGAAACATTAGTACAAAAGGTTGATTCCCTCCATATTCGTTGTCATTAATATTCAAAGAAAAGATTGACCTCTCGAATTTAAAATGCAGGTAGTAAAAACGAGACCTTTATAAAAGAAACAATTAAAAAGATTGGGTCGTCTTAAGAATATGGAACATGTTCATAAATCTTTAGAAAATTAAATGATAGATATTTTGTGAAATATTTCTGTATCTGGCTGGGAGAATATATGGGGTTTTCTACGGAATATAGGAAAAAATAAAATTTAAATTTTTCAATGAGGATGATGCATGATAGTAGAAAATAATAACAGGAATAATAATATTAATGACAATAAAAATATTATTAATAATAATAATAGATGATAATAGTAATATTATTAATTAATATTATAATTATAATTCTGTGGTTTTCTGGATATTATTATGATAGCTCCAAAAGTTAATTTTTCCAGTAAAAGCATTTTGAAGTTTGTTACGATCGCGATGTTACCAATAAGTTGCAGTTATGCAGTTACGAGTTTAAAGACACCAAAATGCCAATTGGGACAAAATAATAATATTCATTTACATATCTGTGTAAAATGGAGTAGCCAATAATATGTCAAAAAAAACAATGGCTCAAATTTAGTAGTTGCTACGCAACAAATATGTTTAATTTCATAGCTTCTTTGACAAAATTGAACAATGAACAGCTAAAATAAAAAAATGCGTTGTATTCTTGATGGCAGATGGAGGCAGCAAAACTATTAGGCGTATTTATCAGATAAAGATTTTACTGACAAACGAACAAATGCGGAAGTAAACGAGAGATCTTTGCACAACTAAAAAACTTCAATTTTTGACATGACTTGTCTCTGTTTCATCCACCTGACTAAAACAAATTTAGTTTTTTCTCAAGTATTGAGAAAACATTGTTGTAAGTGAGAACTTCACCGCAGAGAAATATAAAATTCCAGAAAAAAATTCGTCACAAAGAAATCAAAGCTTTATAATAAAGAATATTTTCTTTCTAAATAACTTACACTTTCATCAGGTCTTTTCCTCGTAATATTACCTGAAACAAACTGAATTTTTTCACCAATTAAGTACTGAATTAAACTAGATAATCTTCTACATGGCAGAAAACTAATATTGGTGATAAAATTGTGTGTGATGAATTACTGGTATGTCCAAGATTTAGTATACAATTGTTCCAATATGGGGCGCGGCGTGTCCGCGTATCCGAGAATAGTATATTACGGTCACCATATCGTTCAGAATCGTTTTTATAGGAATAGGCTTTATAAGTTGTCCAAGGGTTAGACATAAGGTAATTTTAGATTTTTTCCGACATACGCTGCTAATATCTAGATATTTGACAAATTTCAACTTTGCATTTCTTTTTAGAGTCGGATTTCTTTTCCTTTTATATGTCTTGTTATTAGATATTATAGACGCAAAGGTAAAATTAGTATTAACTAATGGCATTTATCATTTATCTAAAAGTGAAAGAGATAAAAGAAGACTCCTCGAACAAACATATATATATATATATATATATATATATATATATATATATATATATATATATATACAGCATTTTCCGAGAGCCTCTGGTCCGAGGGATATACTTCGACCGAAAGCGTTATCGTTACTCATGGTCCCTTCATATTACGCGTTTTTCGTGTCTTAAAAAATCCCTGTAATACCCAAACTCAAAAATTAAATTCATCCTTAACAAAAATTTATAGTAATTATAAAATAACTTAAACCGAGACTTGAACGACTTAAAAACAAAAATAAAGAAACCATAATTGTGGTAAACCTATGCTAATATTAAACCACATGGTGATTTTTGCTCATATTCAGACCGATAATTAAACCTCAAATCTCTCTCTAATTGCTTAATGTTTTGAATATATTATTGTATATTATTATAAAAATATTTTAATGTAGCTTGGTTCTAGAAGAACACATTTCTTGGTTTACATACCTTCAACATTTATTTTTTATTTATTGTATGGCATAACCGACTTTTTTGATCTCAATTTTTTTTTCTGTTGGTATCATCTCCGGGTAGTATTTACTGGATTGTTTTTTACTGAAGTGAAAATGCCCACTAAAAATATCGAATACGGAGAATAATACTTTATTCGTTTATCGCAACCAATTTTGATGATTTGAATTTTTACTGAAAACATTTTGGCTTCAGTAAAATATATTTTCATCATGAACCATGTAAACAGGAGATGGATGGGAAATTTTCTTATTAAAATTTAATAAGCACCGTTTTCCACAAAAAGATTCTTCATGTTTTTAAGCCGAGGTTCATAGTGTATTTCATTTAGCCATATTTAATTTGGATTATGGCAGTTAGGAACAATTTCTTTCCTTACTAACGGCTACTCTATTCAATTTTTTCTCTTTTGTTTTCAATTGGTACAAACTTCATGATTTCAGATATATAGGATTTATTTTTTCCTATTTTCGTTAAATTTATTAGATATTTGCAATATCGTTATAATCAAAGAAAATGATTGAGCCCTTCTCACAGAAAATTAAAAAGTTTATATCTAAAAGAACCTAGAAAAAAATGCTGTTTTTTTGCGAATTATTTTAAATTTTATTTATTTTTATTAGTTTTAAAGAATCCCGTTTGTAAGTTGATAATTATATAATTTTTTAACAATACAACAATATTCATTTTGTTGAGAAAATATTAGGTTAGTATTAAAAAAAGCGTTAGTTTTTTTTGTGCACCAGCCACCGTAAAAATTTTGTTTACATACACTTGTTGGGCAGATGGCAGCCGAATCCTGGCGAATTATTGTTCGAGTCAGTGGCGTCGGTGCCGTGCGGCGCTACAGGGGTAGTAGCACTGTTATAGGGCGTCCGGCCAGCCCTAAAGAAACCCTCCGGGTGACGAAACGAAGCGGAAGGCCGTAGACGCATCTCCCGCTTGGCGCATCCTACTGCCACATGCAACAATCAACAGCAAACAACAATAACATGGGCGGTACTAAGACAGAACTATGACAGCTACTACAAGTCACCTGGCGAAGAGGGCGAAGCCTCAGCTTCCAGCAGGCTATCCGAGGGAGAATCCACCTCGAACAGAGATACTAACAACATTCAGCAGGACATTCAAGGGCTCTGCAGGGCACAGATCTGGTTAGTCTCAGGGCCAAGATATCACTAGATCCAAATTTTTATTTAGATCATGTGAAACGTAGAGCCAGTTATTTACTTTTAGTATTCGATATGGTGCACTTAGATCGGATCAACAAGTGAAAAAATCGTTGGACGGTTTTCGAGAAATATGTGAAGACTATGTCCAGGTACTCGGTTTAATATCACTTTTAATTGTGGCACTTTTTCAGCTAAAGTCACTTATATGTTCATTCATAATATGTGTTTTCGATAAGACACACACCAAACAGTTCTTTTTCTAGTGAAAGCGTTCTAAAAGTCCCTCAAACTTTCGATTTCACTTGCGGAATTTCACACCTAAAGATGTCAACGAAAAGTCACAGTCTATTTAACAACGATTTTTTCCGTTAAAAATATAGCTAAAAAAAGCATGTGATACTTAGAAAGGAGTTTTTTTTGGCAGTTCACAGGTGGTTGTAGCATCAAAAGATCCGAGCACGCGAAATCTGACTCTACCGCAGTTCACCGTGTCGCATATTTTTCACAGTTTTCCGTGAATCTGAGACGGAAATTCGTAGACTTTCAGTCACAACTTCGAAAATTTCTCTTTTTTTCCGGATTGTGTCGCGAATTTCTGGTTCGCGCGCGATGTTTGTCCGGCAGTGACGGGTGAGTTCGACCGCTCGCTGTTCGATCTGCCGGCACTTTGTTCCCCTGCCACAACTTTCCGTTCATTATAAACGGCAAGGCATCGCGTCGCGGCGATGTGTGACGTCACCGTCGCAGTGACGTCATAGTGCAGCGACGCTCTGCCGGGTCTGTTCGACGGGGGTGATCGCGAAGCTCCCGGATAGCGGACGGGGTGATTGCACGGGATATCTCCAGGTGTAAGAGTGTGTCAAACACAATCTGAGCCGGATAGCGCGGCTAAGATGAAAAAATGAACTATTGGTTGTATTTTTTTACCGGAAATTTTCGTGAAAAAGGTACTGTTCTTTCTCTAGCGTTTCTATGAGCATATTGGTGGGATGCATTTAATGAGGATTGCATAACAAATGGAAGCCATATTTTTTTAGTTTAGTAGAAAAATTGTATTTATTTAATCTAGTCGAATTTCGAAAAACTGCGCTTATTTCTGCTGTCTATGTCCAATACATAACCTCCAAACCACTAAAAACACACATAACGGATCCAAAATGGCGGCTTAAAAAACGTTTAAAAATTCAGCCTATAAAAACTACTTATTGGACTAATTTTAAATTGTGTGCTATAACTAATTGTGTTATAGAGATGAACTGGTAACATTGTGGTACTGATGCAAGATGGAGGAACAAAATGGCAGCCAAATGAAATATTTCTAATCGTGAAACAATCAGTCTTTCAGGATTTACATATCTTAACGTTTTAACGTGCCAAAAAATATGTTTTATTAATTCCGACGGTCCGTCTGTTGGTTTGTCTGTCGGTCTATCAATTCGCGGAATAGCTTAAAAACTACCTATTAGATTGCAGTGGCGGCTCGCGGGTGAAAAAGTAAGTGAAGTGCAAATGAAGCAAGAAAATATCGCAATAATTTTTTTTCCAGAATTTTTTTATATGTGAACGACTTACCTAAATTTTCTAAATCAATTCTCCTATCCTTCATAGCAGCAAATTTATTTATATCATCCTCATAAAATGGATGAGTTGCCCTAATCTTCTCCGGAAATTCCTTTTGAATTGACATATTGCCAAGAGAAGTAAGTCTTTCTTGAGATATTCTATTTCTTAAATAAGTTTTTACACATTTGAAGCAAGAAAAACTCCTTTTCACTGAAGCACTTGTCGACGGTATTGTCAAAATAAAGTAAAACAATTTATATGTTCGGTAAAAATATATTTATTTTTATTAATTTTTTTCACTTGCTTTTGCACCGATATATTCCAATTACTCTCATTGGCAAAAATAAGACCGAGCTCATTTTTAAGTCGTTGACTTTTTGAAAATATTTCCCCATGTCATTGTAGGAAATTTCTAAACGGGCCAATCGGAAAATTAAAACTATATTTGGAAAATTTAGCAGAACCTGCCAAACATGAAAATGTAAGTTTTTTTACAGTCTTGAAATCTTAGTGTCATTTTCATTAAAATATGGTCCAATATTTCATAAAAAAGGGTTCTATACTTAGCCCTAATTTCTTCAGGTGAAAGCTTAGCAAGCTCACGCTTGTAATGATTATGAACATGGTATTAAAAAGATGTTCATTTCTTTTTTTACAGAGCGCCTCACGACAGCGTTTTATATTGGATATGCACAAATGAATGTCAAGGGATTTTTTTTGAAGAACGTCAAATAGTATGTCCATGATTGAGAAAATGTCATTAAACAATAATGCCAGAAACGTGAATTCAAAATCGTTCATCTCACCTAAAAATTCTATCGCAAGGCGGATTGATTTTTCATCAGAGCAATTCACCGAGAGCGTTGTATGGCTCTGGGCTCGACGTCATCGGATACATGTTGTCATAGCAACATAGTAGGAAAATCGTAAACTAAACATAGCACCTTTAGCAAAGCGGTTTGCGCTACTGTTATAGTTGTTATAATAAAGTTCGATTGAAAGTTTTAAAAAGACATGCCGCCAACGGTCAAGTAAAATATTTATTCGAGATGTACAGTTTATTTTTTACCAATTAGGTGAATAAATGAATGTAAAAACTAAAATTTTAAGAGATATATAGTAAATATAGTTAGATGTTTGCTTGTTTATTTTTCCTGATGAAGTAGCACTTCCCCTATTTCACCTGAATAGCCGCCACTGTTAGGTTGACTCCAAATTTTAATCACATTTGCCGAAACAAGATGGTGGCCTAATGAAACGTAAAAAAAAATGATTACTAAGAAATCTAATTATTAAATTTACCTCAAATTTTGTACAAAAATCAAGTGGTAACTGGTAACATTTTGGTATGGTTATAAGATAGCAAAACAAAATGGGGTCCTAATAAAATATTTAAGAAGTGAGCCTGGAAAAACTACTTATTAGATGAATTTCAAACCTTGTACAAGCATTAAGTGGGATATAGGGATAAAGTGGTAAAATAGTGGTAGAAATTCAAGATAGCGGAACAAAATAGCGGCTAATTTTTCTTAAAAATCTTATTTAACTAACTAATTCTTCAGAAAAATTAAATGTGATATAGGGATAAACTGGTACGAATTCAAAATAATGTAACGAAATAGTGCTGTGTGTTTCAGTGGTAAAATAGTGGTAGAAATTCAAGATAGCGGAACAAAATAGCGGCTAATTTTTCTTAAAAATCTTATTTAACTAACTGGAAAAATTAAATGTGATATTCTGTAGTGCTGTGTGTTTCAATGTAAAAACTACTTATTGTATCTATTACTTCCTCGTAAAAGAGAAGTACTGTAATCGTGAAAAAAATCCTCCGAGATTTTTTCAGTTATTCACGTTTTAGGCGACCTAAACGCCGGAAAACAGGTTTTCTCAATTCCGTCGGTCTGTTCGCGGAATAGCTAAAAAACTGCTGCAAAATTTAAAGTCAAATGGGTAGACTTCAAATTTTGGTCAAAAATTAAAAGCCATATCAGAATGAACTTGCGGCATTTTGATAAAAATAAAATATGGCGAAACAAAATGGCGGCCTAGTCAAATGTTAAAAAACTGCTAACCCAATTTACCTCAAGTTTTGCACAAAAAACAAAGTGTTAGGTAGCAATTAACTAGTAAAATTTTGGTTCGATCCAAGATGTAGAAACAAAATGGAAGCTTAATAAAATATTTAAAAATTCAGCCTGAAAAAATTACTTAATAGATTGATTTCTGAAATTTTATGCAAGAATTAATCGTGGTGAAAAGATCAACTGGTAAATTTTTGGTACGAATTCAAGGTGGCGGAACAAAATGGTGGCTAAATGAAGCGTTTGTAAACGAGCACAAAACTTGCAGGTTTTACATATTTTTACGTTTTAGTGTCCTTAGATACCAAAAAATATGTTTTTTCAAATTCATTTGTCTCTCTGTCGGTCTACCCGATTGGCTTTTAATTTTGGTCAAAAATTAAGGGTTATATGGGAATATTTTGGTGAAAATCTAATATTATGGAAAAAATTGGCAGCCTAGTGACTTGTAAAAAATGCATGTCTAAAGAGCAAATTATCAATTTTCCTCAATTTTTGCAGAAAAATTTTTTTTACAAAAAAATATTATAAATAGCATTTCATTTTTCAATCAAATAAATATTATTTCATTTCTAGGAAAATATATAGAAATGCTTAATAAAAAGATATTTTTAGTGTCATTTTAAAAATAATACAAAAATATGTACGTTAAAAAAAATTCAAGTTACACCGCCTAAATTTTCCGGCTTGCACTAGAACTACAGACGAGTCAATTTTAAAATTGTATTCTAGTTTTAAACTGTTCTATAATATACTAAGGCCTTCAATTTTGCATTCTTTTGAGTCACCACTAAAAGTATCTTTCAACAAGTTTTTAATAAAAATAAAAACACGTGAAGTTAAGAAGAAAATTCGAAAATAAATTGCTCGTCAGAAAGAACGGCGTAAGGTTTTTGTGATATGATATTGAAATGTCAGTCATTTCGACATTTCTTATCCGATTCGCATTCTAAAGGTTTGTCTCATGTAGAATCAACGGCGGGATATGCTTTTCTTAATTAATTTCTTTTTGGCGTTGTGCAGGGTTGTAAAAGAGGTAATGTAAATAATTAAAACTTTCAACAATGCGTATTTTTTTAAAGAAAGGTTCTGCTCATTATTACGTATTAGTACTTTGAAGCCCAAGTCAATAGGTCGGAATGTTTTTAGTTTACTGCCTTGTAACAAAAATGGCATTATTTTTTTCTAAAAATCAGTTGATTTTAGACAAAGATGATGAAATGGGTAAAGTTATCATTGGATAAGACCATATTTCCATTCTTAATGATAATTTTAGTTCATTTTAAGAAAATACTTTTTAAACGGGATCTTTTAACATATCCAGAGTTTCCCTAAATAGGGTCCGATCTAAATAAAGTCCTACGAAAGTGTAAAACTAGCAAATATTTGAATAATTCTAATAAAGATTTTACTTTGAAATACATACATATATTTAATATAGTACATAGTGTCCCAAATTATTTTCTGCGGATTGCATAAAGTCTCGGATAAGATACTGAGTGACAGTAAAATCCGCATTATATTGGAAACTTTTTAATAATTGACTTTAAAAATTTGAGTTATCAGAAATATTTTACTTTAAATGAAAAAGCTACTCATGTGATTTATCTTATATGTCAAATTTACAATTTTTTTCAAAAAAATTTTTTTTACTTAGGTAATGGAATATACGCAAGCCTGAATCAAACTGTCACTGCAGTTTTATTAATAAAATCATTGGATGAAGAATTTATTTAATTGTTTCTTAAATTAGTTATTTAAATACATTAATAGAAATATCCTATTTATGTTTTCATTACCAAAGTGGCCAATAGCTAATGGCGTTTAAACTATGAAATTAATTTAAAAAATGCATGTAGGCGACGAATGTATTAAAAATATTTAGGTAGTTTATTACAGGTTTGTCTTCATTCGGGTAGGTGAAAGCAGTAGTGGTTAATTAATAAGAGTTGCAGAAATGCAGCACTGGTCACAAATTTCACAAAATAATAACTTTAATCCAGCTTTACCTTTTAAAAAATCCCAGAATATGTCTTACCTATTCTATGGTAATGCATAATATAATATTCGCGTTCCCTGGCAAATTCGTATTTCCGCCGATACTATGTTAAGCAGCCAATAGCCAACAGCAACTCGCAGCAAATACATGTGATATGCGTTGTGACCTTGAAGCCACTAATAAACAAGTTTAGTATCAAATGCGGAGCTGCAAAGAATTTACCGGCAGTGTTTCTTATTTATAGGCCTATGTCGTATTTGTTTGCTACTTGGTTCTAAACATATGTCAACATATGAATATTGTTGCAAGAAAAATAATTTGTATTTTGGCTTACACTGTTTGTGTTTAGGTGGACATCATTTTTAGTGCGGTTCAAAAACGAATAATATTTCTGCAGAAATAGACGTTTAAAAATAACTAAAGAAAATATAATAATAAAAAGGTTTTTGAGACAAAAAGAAGAAGGCTAAACTATGAAATTTGGGAGCGTCAACACCTGAAATTTGCGATGTCATAATGAATGTTGCAGTGGACCGTTTTCAATATACTGATCAGTTATAAGAATAAGAACAAAAATTAAATTGGAAAAAACTATTGAAAATAATTTTTTTCAAATGACAAGACAAGTGCTGGAGTAACATCACTGTTATTTCTCATTTGAAACTTGTGCCGCGACGCTTAAACTATGCCCACTAGGATTATTTAAATGTGTTTATTATTTATGGAGATTGTGGCAATTTGCTATTTGATACCGGGAAAAACAAAAACTTTACACCATTACAAAAATCATAGATAATTATTATGCAATTAAAAACTGCATAAACCTGTTTTAGTGAATTTAGAAAATGACTGATGTTGTTACTGGAGTGTTATAAAGTGGATTTTTTATTTTATCCCAAATAAAAAAATCAAGTACAAATAAAAAGACCATTGGTGATTATCCATGATCATAAAAAACAGCTTGTAAAAGCGCCGTCATGTTGATAGAATAGATTTCTATGATCAGTCAGCAGCCAATTGTTCAAATATTCATCTTCAAAATTGCTATCTTACCATTCAAATTAGCATGATAAAAATACTGAGTATTGAATGTCAATTTATGTTAATCGGTTGTATTCTGAAAATTGTTCGTCAAATATGTTAAAGTGAACATCGTCATTTAGTATTGAAAGTTTATTATAAGGACTAAGACCACGTTTAAAACTTTTGAAGGATGTCGTATTAGACGTCTATGGAGAACTAAATAACCGATTATTTTGAAAATTTGACTACCGGAATAAACGACCATGATCCAAAGTTTAAAAATAATTTTGATTATTTAGTCTTGCCGCTTCTAATCGTTGCCAAAATCGCTATTTTAAATAAAACACCCTGTATATTTTTTATTTTTTGAATTTCGCATATAAGTCTGAGCAACTTTTCTTAATACTTCCCTATACCTATCTACAGTCCTTCTTTGGGAATTAATTATTTTCTATTTTTCTTACGAAAACGGGACTTTCAATAAATCTTAATATCTCCCTCCTATAAAACAATTTTGAGCTGAAATTCGGGTTGTACTTACAAAATGCCTCTAAGAATTTGATCCTTAAGTTACATCTTGGTTGAAGTATACAGGGTGGTCCATAAATAAAGATTTGTCGGTAACTTACAGAAGTTAAGTTCCATTTAAAAAATATTTTTTTAAATGGAACACCCTGTACAACAATACCGATTTGAAAAGCTGATAAAATTACCTTTTAGGTTATGTTGACTTTGCCTGTACCTAACTCTTTAAGTTTTCGATTTATAAGACTTTAGTAGTAGTGTGCCATGAAAACAATTATTTTAAGGCGCCATGATAATTTATTTGACTGAAATACAATTTTAACGAATTTATTTATTTTACCTTGACAGTGTGATTAAATAGTTAGCAGAACCTGCAGAAAATTCAATTAGATGTATAAATTTGCCACAGATGAATAAGAAAAAATTTCTTCGACTCCGAAACAATTTTATGCAATTTAAATCAACTTTAAAGGCACCAAAATTAAATTAAATTAAAATATACTACTTTTACGCATATCCTCACGCTACCATACGTAGCGCCAAAGAAGACCTGGATATTTCACATTTATCAGTACAAAGAATTATAAGAAAACATGGAATGCATGATTATTAATTTACTAGGGTTCAAGCTCTTAAGTCACAGATAGTCAAAAAAGAGTACAGTTTTACGAAATTATGCTAGTATATATATATATATATATATATATATATATATATATATATATATATATATATATATAAGATTCAAATTTTTTAAGTGGACTGGCGATTCCAAATTTAGTTTGAATGCTGCCTATATATTTTTTTATTTTTATTTACTACATTTAGGTCACAAACAGGTGCAGCTACCCAAAACGTATCCACTAATTAATTACCATGACATATTGAGTTTATCTTACATACTTTTTTATATAAATATTTATTAAGTTAAAGTCTACCATAATAAAGCCTAACAAAAATATATAAACTGATAAATATATAAAGGGCTTAAAATACTAAGTACCCCGCCTACGTTAGTATACAATTCAGATAATTTTTGAAAGAATATAATAATATTAAAAACAATTCAGTATTTTGACAGTAAGAATTAAATAATGAGCTTAGTCTAAAAATAGGAGAATTTCTGCCTGGGTTAGTATGTGTCTGAAATAAACGAAGACAGTACTGATGTCTGGTGGTTCTAGAGAGAACATGCAAAGAAATCAGTGAGAGAAGTTTAGGTACATTATATATGTTATTGAATAACATATAAATAAAAAGAAGCTGAGATTTAATCCGTCGTTTTTCTAGAGTTGATACACCAGGCACATTGTAGATATCATTCACTCCACTATTCAAAAACGTATAAATTTGTTTTGTAGGCGTTCTAGCTTATTTTATATTTTTCGTAAACGTAAGCAAAATAAATTAGTTTTATTGCCTTCTCACAAATGAACTCTTAGCACACTCTCACCACGAACCCCAGCATTCGAGAGAACTTACTAACTACATAATCTATATGAAAGACAAATGAAAGTTTGCTGTCAAAGAAGACACCCAAATCCTTAATCTGAGTAACTCGATTTAGAGCTTTATCGTTGATTGAATAATTAAAATCAATGGTATGCCTATTTTTAGTAAACGAAATACATGAGCATTTTTTTATATTTAAAAAGAGTTTGTAGTCTTCACAGAAAACCGAAACTCTATCGAAGTCTTCCTGCAGTCGCAAGCAATCATCCACAGAACAAATCTCATAAAAAACCTTTAGATCGTCAGTGTAAAGGGGAAATCTCGACTGTCGAAAATAGTTATAAAAATTGTTTTTATACAGACAGAAAAGAAGGGGGGTCAGGTGAGAGTCCTGGGGCGCACTTGAAGTGACACTCTTAAAAATGGGAATTTTTTGTTTACGAACAAAGCGCAAGAGATTACCCTGTATACCGAGATCAGACAAAACAGCAATAAGAATATTGTGATTTACTTTGTCAAAAGCTTTGCTAAGTACAGGGAATCGACCTGGATACGATTGTCCAGGGCAGTGGAAAGATACTGATGATATTATATTAACAAGTTTCTGTCAATAGAGCACTCTGAGATGAACCCATGCTGTTGAGGTGTTATAATGTTTTTAAATGTATAAAATAATTGGTCATGAATAATACTTTCCATAAGTTTACTGAATATACAGAGCTTACTTATAATCCTGTAATTGGAGACGGATGACTTGTCACGTAGGGTAGTGGTCGCTTGTAAGTGAAATGTTGAAAATATGCGACAGAGGAGTACTCAAACTGGATGAACATTTTCTTACAAAATATGACTGTATTCCATCACTCCCCGCCCCCTTATTTTCCTCTAGACTGGACATCCTCCTCAAAACCTCTTCCACATTGCACAAAGGAGAATGTATATTAAGATCGTTATGCGACTCATTGCGAGGTAGACATTTTGTTTGCGAACATGGCTCATTAACAGAGCTAGAATACGATGCAAATAGCTCACATACATCTTTCTTATGTGTGGCTGTCATTGTTCCATCTGGCATAACACTCACTGGCAATACCTGCGTCCCTCCTAGAATCAGAAGCAAAACTTTGCTTTGTTCAGTATTTGTTACAAGACCCCTAAAATCAGCATGCATTAAAATTTTACTAAGCATTCGAAATTCATGAAAGTCATAGTCTCTGTTTAAAAATATGCTGCAAATTTACTTTTTTTGTGTTTAAATTTAGGGACATATCTATCGATTCCGAATACAATTTAATTACGTTCTCATCAACAAGAGTGCTACCACTAAACAAATCATACCAATTAAAACTACTATAGAATATGTTCAACTCATCATAATTTCCTCATCTAAAATTATAAATTTCGGAGTGTTTGTTTGAGATTGTTTTGATTCGATCACAGTGAAGAGAGAATTCATGCGGAGGGTGATGTGGAACGACATTAACAACAGGAAGGTCGCTCGTGCTTATATTTTTCAGTGGAAAATTGATAATATATACAAAACACCCGTGAATACGAGAGAAGGACTAGAGCATCGAGTCATCCAAGCATTCAGCGACCTTAATGAGAATGAAATTCGAAGTGCTACAACGGATGGCGTCAGTACCCGTTTACTAAAGTGTCTTGAAGTTAATGGCCAAAATTTTCAACATTTACTTAAAAAATGGTTCCTTTACTTTTATTAATAGTTTTATTTTACGTTTGTCGTATTTTATCATCAAGTTCGATTTGTTAAACTTTTTATTATTTTTGTTATTTTTTGTTGCTTTAAGAATTGATCTAAACTGCTTAAAATTGTTCTGAAACCAAAACATTTTTTGTTACCCGTTTGCGGCAGACTGGGATACGTTTTATTGAAATTTCTGCAGGTTCTGCTAACTATTTGATCACACTGTCCATGTAAAATAAATATATTCATTAAAATTGTATTTGAGCTATTATTATTTTCCGCCGTCGTATTATTTATAACCTCAAATCAGAATTATTAAAAGAATGACATTTCTATAAAATAAGTTACCATGGTAACTATGTAACAAAAAATTTGTTTCCATAGCCCACTACTAATAAAACCGTTGAAAGTTTGTCGATTTATGAAACACTAATAAATCGAAAACTTGGAGAGTTAGGTATAGGCGATATACACATAGCCTGAAAGCTAATTTTATCAGTTTTTCAAATCCGTATTGTTGGACAGGGTGTTCCATTTAAAAAATATTTTTTTTGGCATTTCTGTAAGTTACGTATAAAAACTTTATTTCTGGACCACCCTGTATACTTCCACTAATATGTGAATTTCAGCTCAAAATTGTTTTATAGAAGGGATGTATTAAGATATGTTAGAAGTCCTGTTTCCGTAAAAAAAAATTGAAATTAATTAATTCCCGAAAAACAGCTACAGAAAATTGAAAAATATACAGGGTGTTCCATTTAAAATGGCGATGTTGCCAACGGTGCTTGTATTTTAGTTACTATGGTTTTTTATAATTTTGATATAAAGTTGATATGGAATTATAAAGACTAACATCTTTATCTATATTATTAAAAGTAGTATCAATAACTAAAAACATTAAAAAACATATAGGCGCCTAAAAATATTTTTCTAAATTTTATTAAAAAAAAAAAACAATGTTTGACGATCGCTTGAGGTATTATGATCTATACAGAGAAACATTTTGTTAATATGGAAGCCTTATGTCTACCATCTTTTATATATATTATTAAAAGCATGGTTAGTAATCTAAGAACGGACTCACGATCAACATCTTTAAACTGAAAAATGTTATTTTGTTTACTATTATTGCATTTATACATTATATTTTTATTAAACTAAAAAATATGTGCACAAATGAATGTCTCACTCAGCATAAATACGAAACAATTTTTATTTAGACATTAACATGAAAATTTATTTATTAAAATAGGGTTAAAACAACTTGCGATGAACGAAAAATGTTAAAACAAAAATTTTAAAATTGAAAATGTACTATTTTTAGCTCTCTATTTCTGACTCACCGTGTAGTTTGCGAAGTATGGTGCAATTGTAAAAAAATTCCTGATGGTGTCGCAACATATTAGAGGAAGGAATTTATGCCATGTCTTTTAGGTAGCTATTCAAAAAGTACACGGTTTAGAAAAGATTAAAGCCGCGAAATTAAAAAAGTTAAAATATGACATAAGCTAGCAGAGATGAAAATATGAGAACTATTTGATTTATAGCATTTTATTTCCGTGCCAATTAACATGGAAAATGCTGTATAAAAGCCGCCTGACCAATATTAATCTTGTCACGTATATAATATCGAAACCAAAAAAAGCTTTTATTGCCAATGGCATTAAAGCCTAAGTGGAAGAAGGGCAGTCTTTTAAATACCGCACATGTTTTTAAAGAGTTAATTTAAACTGGCTTTACCAAGACATTTTTCCAGCTAGTTTAAAATTTTATTTAAATTAAATGTCATGTTAAACTCAAAGTCACTGGTGGGCCAAAAGCATGAAGACCATCGACTAGGTGGGCCGCGAAGCCTTATCTTAAAGAAGACAAACTATTGAAAATCTTGAGAAAAAGTTCTATTATAGGACAAGTCTGTTTATTAAATTTCTAATAAAAAGGTCATTACAAAAAACTACAAACATTAAATTCTTTTGCCAGATATTTGACATCTTTTGTCTTTAATTAAGTTGTCTATTTGTGGCGCGAATTTATCGGCGGAAGTAACTTTTAAAACTGCGTCCAAGTGTGCGTCCCTCAATGGCGATCTTGCCGGAGATTTGTTTCCTTTCATCAAAGAAAATAGTTGTTCACACTTATAGGTACTTCCAAACATTGACAGGATTTTACAGGCAAATTTTCTCATTTCTTGGTATTGAACAGGCAAGTACTTTTAAAATTCGAATGTACCAACACTATCAAATTTTTGTTTTAAATAGGTCTGACACTGAATCTCAATTACTTCCATTTGCAAGTGAGGGGGAACTTTATCAATATCGATAGTGAAAAGACCAGTAGAGAAAAATTGTTTTCTTGGGTCTTAACATCCTGAAAAAGCTTCTCAAATTCTGCCAGAAGGCTTCTCATTTTCTCTGAATATATTTTGTATGATATTCGGGACACTTGTGCTTTCCTGATATGGCTTACAAGTAGGAAAATGTGACAGATTATATTCTGCTAACTGTTTTTCCCACATCATCTTACACTTAAAAGCTTTCACATGATCATGCATATCTGTAATAACTTGACGTGGTCCTTGCAATTTCGTATTTAAGTCCGACAAGTATTTTGTGATATCTACCATAAATGAAATATTTTGTAAAAAAGGTACATCGCATAAGATGCTGACATGTTCTCATTTTATTTCCATGAAAACGCGTATTTCTTCTTTGAGTTTCCAAAACCGGTCGAGTACGATAGAACACGAAAGCCATCGCATCTCTGCATAATATGGTAAACCAGTGTACTCACTTTCTAAATCACGTAAAAATGCAGAAAACTGTCGCTGATTAAGGCCTCGTGACCTTATGAAGTTTATATTTTTTTTCACTGACTTTAAAACACTTTCCAACTTGATCACTTTTGAGCACAGAACTTCTTGGTGGATTATACAATAAATATGATGAAAATCTGGTTTGTCACTGCCCGTTTCTCTGATCTTTGTCTGTAATATTTTAACAAAGCCATTTTTTACTCCAGTCATTGAAGGAGCTCCGGCTGTTGCAACGGAAAACAGTTTTGACAAATCTAAATTGTACTTTTGCAGAAGTTCATAAACAGCATTGAAAATATCCTTCCAGGTTGTTGTATCATACAATGGTACTAATTCCAGTAATTTTTCATACACATTGATATCTGTATCAACCGCACGAAGAAAAACAGCCAATCGTTGTTGAAGCGGCGCGTTTTCAACTTGTTATCTGGCTGTTTTCAAAACTGATTTGGGCCGTAGAAAAATAATGTTTACCATGCCTTTCGTAGAGATATATTTAAATGTTTCTATTATTATCATTTAAAACTAATTCACATAAACTGTTGGAAGTGTAGGTACCGGCTGACCATTCAAAAAGTACCATCCCTTTAACTTTGTTCCTTTACGTTGTAGAAAAATATGTTAAGTACAAAAGTTGTAGGCTTGAATTTATATTTTTTATTAACATATTTTAATATGTACTGGGTATCACAATAAAGCGTATCTGCATAAAATTTAATTTTTTTAAATATAATACTTTGCTTATTATAACATTTTTGGATTTCACGGGAAAATATAAGTACATTTAATGTATCATATCCTATACTTACACTCAATTGTTTGTGAAATAGGACGTTTGAAGTTTGACATTTTGAGCCCTTTCAAATGCTATTTAATATAAACGCTTTGAATTAAGGCTAATAGATTTGTAATTTTCTCCTCTTAGATTTCAATTACCTACCACCTGACATTTATTTTCGACTAGACCGGAAGTTGAACTCATGGCTAGTAACCAGAGGCAACAATTGATCCTGTTTAGCCAAAGGTGCCCTAGTATCGAATGGCAACGGCTGTTTTGTTTGAATGTAGCGCTAGACGTGAAATAATATGGAACTTTTAGTAGTGGCATATTGGTATATTAATCTATGCATATCGGTAAAAATTTCAGTTTTTCGCCAATTTCTGGGCACCTATAAAAGACATTTTCTGTTTCTGTGAACATGTTTGTGTTTTTCTTAGTTGTATGTCGAAATAAGAAACAACGAAAAATGTTACAACATGTTTATTGATATACACTTTTAATAATTATAATTCATTGTATTGTAAAAATAATAATAATAATTTTTAATAAAATTATTTTTTGCTGGAGTAATTGGAATATCTGTGAACAGGTTAACTTGAAATAAAAACGTTCATACACGTCGATTTTTATTTTTACTTCTGCATCTTTTAGCTAATACTAGAATATACAGGGTCATCAACGTCACTTCTTTAAATGGAACACCCTTTATATTATTGTATTTTCGGATTTTAAGGAAAATTCTGTATATGTTTCATATATGATGTCCTATACCTGTCTTCAACTGTTTGTGAAATATTGACACTTGAAATTTGTCAATTTTAGCATATTGAAGTTTTTATGTTGGTAAATAAATATCTCGAAAAAAAAATGAAATGGTGAAGGCTCAGCTATAGATCCACTTTAAATATTTTGAAAAGCACACTGGGCACTCTAAATGCAAAAATTTCGAAAACAGTTGCTCGGAACGACATTTAAAAGGTACAATTTTTTGCTTAGAAAAGTTATATTTTAATAAAAACATAAATACAGTGTGGCACAAAAAAGTTACACTTACTTTTTGTAGCCTAAGTACTGCAGGTAGGACCCTCTACAATCTACATCAAAATTATCAACAAATTCAAATTCCTCACCTCAAAAAACTCCCAGTCTCGAAATTTCATGCAAAAATATTGCTTAGAAAATAAATTAATTAGGAAAATCGAAAATGAAAAAATGACTTGTACACACTGTATCTCGGTTATAAAATATTAACTTTTGAACTAAGCTAAGTTAGGTCAATTCTCAATATTTTTACCCAAGGGATCTGCAGTTCTATTTTGTACCTTTAATTTTGGGACACCCTCTATATTCTTCTCATACGAGCATATTATTCATTTTCCTCCCAAGTTTCAGAAAGAGCTTAAGGGTATTCGAAAAGATCTTTTTTTTAGGAAAAAAACAGTTCATTTTTATATTTATATACAAATAATTTATTTATATACAAATAATAAAGGCTCATGAACTGAATAAATTAATCGTCAGAATGCTTTTTTATTGCCTTACAATACTTCATCTGCCATATATTAAATATAAAACATAACAATTAAGAGATTAATAAACATTGCATCCACTGGTTTTGGTTGATTAGCAACTCGGTGGCGAGAGGCGACAGCTAAACCCGACGAAGTTCGTTAATTTGCGATCGTGCGAATTCGGCCAAATGGGATCACTTGTTGGCTCAGCTTACTAGAAGCGAGTGGATGTTGATGCTAAGTTAATAGGCAATTAAATACTAAGATGCAAATAGTTGAATTCAGGTATAGGACATGGTTTATGAAATGTGCTTAGACTTCTCTCTAGAATCCAAAAATTTAATCATATACATGGTATTAAATATAGCTAATATAAGACCCAAATAAACAAAATCTAGATACGGCATGTCTATATTGCACAGAAATATTTGAACTGAATTCAGTGTTCAGATCTCATGCAGTAAAGATTCCTAAAGATGCCTGGTGCAATCGAAGGCGAAACGTCGGATAGTAATTCAAATTTGATACGGTCTAATCCCAAGAAACATGATTTCTTAATTGTAGTATATTTATTAAATTTTACCCTTTTGTGCAGACCGAAAAACAATTTGCATACATGATGTAGTTTTAAGAAATCCATAATCATTACAGATGATAGAATGAATTAAAAAATCGCAATGCTTAATTAATATCTATAAAATATCAGTATTAAAATACATTAGCACCGGTTTTTAGCCAGGTTTTAAAAAACGATTAATTAGTCTTTTCAAATTAGTTTTTACGAACGGCTAAATAATTCTAAAGTTAATTGATCTCAAATTGAGCTAGTAACATTTGGTTTCACGGGTAGCTTATTCTAATCTTAACGCGGTCTAATTAGATTTTTGGTTTTTGTTAATTCGTAAAAAACTAGAAATGATTTTATTTCACTTTGATCATCCCAAATGGGAGTAATATGCGTTTGCGACGGTTTTTGTTGTGAACTAAATTTTTGGGAGCCGAAAAAACCTCGAAATATTTGCACGTTTTCCAGTTTTTGAATTAAAATTCGGTGTTGAACGGCCTCTTTAACATTAAATGTCGTTTAGCGGTTTGGTCAGAATCAGCAGTCAGAGATGCAACATTTCTCGTCATTTCTTTGCTAAAAAGTTTGTTATGTTCACTTTCAAACGCCTATGATCCGAAAAAGCTATTCGTAATGTAAAATACAAAGTTCTAGTTCAAATTCTTCCTCCAGAGATTACTTACATTTTATGTAATTGCTCATTTCTACGCATAGATGCACGCAAAAAAATCAAAAGTTGGAACGTCCATTTTTCGGTAAAAGTGGCCTTTGTGCAAATCTTATGGCATTTGAAACCAAAATAACCCACATTCGTTTCAAAAATCGAATTTCTATGAGCCATAAAACTAACTTTATCAGGGACCTCGTTATGAATCTTTCCTTTTATTAGGAATAGTGAAATGTGACCCAATTTAGTTCAGTACATAGTCTTTTAGTAACAAACACACACACAGAAACACACAAGGTGTTTCAAACTCAGTGTCCTATTAGAAGTATCTGGAAAACCAGTGAATAGATTACTTTTAAAATTCGGCTCTGGCAATAGATGAACATAAATTCTCTTTTTAGAATGATTTAAATTGTGTGGTGTGCCGCTTCTAGCTTAAATAGGTGGCAACATCCGTTTTCTAAATGGAATGTTATGTATATTATTGCATTTTTTCTATTGTAATAAACATTTTAAACACTTTATGTGTTTTGACTCGGCTATCTATCTCCTGTAACATAAAAGACAAATCCACCAATACACTGACTAATCAACATATCTCTGAAATGATTAAACGTTCAAACAGACCTTCTTTTTATGACGTAGGCACAAGGATATATTGAAATTCGCCCCAAAGGGAGTGAAAAGGAGAGAGATGTGTTTTTATTTTTTCTACAATATCTCTTTAAATGAGATTTTAAAACATTTCTTTTCTTCAAAGGCATTCAAACAAATTATCTAAAAATTAGTTTCTGGATTTTCCGAAATTCCACTTTCGAGGGGATGAAATTTGTTTTTAATTTTTTACAATGTTCTCCAAATAAAATTATATCTCATATCTCTAAAATGTTTACAGATAAAGCGTTCGAACGGGCCCTCTTTTTATGACGTAGATACAATAAGAAAGGATGTACTGAAACTCACTACAAAAAAGGTGAAAATGGGAGGAATATGTGATTGCACTTTCTACAATATCTCTTTATCTAAATGAGATTTTAAAACTCTTTTTTTTCAATAGAATTCAAAAATTTATTTAAAAATTAATTTTTAGATTTCTCGAAATTCCGCTTTCAAGGAAGTGAAATTTGTTTTTAATCGGGTTGCTTTTATAAATTCCTCTTTACATACATATATATACCAGGTGACAATGAAATTGTTTCCCTGCGTATTATTTTCATATGGTTTGAGATATCTTTTTTTAGTTTTTAGTTTATTTATATAGTTATTTAAGAAACTCATTTTGGCATAAAATATATTTTTGTAGTACTTCCGGTTTAGCCGGAAGAGTCAATGATCTTGAAATTTTAAATGAAATGACCCATATTTTTCAACTAAAATCTTTGTTAAATTCCCTACAATTTGATATATCACACCATATGTCAAATGTCGACGGTTTCCATGGAAACTGCATTTGAAAATCTGGGAATGTTCACCCTTAATGCCTTGGACTATTAAACAAGAGACATAACATCGTATTTTTTTCAAAATTTTATTATCGGAAAATTGATTTTAAACTGGATTTTTTGAGAAACCTCTTTGAGATAGAGAAACCAAAGTTACACTTCCCAATCTTACTTTTTTACTAACTTTTTATTTTTATACAAACTTTTGTATTTTCAAAAATCACCTATAGAACTTTTTGATTTTACATTATCAACAAACAAAAATAAATTAAATAACTCTCAAGTTTTAAACTATATCATTTTTTTCTTTAATACTAATACATTAGCCAGATTTTATTTTTCAGATTTTAACTTAGAAAAAACTTGGGCTATTAAACAATTGGCAGACATAAATATGAAAAATAAATAACTTAAAATTTAAAAAAAAAACAAAAGCTAGTCATATTTAAAATTTTCGAAATGGCTGCCTTTTTCTTCATAGCACCTTGTACATTTTTCTACAATTTTTGAGGCAACGTTTTGTTTTTGTTGCTCAGATAGCCTTCTAACAGCATATCTTATTCTGTTATCTAGATCTTCGATATTTTCTGGAGCGTTCCGCTAATACAAAACTTCCTTAATGTGGCCCCAATAAAAAAAATCTAGAGGCGTGAGGTCCGGTGACCGGCCCATCTCACTGTCCCATTCGTCCCTATCCAATATTTTTCAAATGTGCGATTTAAATAGTCATTAGCAATATGGGAATTATGTGACGGAGCACCATCTTGTTGAAAGTAAATTTGCTGAAAAATATTTAATGGAAGGTCGTTCATAAAGTCCTCAACTGTGGTCTGTAATATTTGTACTAGATATTGTGTACTAGTCAATGATTTGCGAAAAAACACTGATCCAACAATTCTAATGCCCAGAACACCCATCCAAACATTTAGTACAAATTGTTCTTGAAACCCGTTTACCGTAAAAGCATGTCGATTTTCTATCGCCCAATATCGCACATTATTTCGGTTAAACATACCTAGGTCAGTGAATCTAGACTCATCACTAAATAACTCAAAATTTTTAAAATCATCATTTTCGTTACTCATCAGAAAAAACTATGCACAATAATTTATTCGTCTTTCAAAGTCATTGCGTCGTAGGTGCTGATGAATTTGATATTTATAGGATCTATACCCATATTTTTTGAAGATTTTTTTAACACTTTCTCGACTAATTCCACATTCTTCAGCAATAAGTCGGATCAAAATTAACGTAAGCCAGTACATTAATTTCAGCTTCTTCACTTATAATGAAATATTCTCGCTTGTTGATATTGTACCATCCTTGGAATATATTTATCACAATGTTGACCACGGTCTGGATATCTTTGTTGATAAAGTCTTTCGGCTTCTCTTCTATTTTGCTCCCATTCTTCAAAAATTAATAGCATATCACCTTATTATTCTGCATTTTTCTTATATTTTTATATAAAAACAAAATTATGTATGCAATACAAAAAGGGAACAAACGTTAAAGTGACAGAAGATTTTATTTAAACAAATGCCACAATACCATACAAAGATGAATACCAGGCCTAATGGATATCATTTTTTTAGAACCTGTCTATAGGCTACTTGGTGTTATCATTGCTTTGGAGACATGTGTTGGTTTCGACAATATCTTAATGTGGTTTTTGTTAAAATAGGTATGTTGTAGGTTGTAGAAAGCTAGAAGAACTTTCTACAATATCTCTTTATCTAAATGAGATTTTAAAACTCTTTTTTCTTTCTTCAATGAATTCAAAAATTTATTTAAAAATTAATTTTTAGATTTCACGGAATTCCGCTTTCAAGGGAGTGAAATTTTGATTGATGTAGTTTTTGTTAAAATAGGTATGTTGTAGGTTGTAGAAAGCTGAAAAGAACAAAAAAAAGTTAAAATTGAAAAATAAAATCTGCCTAATTTATTAGTATTAATAAAAAATATGGACTTTTTTGGATATTTATTTAATTTATTTCTGTTTATTAATAACGCAAAATTAAAAAGATCTATAGATGATTTTTGAAAACGCAAACTTTCGAGAGCTAATTTGTATAATAATAAAAATTTAGTAAAAAAGTAAGATTGAGAAGTGAAATTTTCGTTTCTCTATCTCAAAAAGTTTCCTCAAAAAATCCAGTTAAAAATCAATTTTCCGATATCAAAATTTTGAAATAACTAAATTCTATCATGCTCTTTTGTATCTTGTTTAATAGTCCAGCATCTAGTATGCCACACCGTGTTTCATTTGTTTCCTAGGAAAACAAGATTAAGGGTGAATGAACATTTCCTGATTTTCAAATTCAAATGTCAAAAGTTTCCATGGAAAAAAAAAAAAAAATATATATATATATATATATATATATATATATATATATATATATATATATATATTTATATTCCACTTCATTTCCATACTATTATCCATATAAAAATCGTTTGTTCCTTCCATAAAATCGCAATCGCTTACCATAATAATGGCTTTCGAGGCACTTTCAATAAATCAGGGCGGAAAAGCTTCCTAAACCTGTCAACCCGTTACGTAACGATAAATGCAAATTACAGATAGCGATATGGATCTTCCCCAGAGTTATTAGCCAGTGGTTACATACCGTACAGGCTCGTAATAAATCAAAAACTTCTTATAACGGATATTATAACTTAATTGCAGTTTTTGTTTGGTGTTATATAGATCACCAGGATTCTTGAAGAGGAAATGGCATTTTTCCTGTTGTAGTTGTCTGTCTGTGTCAAGGTGATCCTGGTGCTACTTATACTAACCCAATCGACTTGAAATTTGGAATATGCAGAGTATATTAAAGTATGTAATAAAAAGGTCCTATAAATATCAATCTGGAAACGCTACCTTTTCAAGATACAGGGTGTTAATATTTTAAATATTTTTAGATTTTTTGATGTCCTGATATTTTTAAACATATTTAACACAAATTTAACATACAATAAATTGCAGGTATGGTCTATAAAAGAATAGGTTTTAGGGAAAGGGTATAACTTTTTTTGGGGTTACAACCCCCAAAAATGTTGCTGTACTGACACTGACTTAGTTTAGTACTACTCTTGGCTCTTTAGCTTCATTATACAAGTTTTATATATCTTGCACCGTTTTGAAGTTATTTTGAAAAATGTCTTTAAAAACATGGACATTTTTATTGATTTTTGGCTTGTAATTTAGATAATAAAGGCTTTTTTCTAAATTATTTCAGAAAGGTGCATCGAATTAAAAAGTCCGAGGGATACCAAATTTGTAAAATAAAGCAGCAAATCCGCTAGTAGTACCACAATAAGTTAGTGGTCCTGACTTCAAAAAAGTTACATCCTGTATTTTAAATTTTGATGAATGAAAAATGATTAGTTGAAATTAAAAAAAAATTAAATTTTTAACGAATTCTGTTTATTTTATAGACATTAATTTCAGTTTATGGCTTTTTAAATTCGAATAAAATATTTCCAGAAATGTACGAGGCACATAAAAAACCTAAAAAGTATTTAAAACTTTAACTTCCTGTATCTTGAAAACGAAGTGTTCCCATACCCATGTTTATATGGAACTTTTTTATTATTTTTATATGTAAAATATGATATTTTCCATAATAATACAATAATTTGACTTGAAACGACGGAATTTTCTTGTTCCACCTGTGGTTGAGTTAGTGATTTCATTTTTTTCTTGTTCTGCCTTTTAGTAACTATAAAGTTTCTAAAGGCTAAAAAGGTTAAAATATTAAGTATAAGTAATATTAAAAAAACTTTTTAACAGTCAAGCTTCTATTCAAATGCACTAAAAAAGAAAAATAAACTTTTACGCAGGCCTAAATAGATGACTAAAATTAAAATTTGGTTAATACGCCTTACCTGTACATATACTTATTTTGGTAATCGCTGTATACACATAAATACTACAAACTGTAATTTGTTTATTTTCTAAGTTATTACCAAGCAGCTAAATGGAATCATAACATGTGATTTATTTGTGTGTTGGAATTTTGTACCAGTGAAGTTGTGAGTAAGCAAGGCCAATTTTCCAGCTGGATAAGTAGTTTTTGAACTATGCCTCTTACTGTAGACCGACGAAAATGGGAGACATTTTTTTTTGTGAAATATTTTATGATCTGAAAGTTTACAGTGTCATATATATATGTATATATATATATATATATATATATATATATATATATATATATACGATTAGGGTTTCATAAAACCAGGGACAGACAAAAAAAAACACAAACACAACAGCAACAATAGATGGTTGTTTAATGTTGCTCTAACCGGACGAAAAATGTAACAATTATTTTTTTATATTTTAATAACTATGCATTATTTTGAGATTATGAAATATTTCATAAAACATTATAAATCAGTGTCTTTGTGACAATGGATACATTCTTTGATTTAATGATACAACATCTTATTCGGGGTCTAAAGCGCAAATAACAAAAATCTCGGAAGGTATTTCTTTTTCACTATTAAAATATTTCACTGTCACGAGGGAAGTAAAAAAGCGTGAAATATTGCGAAATACGCTTCTTACACCACATGCTTTTATTTTTTGTGAAATGTTTAGACCTACATCATATTTTTTTAAAAGGATTTTCAGATACCCGTCCATGTCTTCATTTGCGTCGCTCGAATCATGCTGGATTATGATGGTTGATCAATTTTGGACGAGGATCTCTGACGGGCTACTTTGAGATAGCTCCTTGACTTCTCCGTGCGCTGAAGACAGTCAATATGAACTAGAACTTTTTTATGACAACTCAAAAAAACTGAATTAACCAAGAAAGCTGTCTCATAAATTTCCACAACACGATTACAGACAAAATTACGTAACTTGATTTGAAAAAAAAAATGCAAAAACACCCAATGAGTCATGTGTATTGGTATACCATAGAGCAAGGGTCTTCAACCTTTTTTAGTGCAAGGGGCAAACATCGATTTCACATCGTTACAATGGTCCACGTCACTTTACCACCATACAAATAAAATAAAAACATATAATTTCAAAATGTAATAATCTTTATTGGTTAAAAAGTTCAATCAATCAATGCGATTTTTGAAATTGTTTATTTTTAACAAGTGTATCGATATTGGGTTTTATTTTTGTAGTTGCAACCCGCAAACTAATCCCTTCCTTCCAGATGTGCGTCTGTAACTCCCGACCTTGTTTTAGACTTCACATTATTCTAACGAGAAGACAGCTGCTGGCACACATATGGGCTCCCAAACAGAGACATCAAAACTCGTTTTGATCGACATATTTTGAATAAAAATCAAGAAGACCCATGTCGAATTTGTCTTTCAATTCCGAATTACACTGCAAATCGATAAGCTCCATCTGACAATTTTCTGGCATGTCTTCAACGGATATGCTGAATGGTCGGGCAAAGAGATTGATGTAATTTTCATTATCTCTGAAGTCAGAAAACCTTCATTGGAACTCTTTTTTGATATAAACCTAGTGCTTTGACATATTTATCCACATCAAATGTCACAGTGTCAAGTAGGTTGTTGATGAAATTTTCTTTTCCCTGTAGTTTAGTGTTTAAGTCATTGAGGTGCAGCGTGAGGTCCGTGAGAAATCCAAAGTCACGCAGCCAGTCGGGGTTACTAAATTTAGGAACTGGTTTCCCTTTTCTTTCCATGATGGAGGCTCACATCACCATACTCGGCATTAATGTCGTGTAAAAAATTTTCGAATTTTCTGTAGTTGAGGCCGCGTGATTTAATGAAGTTCGGAGTTTTTACGACCACTTTCATCACCTCATCAATATTTGTGGATTTTGCACAAAGATTTTGTTGATGAACGATACAATGATAATGCATCAAAGGTAGATCTTTCTGATGTTTTTTCATCGAACCCACGAGCCCTTCGTGTTTTCTTACCATGGAAGGGGCACCATCTGTTACAACTGCAGAAACGTTTGTCAATTCTAATCTTCTCAGTACTGTCATCAAACACTTATAAATATCACATCCTTTTGTAGTTCCTTTAATCGGAAAAAGGGCAGCCATCCTTCAGTGATTTCAAAATTATTATCAATGCCCCGAATATAAATAGCTAATTGAGCGGTATCGGTTAAATTTCTGCTTTCGTCAAGCGCAACAGAATAGTATACGAACTTCGATGCACGTTCTTTTAGTGAATTTTCAAAGTCTGCCGCTAACTCTTCAATTCTTCTGTAGTCAGCAACACCGGACAAACTAACATTAAATAAAAGTTGTTGTCAGTGGCGGCCTCCATATATTCCTTGATAAATTCACCATCAGTAAAAGGTTTTGATTTCAAAGCTATTTTTTTCGGATATAATGTGGCTAACCTTCACGTTTGCTTTATTTTCAATGTTCTACTTTTGAGAACTTTCTTGCTGTCTTTGAAGCTGACATTCTTTGTATCATAATGTCTTCTTAAGTTGTATTCTTTCAAGGCTGAAGAGGATTCTTGACACACCAAACAGACGGGTTTTTGATTAATACTAACGTATAACTCAGTCCAATTTTCTTGACATATGCGCCTTTCTTCACTAATGTTTCGTTTTTTACCCGAAGTAGAAGCTAGTTTTAATGAAGAAAGGAGTTTAATTCACCGATAACTAAACTTGCGCGACTGCACGCTACAATACAATACAGCCTTACACGCGTCAAAACACACTATACTCCACTCACTATAATTACTTACCGCACAGGTAGCAACTTCACTGCTAGTTGGCACTCTTTCGCTTGAATCGTTCGCTCTTGGCATTAAAACTGGCCGCTGCCGTGTGATGCCGGCTTTATATAGGCGAGGGCGCGTCAACTTTAAATATCTCGAAATTTCGAGCAGCTACGAGACTGGATTAGTAGGTCCCTCTAGTAATGATAATTTCTAGAATCATTAGAAAGATTCAATAGACATGCAAAGCCATCTAGTGGCCTTGTGGGTAATCGTGATCGCGAATTTACAGAGTGGATCTCTTCTAACTAGGTGGCGCTACCGTCCTCGGATTGTCATTCGCGGGCGCGGCGCGATACAATATTTTCTTTAACCTCTAGGACCCCAAGAAATTAAAAGGCGGGCTGCATGCGGGTTGAAGACCCTTGCCATAGAGTATGCATACTGAACTCGGTACAATAAAACTTGATAACCTCTTTGTATATGAAACAGTATTGCGTAGGAGAACAGCGGTAAGGTATTACTCTCGTTAGATAATTGTAACATTGTTACCATTGAATAGTCAAGCTAACTAAAGTATGTCTTAATGAGAGTACTACATACACTTCCATATGTACTTAGTTTTTTAAATTTGTGTTTATTTGGACACAATCTATCTTCCTGTGTAGATTTTTCCAAGTGAGATATTTTACATTTTTGCTTCTTCATGAGTTTTTCGTTTATTTGGATAGAACAAACGTCATCCATCCAGCTATACTCGATTGGTTCAATCCGATAATCGGACATTTTAAATATTGTGCTAATTAATATTACTAGTATTGTTGCTTTTTTATTCCAATATTTATATAGTGCAGGAATCTATAAATAGCTAGTTATTTAATCGAAGTCCGATTCTGCCCTCAAACCAAACATCGAAACAACTCGTGCCATGACACTTTACAGCGATCCCACTCATCATCCCTCACTTGTCCCCGCAAACCTCATCTATATGTGACGTCATAACGACTACCGCATCTATGACGCCATCAGTCCTGGCAGAAGGGAGCGGGGCAGGACAGCTTGTTGGTTTGTTCAAACAGTTAGTTGCATAGTAGAGTTTTAAAGCTCTACAGGGTGAGTGCAGCTATTATTCAGCAAATTCAATAAAATCGGTTATATGAGTTTCGTAAAGTAAGCGTACTGACGAAAAAAAAAAATGATGTTTCAAATTTGGTGCAGTGGTTTTTTTCCTCTTTAAATATTCTTATCTTAAGAGTAACATTAAATTCTCGATTCTGCCCTGCATATTAATTACATAATATCTGCAAAAAGGTAGGCGGATGTGTGGTACTCGCAGAAACTTCATTAATTTAGCAATCGAGCTGTTCAGCCTAGTCTAAAAAATGCCGACCTTTAAACAGAAAAAAAATTAAAAACTTCTGACTATCCCATTCTTAGCGAAAATATAACATGCTTCTTTTTGCGACATTTTTTTGATTGTCGGTAAAAAAGTACATGTGTTTTAAAGTTATTCCGATATCTTCCTAAATAAATTCGGTATAATAATACATCAATATAGTATTTCGTGCCTTTCGCGGATATCCAAAATGCTTATTTACAAAAATACTACAATAAAATTGTGATCGTAATTAAAACAAAAATGATAGCCAGAGTTTATGCAATTGGCATTAAAATGTTGCTAAAAACACTTCTTCTTTACATACATACATACATGACTTACATTTTTTTTCATAAAAACGTGTTTGTAATATTTCAATCTGTATACGTCTTCTGTTGGAAACCCTGTAAATCATATAGGTATACAAAAAAATCAAAAATATGTTTATTTCGGTCCAAGTTTTTTAACAAATTAGATAGAACCATAAGAGATGCATTTAAGAAAAATGTTAGGGTTTAAACACATTTTACATGGAAGATTATTTTTTGATTTGATATATTTATCAATTTTTTCATAGTATAAGTATGCTTCCACCTAATTCCCGTTAAAATCAATTCAAGTTTGTATCCTAAATTCATCAACAACTCAATTCCTAATTTTTGCCCCAAGGTGGATATTGTTTTTTGTGTTACGACCCCTTTTGTACTATCTGCCAATAAGAAAAATAAAAACCATTCATTGATTTGATTAACAAATTATTATAAAAAGATATTTTAGCTATTTTGCAAGATAAGAGAAGTTTAAATATATAAAACAAATTAAAAAGTTAAAAAAGTATGTATCTTATATACAATAATTCTTTGCATACGATAGATTTTAGATAAATAAGATCACCCAAAGTACGCAAAAAATTAAGTTATTTAAATTACGTCAATGCTTTTGAGATACAAAGCAGTTGCATCATTTTTGTATATAGTTTATTTTTGTTTTTTAGTATTTGTATATACAGAGCGACTCAATTTTATGAAGCTAACTTCAACTTTTCTAATATTTTTTAACATTTCAATTCTCTTTAATATCTTATATGGGCGTTTTATATCAGGTATAATCTATTGCTAATTTTATGGTTAAAGATTTTGTCTTACCGTAGTTTTGATTGTCTACCAAATGACATCAAGTTCCGGCTTTACTGAAAGTTTAAAATTAAATAAAAAAATAATAAAAAACATAGAACACTTGGAATCTAAAATGCATGAAAATAAATATACACAGTGTCTTGTAGAATTTAACATTGAGCAAACCCAAAATATTTAAATTTTTATACCTTGTACTAACAAACGCCTTTATTGCAAGTTATGCGAGATATTTTACGTCCTATATGAAAACAGTTATATATTTATAGATAGATAAGTATAGTATAATGCGTCAGTACACTTCAAGTTATTGAAAGATCACAAAAGTCTTGATTTATAATATAGTTTATTGGAATTCATATTTGATAATCACTAGTTATGAATTTGTAATTATAATTTGTTATTTACAACATCAATAAATCCAGCTGACATTTGAAACTTAAAAACATAAAGTATAAACATGAAGTATACATGTGTTACGTGTTAACAAAATGGCAGTTTATTTAATAATAATTTACAATTAAAATATCTTATTTTTTGTTCTTAATACATACTTTTGATTGATATCCATATTCTCAAAATCATTATTGCAGTCAACATTATCTTGTGATTCTAAATCTGTCTTCTATCAATTTTTCATTAGCAAGTAATGCTTCCTCTTCGTCGTCACTGTCAATCCGTAGTTCTGACTGTACCTTAGCAATATTTAACAGACGGATGTTGGAAAAAATTAACAAAACATTTACATACTTGCTCTGGCTACAATATGTGCGCAAATATTTAAAAAATATACTGTTTTCGAGAAAATGCTATTTTAAGATGGTGACCAGTCGAAATTTTTTTGGCTGTTCTTTTCCCTCCTTTTTTGTTTTACTTTCTAATAGTACTATTTCCAACCCCAATTTGGGGTCGATTATTTTCCTACATTGTATATTTGTAGTTAGATTATTAATTAAAAAGCGAATGAAATATTTCAGATACATTTTTCACTGTTAATCTGAATTCTAAAATTATACCCGGTTTACTCTTTTGGTGATATTCGAGTTCCAAGTTATTTTGGGTACGGTTCTGTACTTTTTTATAAATGTTTTTATAAATAACGCATTTTTTTCTTATTTCCCATAAAAACCTAACATTATTTGCAGTTAATTTTCTTAGCATCTCCATAGTAGGTACATGGGTCGTCGGATTATTATAAATTTGATAATATGAATAATTTATGAAAATGGCAGATGCCCTTTAACCTTTCAGTAGTCGCGCGCGGACTCCTAGTCCGCACTAACATTTATTCCCCAATTGTGTTAACCCCCTCCACCCGTGCTCATCGCGCTCTTTTACCTTTCGGCGATAGCCTTCGGCAGTATACGCTTGAGCAATTAGGTGAAAAGGTTGTCAATTTTTTAATTTTTTTCACATTTCGCAGCGACTAGTGACGTGCCTAAAACTTTTAGTCATTGACTAGTGTTTATTTGCTAAAGGTAAGTTGTTTTTTGGTATTTTTAGTTCCATTTATATTTACATATAATGATATACTTAATTTTTTTAAAGAATGGCGTCATATGAAGAGGAGCAAGCGCGTTTATCGCGTTTGATGCAAGAGTGTTTGGAGTCATCGGATGAGGAGGAACCACCTTTTGACCAGTGCGAAGAAGGGGAAGAAGACGTCATAGAAGTACAAGGGCATGAAACAGATAGTGAGCAGGAGATTTCAGACTGTGAGGGCGACGATGAAAATAATTTATCAGAACCTGTTGGTCCATTTTTCCTCGGTAAGGACCAAGTTACTAAATGGCGAAAACACTGTCCCCCAAAAAATGTTAGAACACGCTCTGAAAATATTTTTTTACCTGGCCCAAAAGGCATTGCTAAACGCTGAAAACTCCTTTGTCAATATGGCAATGCTTTTTTCCTGCCAACATGCTACAAATCATTGTGGAAAATACAAATAAACACATTCAGGCCTCTCAACACCGATATTCGCGTGAACGTGATGCTCGCACAACTGATGTCACCGAAATTAAAGCGTTGATAGGACTATTATATATGGTTGGAATATTGAAAAGCGGTCACTTGAATGTTGAGGATTTATGGGGAGTTGTTGGCACTGGGGTGGAGATTTTCAGACTTACTATGTCTCTACAAAGATTTCGATTTCTACTACAACATTTGAGATTTGACGATGTTCAAACCCGCGAAGCAAGAAGGGCTTTAGACAGATTGGCACCTATTAGAGATTTGTTTGACATGTTTGTGCAAAATTGTGAAGCAGCATTTACTCCCTTCCAATATGTTACTATTGATGAAAAATTAGAAGCATTTAGGGGCAGATGTGTTTTTCGACAATACATTCCAAATAAACCAAATAAATATGGTGTTAAAATCTTTGCTCTTTGTGACCCAAAAGTATTTTATACCTGTAAGAAGGAAGTATATGTTGGGAAGCAACCACCAGGTCCATTGGAAGTGAATAACTCTCCAGAAGCTGTAGTGGAAAGGATGTGTGAACCTATAAGGGGAACTGGTAGAAACGTGACTACGGATAACTGGTTCACTGGCTTCAAACTGATAGAAAATCTAAAGAAGAATTTCAACTTAACTCTTTTGGGAACGGTCAGGAAGAACAAAGGGGAACTTTCTATTGAGTTTTCTCGCCCCATAAATCGTCCTGAAAAATCTTCTATGTTTGCCTTTCATGAGAATTGCACGCTTTTGTCATATGTTCCAAAAAAGGGCAAAAATGTTTTGCTTATGTCAAGTTTGCACCGTGATGACATTATTGATAGTGAAACGGGAAAGCCAGATATGATAGTAAATTATAATCAAACAAAGGGTGGAGTAGACACAGTTGATAAGCTCTGTGCTGCATATTTGTGCCCGTGGAACTCGGAGGTGGCCAATGGTTATTTTTTATTCCATGCTAAATGTAGCGGGCATAAATTCCTTGGTAATTTTCAAGGCAAATAATATAGATGCAAATCTTCTACGAAGAGATTTTTTACGCAAACTAGCCTTTGAACTACTGAACGACCAGTTGAGAATTCGCTCCACTTTATCAAATTTACCAAGGTCGCTGAAATTCAGGATTAGGGAGATTATAGGAATAGAACCTGTTGAACAGGCTCCAGAACCCCCAGCAAATCAAAGAGGTCGGTGTGCTATGTGCGATTCAATCGTCCTTCTCGTTATTTTTGTAAAAAATGTCACATTTATGTATGTTTAGAACATGCCTTGATTTGTCCAGAATGTTTTGAGGCAGCGAATTGGGAATAGTAATTTATAAATGAATATTTTTGTAATCCTTTTAAGCCATTTTTAAATTAATGTGCGAACCGAATTTATATTTAATTCAATTTTTTTTAGTTGAAATGATTTTGATTTTATTTAATATTTTTGACTTATTTGTTTAGAATTTTTGTTTGTAAAACCATTAAATAATCTAATTATTACTTATTAGTTGTTTTATTACACATACTTTACTATAATAATAATATGTTAATTACTATGACAAAAAACTGGTTATTTTGACAGTGGAGCAGTCCGCAGCGACCATTTGTGTTCTAATTTTCAATGCGACTACTGAAAGGATATTACAGTTCCATAGGCGCCGGAGCCCCCACGGCCTTTTATGTCAGAAAATACTGTTAAGATTGTTAAATTGTTTGATTTTTTCACATTTCTATAAGCTTTGTTATATTAATTATTACTATCATCGAAGAGGAAAGTATTGTAATCGTGAAAAAATTACCCTCCGAGTTTCTTGCAGATCCTTGTGTTTCTGTTTTTGGGTCCCTACCCCCTACTTAACCGACTGACGTCAAATACAGTGAGATATCGGGAAAATGCGGTTTTAAAATAGAAACCAGTCGAAATCAAACAAGTCTATTTTTTTTTACTGTTGTTGCAACTTTTCCTGCCTTTTTTGTTTTACTATCTAATAGTAGTACTATTTACAATCCCAATTCGGGGTCGATTCTTTTCTTACGTTGTACATTTGTAGTTAGAATATTTTAAAAAGCGGTTCCCTTTCTAGATGTTCTTGTACAAAGGAAAGGGGATGGTTCCTTGGGACTTTCTGTATATAGAAAACCAACGCATACGAACAGATACTTAAATGCAAACTCCCATCGTTATCCAGCACAAAAGCAATCAGTTATTAATTCATTAGTTTACAGAGCCCTCGCGATTTGTGACCAAAATTCTTTACAATCGGAAACAGAGAATCTGACTCAAGCTTTAAGAGGGAATGGATATTGCACTGAGGATATTAAACGATCAATTAGAAAACTTAATAATCCTACTACACGAAATGATACTAATAAGGAATTACCGACAGGAAGTGTAGCTCTTCCATTTATACACGAAACCACAGACAAGATTGCAAGGTTACTTCGCCGGTCCAACATACGTACAATCTTCAACACACACAAGAAAATTGGACAATGTTTGCGATCGCCAAAGGACATTATTCCTTTCCAAACGAAAGGAGTATATGCAATTCCTTGTTCCTGTGCTGACGTCTATATTGGAGAAACTGGACGATCCATATCGACTAGGCTTAAGGAAAATGAACGATGTATCAGAAAGAAACAAATTGTACAATCTGCTGTATCTGAACACCAACATTCTACTGGACATGTTATAAATGTAAAAGAAACCAAAGTTCTTGCAACGGTTTCGGGATTCTGTAAAAGCAAAATTAGAGAATCTATTGAAATTTATAGGCATCCTAACAATTTTAATAGAGATACGGGCTTCAGTCTTCATCATACGTGGAAACCGATTGTTACACCAAGTCACGCTCTGGTAAACACAGGTCGACTATAAATAGCCGGCCTAGGTCTCTCCGAGCTTATTCAGTGTTCCGATCTCGTGAAGTAAAGATCCCTGAAGATGCCTCATGCAATCGAAGGCGAAACGTCGGAAAGTAGTTCCATTTTGACACGGTCTAATCCCAAGAACCATGATTTCTTAGTTGACCACAGCCGTGAAAGCTTTCGTTCTGTGAATTTTTCACTGTTAATCTGAATTCTAAAATTATGCCCTGTTTACGGTTTTGGTGATATTCGAATTCCAAGTTATTTTGGCTATGTGGTTCTGTAATTGTTTTTAAATGTGTTTATAAATAAGGCATTTTTCTTATTTCCCATAAAACCTAATATTATCTGCAGTTAATTTTCTTAGCATCTCATAGTAGGTAGATGGGTCGTCGGATTATTATAAATTTGATTGTTCGTTCTGGTACAAAATGGTTTATTCTACAGCGGAGAGAGTGTCGATAGTTGAATGAATTATGAAAATGGCAGATGCTCTAATATTACAGTTCAGTTATTTAGTGAACAAAACCCTATAAGTCTGTGAACGGAAAGTATGTTACTGAGATAGTAAGCAGAAAAGCTTTCGAAAAATCGAAAGCGAATAGTCGCGAATCTAATACAGGGAAATAAAACGATGAAAGTTGCTGTTTTGGGCACATTAACATCGATCCTGTTTTAAGTGCCAGAAAGTTTGACGCTGTTTCTGACATAAGACGTACTAGCATTTTTATCTCTACAAACATCATCCCGTTCAAGAATTAAAGGAAGATAACTTTGATAGACGTTTGTAATTTTACGAATGTATGAGTGACCCGATAATTAATAACCCAAATTTTCTTTTTAAATTTTTTTCTAACGAGTATTGGTTTCTTGTAAATGGGATTTTTAATCGTCATAACTGTCGGTATTGAAACGACAAAAGTGCATACTCAAAATACCGTTGAATTAAATGTTTCAACTGGAATTTATGGCGATCACTTGATTAATTCATTTTGCTATCAGGAAATCTAACCGGAGAAATGTATTTATATCTCTTAAAAAACGCTCGATTCGGCTCTAACAGAAAGTTTAAAACAAAATGAACCTTACAATGGGCATGAATGTAATGAAGATGATTGAGCTCTCCACACTATCCTCTGGGTGTTTGCGAATATCTGGATGAAATTTTTCCTAAGAGATGGATTGGCCGAAAAGGGATAGTAGAGTGGCCTGCAGTGACAGCGGATTTAAACCAATTAGATTTTTTTGAGGTTACTCGAAAAGAAGAATTTATTGTACGCAGCAAGAATCTCTAGAAGGTTTACGTCAACGAATCATCCATCAATGTCAATAAATTATCCCAGAAATATTTCAAAATCTCTAAAGCCATTTCTAATAAAATCTATACTACTCTATGGAACATGAAGGTCAACATTTCAACATTTGAGAAAGTAGACAGTTAGTTAGATTTACTCAAGAGTACGTTAAAAAGACTCCTTTGCTTTCGACTGGTTACCATTTTGAAACGGCATGTTCTCGAGAACACCTAAACCAAATTTGAAAAAGTAGGAATGATTATAAAGAGAGTTTGATTACCTTTAAAATGAGGTATCACCCGATTTAAAATTTCAGAGGTAAGTCTCACCTCTGCTAGGAGATTGAAACGAAAGGGTCGAAAATATACGCAAAAGGCTTTCTCTTTCGAAAAAATCGACAAGTTCGACCGATTTCTAAAAAATTGGGAGACGTATGCATAATTGGGCTTGTTTCGTTTTCATTAGCCACCTGTATATGAAGTCTGACCTGTAAAGTCCGCTGTATATTTTTCTTTAATTTTTTAAAGACGGTAAAGGAAAAAGTGGTTCATTCATTGATTTTATAGCTATATCAAAACTTCAGCACTACTCCTGACGCCATTTTGTTGTGAAAACATAAATGGGCCAATAACAATATGTTCAACTTAATGCAAAATTTATCCAGTTTCCACTATTTAATGTAAATTGTTTATGAATTAAGTTATTGATTGAGCCAATCATCACCAGCTTCGTCCGCTGCTGGATATGGGCCTATCTCTCTCACTTACCTACGCTGTGTTATTTGCAAAGGTAGGCGACTGTGGTAATAGCTGATTTATAAAAACTCCGAACATTTCACTCAAATTATACGAGACATTGTTCTTGAAAAAGACGATATCATAGCAAGCCTAGAAGTCAAGTCGTTATATCCTAGTATTCCCATCGAGGAAGCCTTGGGCAGAATTGCTATGAACCAGGATTTCCCTTCACCTGTCATACAACTCTCGGAGCATTGCTTTAAAAATACTTATTTTTCATTTAACGGGCAAGTATATAAATAGATGGTGCGCCAAAGAGGTTTTTACTATCACCAGTAGTCACAAATTTATTTATAGTATACTTTAAGAAAGAAGCTCTTGTAAGTAAGTAAGTTTCCAGCCCAAGCTATGGACTCGTTATATGGATGACATATTTATTACATGGAAACATGGTCATACAAAGCTCAAAAATTCTCTGACACACGAAAATTCAATGCATCCCAGAATGCATTACTCTAGAGTTAGAGGAAAGAAATAAAACCGCATGACGGATATTTCGAATATACCGTGTATCGAAAATGAACACATAACGAGACGTGTCAAATCACACCACCATCCAGCACAATATCAAGCTGTGATTCACAGGCCTTTATGTTTAGAAAATTATTAATGTCTCGTTATGAAAACTTAATTTTATTTGTTTTTTTTTAGATATACTGATTAAAACATACGTTTTTTCATACAAGTAGACTTAGATGAAAAGGTGGTTTCAAAATACCAACTTCGCATTATCTGAATAACAGCCGAACTAAAAACGATTACTTGAATTGACAGCATTCCGCAAACGATTTCATTAAATTACCACTTGTCGTAATAGGCAAATCATGAATAAATCGTCAAAAGTTTTAAAATTTCCTCTTACACATCACCGTTTGATGTGCTTTTCATAACCAGTCATAATTAATTTCAAATTTAATAACCATTATTAGAACATTATCGTCCGTGTAGCACTATGCCGTGCATACTTTCTATAGGGATTAAGAGTACCAAAGCTTAGTTTGTAATAGATAATGCACGTAACACTTTCTGGTTTTCGCTCTTAGTATGTTAAAATTGTATATGTAGGATAAAAAAGAAATAACTACAAATGTTTTAAGAGGTCAAAGTATAGGTAATTTAGAGGAACAAAAGTCTTATATAACAGTAGTCGACACTGACAGGCTTTGGTATTATGACCATAGTACGATTTTTTTTACATTTTAATTATACTCTTTGAGCGCTGCACAAATTGTCATTTTAAACGCTCAATAGACTGGATAGAAATAAGAATTGCAATTTTGTCATCTGATTATTGTAAAAATCCTATGAATAATTTAATATTGTTTTATCAGTCTTAAAACTAGTGTTTTATAAAATTTAAGAAATTAAAAATTATTAACAGAAAAAACAGTTTTTGTGACTTCACACTAGAAACAAAACATTAACGAAAATATGCTGGACATAAGTATTAAAAATAGACTCCTTCGCTATTTATGTAACTAGGGCAACGGTAAATCAAGTTTTTCACGAACTGCTTGGTTTTATTGGCTCCGCGGCTACAAAAATTTTATTGTGAAGATCGTTTTCGTCAACACTTATCACGAGGGTACACTGCAGTCAATGGTCATATAAAATTACCACAAAAATAAAAATTCTCGTACGAGTTGATACTGACAAAAATGTTCTGTCATTTGGCAGTCTTCGGCCTGGAAATCTTTGCCGATAAACTATTGTAGATAAGCCTATGTTTTGTCAAGGTTTATTGTAAATGACATATTTAACTGTTGTATACATTTTCTAACACACACAAATATCACTGGCCGTGTCTTAAATTTACGAGAAAATAGGTATTTACATCAACATAAGTAGGTATAAATATGTTTAGCGGTTTACAGAGCAATTCAGAGAAAAACAAATGCAATGATAGCTAGGCTTGATAATAGCGAGGTGAATAAAATATTTAGTAATTTGTTTAAATTACAAAAAAACAGGTCCAATATTTACTTTTTTCTCAGAATAGTTTTTACCCCCCGTTTATAAGACACTGTACCCCGTATTCACTAAAAAGGTTTAAGAGTTAGACCAGGTCTAGTTGCCATGGTACTTAAGACTCTTAGTTCGCCAGTTATGTTTCGCTTATTTCACTGTCATTTTGTAATTGTGACAATTAGAAAAATTATTTGTTCAATTGTTAAGATGTCATCTTAAACCTGTAACTGTCAAGTTAGACCTGGTTTAAATTTAAACCTCCTTAGTGAATACGGGTGTAAAAGTCCAATTGTTTTGTCAACATATCTACTTCGTAGTGTAGTAGTTCTTTTTATTATGCGTGTCGGATTGTTTATATTTCTTCTTCATTAAGTACGCTATTTCCCTAGAAACATGCAGCTACAATTCCAGCTTTGCTATTTGATATGACAGCAGAAGTTTAACTTTATGTTAAGAACTAATTTTTGAAAGTTTTCTAAAAGTTAGTGGTGGCGTTATTCTTTGAATTATTGGGTAGAAGTCAGTGGTGTCGCCGGACGGTTCACGGGGCGGTTATATACCTCGTCACCCCCGTTGAACTCATCGAATCTATACCACTTATTTTTTCATATAATTTTAAAAATATTAAA